>CM069903.1:130107058-130497058 GCA_036172215.1 Camellia granthamiana
TCTCCAAAGCCAATGCCACTCTTGTCTGAATAAATTTGTTGAGACCCAATGATATCCTCCAAAGTCTTTGATCCTTTATTCCAAAGACTAATGGTAACCATGGCAACCTTGAGCTCTTCCTCTTTCTTGATCATCAGTTCTTCTAAAGCAACTTGAGACATCTCGAGAGATTCAATCTTTTCTTCAAACATGGCATGGGTTTCCTGTAGCTCATTCCTCTCTGTCTCACAAGTCAACAGTTTTGCACAAAGAACTTGTTGATCATCAGCTATCTTGATGGCATTGATTCTAGCTTTGGAAATCTCCTCCTTAAGTTTGACATTCTCACATTCACATGCCTTGAGTTTCTTTGTGAGTTTGTCATTCAATTTAAATAACTTAAGAGACTCCTTATACAACTTTTTATAAACTTGCTCAAGCTCTTCATCATCATCATGAATTGAATCCATTATCACAAATCAAACAAGATCTCGTTCTAAAAGAAATTTTTTTTTTTTTAAAAAATAAAGCGATCCAAAAGAATTTTTTTTAAAAAAAAAAATAGAACGACCCGCTCTGATACCAATTGAAAAATCTAGAAACCCTAGATGTTGATTTGTGATTATGTACCAATTTTAAGCAAAATATAACAATCCCAATCAAACAATCAAAAGAAAGAGACACAAAGATTTTACGTGGAAAAACCACAATTGGACACCTTCCAATTGTGATAAAAAAACCACGGGCAACTGCCACAAGACAATCCACTAAGAAGATTTAAAGGAATTACACAGGTATCACTCTCAATTATCTAGCGAATCCACAACGCCTAATTGAACCAACCTCTATGTGCCTCTTCCAACCCCATCTTCACCACGGAATTGTCTTTCTGATGAGCCACTCCAGATTCCACCAAAGCTTCAGGCTCGAATTCTTCAGAATTCACAACTGAAGAACAACTCTCTCTTTTGTGTATAACAAACAAACCTTTGATGTACTCTCTTTAAACCATGAGTTAAATACTCAATAAAACATCAAAGAAAAAATAACAAAATATCCCCAGATATAAACCTTTAAGAACCAAACAGAAGATCTGGAGAGATTCAATGAATGAATCAATGAATAGCCTAGATTTGGGAGAAACCCAACTATTTATAGAAAACCAAAGCAATCCTAGTTGGGAAAGAAAACCAACTTCTTGTAGAAAACCAACTTCTTGCAGAACTCCAAAGTAATCCTGTTTTTGAAGGAAACCAACTTCTTAAAGAACTCTTGTTACAACCTTGGTTTTGATCCATGGAATTTGACAACAAAAGGTCCTAACAATCTCCCCCTTTGTCAAATCCTGGATAAAACCAATCTAAAACAAATTTCCTAACAAAATCTCTCAAGCAGCACCACCAACTATGAACTAACACTCAAATCCATGCTCTTGAATAATTATCCTGAAATAAAACAATCACACACAAGCCAACCAAAATATGTGGAACTGGATTAAATAACAAAATATAAATCCATCCATAAAAAAAATCCAACTGTACCAAAGAAGGATATATGCAAAAGTAAAAACACTGTACCATCAACCAAACTACTGTACCATCAATAGACATCAAACACTGGTAATGATGAACCAAACTCCCCCTCATTAAAAATAACCACAAACACTGAAAACAGTGAACAAGAAGAAAAATGACAAAAAATAATATGGTGGAGCAAGCAAGGAATTTCAGATTTGTACCTTGAAACACACAAGATTATCCAAGAAACACAATTACTTGAAAACACAATGTGCACAGCCTCTAGAAAATTCCTCATAAAAGAAAGTGATGCATTATGTGAAAAGCATAGATCCCATGAGAAAAGTGTGTGTGTGACTCTTGGAGTTCGACAAACACTAGATTCAAATCCTGATAGTGATATGAAAGCTGAACCTCTGACAAGAGAATCTAAGCACAACTAAGGAAAGTCAAACCACTAGGAATCAAGGGGTATTTGGTGAGTAAAGACGGAGGCTCCCCCTCAATCAATGAATCCTTTATTTTTTTTTATTTTTTATTTTTTCACATCTTTTTCTTTTCTTTCTTTTGCACATTTTTTTTTCTTTTCTTTTGCACTTTTTTTTTCTTTTCTTTTGCACTTTTTTTTTTCTTTCTTTCTTTTGCACATTTTTTCTTTCTTTTGCACACTCATTGGCGGCTGACACGCTCAAGAGTATGGAAACCGAACCAGAGAAGCATGGATATAATAAGGATGGCCTGGTTGGTGACTCTGAGGTAGCCTTTTCCTCATGGCTGGACTACAAAGAATAGAGGGGAAAGCCATGGAGATGCAAAAAGATGGAAGGTGGTTAAGAGACTCAACATCACCCATGATATGCTAGTATAGGTCAATTCCTCTAGAAAAGCAAAAGATACAATGCCAGAAGTCCATAAAAAAACACTAAGTCGGAAGACTCCGATATTTGCTAATCCAAGAGTGTGTACAGAATGAGACATACTAATCAAAAAACACACACTCCAAAATGAGTAATGACCACAGAAAGCACACATATATTAACATGTAATGGTTATTCTCATCAAGTCCAATATGCACCAAGGATATCTCACAAATTTCAAGCTTACAAAACCATACTAAGAAAATCTTTTTGGGATTTTTTTTTTTTCTTAAACAAAGCAAGACAAAAAAAACATTCACACATTTTTTTTTTTTTTTTTTTTTCATAAAAAAAACACAGAGACCCCAAAAAAACTAAAAAGAGTAAACACATTAACACAAGTCAAGTTTTCTTACCCAAATCTTTTTGGTTTTAACAAAATTAGGTCTAGCGGTCTTGGTAAATGTCGTGGTGTTGTGAACACCCTCATGAATCTTGGTATTCCGCTTGGACATGTAAGGTTGTCTACTAACCCAAAAAGTATTCGAATTTCTACCCTTTTGAGACACTCTTCCATGCAACTTATAACAATAAGGGCGAATATGACCATGCATACCACAATGATGACAAATAAAAACAGGGTGTACCTTATTTTCTTTTACCTTACCAACTCTAGGGAGTTTGAGAAGTCTTTCCTCTTGTTGAATCTTTTGTCCTCCCTTTCCTTGAGTTCTTGTATCATGAGATGTGGAAGCACTCTGTTTTTGCTCTCTCTTATCTCCAAAGCCAATGCCACTCTTGTCTGAATAAATTTGTTGAGACCCAATGATATCCTCCAAAGTCTTTGATCCTTTATTCCAAAGACTAATGGTAACCATGGCAACCTTGAGCTCTTCCTCTTTCTTGATCATCAGTTCTTCTAAAGCAACTTGAGACATCTCGAGAGATTCAATCTTTTCTTCAAACATGGCATGGGTTTCCTGTAGCTCATTCCTCTCTGTCTCACAAGTCAACAGTTTTGCACAAAGAACTTGTTGATCATCAGCTATCTTGATGGCATTGATTCTAGCTTTGGAAATCTCCTCCTTAAGTTTGACATTCTCACATTCACATGCCTTGAGTTTCTTTGTGAGTTTGTCATTCAATTTAAATAACTTAAGAGACTCCTTATACAACTTTTTATAAACTTGCTCAAGCTCTTCATCATCATCATGAATTGAATCCATTATCACAAATCAAACAAGATCTCGTTCTAAAAGAAATTTTTTTTTTTTTAAAAAATAAAGCGATCCAAAAGAATTTTTTTTAAAAAAAAAAAATAGAACGACCCGCTCTGATACCAATTGAAAAATCTAGAAACCCTAGATGTTGATTTGTGATTATGTACCAATTTTAAGCAAAATATAACAATCCCAATCAAACAATCAAAAGAAAGAGACACAAAGATTTTACGTGGAAAAACCACAATTGGACACCTTCCAATTGTGATAAAAAAACCACGGGCAACTGCCACAAGACAATCCACTAAGAAGATTTAAAGGAATTACACAGGTATCACTCTCAATTATCTAGCGAATCCACAACGCCTAATTGAACCAACCTCTATGTGCCTCTTCCAACCCCATCTTCACCACGGAATTGTCTTTCTGATGAGCCACTCCAGATTCCACCAAAGCTTCAGGCTCGAATTCTTCAGAATTCACAACTGAAGAACAACTCTCTCTTTTGTGTATAACAAACAAACCTTTGATGTACTCTCTTTAAACCATGAGTTAAATACTCAATAAAACATCAAAGAAAAAATAACAAAATATCCCCAGATATAAACCTTTAAGAACCAAACAGAAGATCTGGAGAGATTCAATGAATGAATCAATGAATAGCCTAGATTTGGGAGAAACCCAACTATTTATAGAAAACCAAAGCAATCCTAGTTGGGAAAGAAAACCAACTTCTTGTAGAAAACCAACTTCTTGCAGAACTCCAAAGTAATCCTGTTTTTGAAGGAAACCAACTTCTTAAAGAACTCTTGTTACAACCTTGGTTTTGATCCATGGAATTTGACAACAAAAGGTCCTAACAGCCTTCGAAACTTTGAACAGGTATAACTCTCCCATCCGGACTCCGTTTTAGGTCGTTCTTGTGTCCAAATTGAAGCCCCGGAAATAAGCTTTCCAATGGTTCCACCCCCACATTCAAATTCAAACTGTGGACAAAGATATGGGCAAAAGAGTGACGGCTGATCATAAAATAACTATCCGAATTACATTCTAGGGTCCAACCTTACTTTACCATCAAATTACCACCTCAAGCAACATCCCAAAATAAAATGAGGAGGTTCTAAACATACCAATAAAAATATCAAAACGAGCCCACGAGCCCCAGAAATTCAACTCAACCTGGTGACCCGCTCGAGCGTCCAACTTTGCGCTCGAGCGCGCAGACCAACAAAGCCTTCCGCTCGAGCGTCGAATCCCCCGCTCGAGCGGAAAAACACAACTCCCAGAATCTCAGGCCGTCTGCAAAATTGTTGGAAACCCCAAAAGTCCGCTCGAGCGTCAACTCCCCCGCTCGAGCGGAGGGAAAAATTCTGGGTCGTCACACATACATACCACTATCTAACAAAACATCATCAATTCCGCACCCAATATAACACACTGCACTTAAACACACCATACCCGTTCTAAACAACTCATCAAATACCCCTACTTGACCGCCAAATAACCACTTACAAACTAATAACACCATTGGCAAAGCACACATACATGCAGTCTCAAACGAGCCATTTGCTTTTCATTTCAACTTATTAATCTTACATAACAAATGTACAGTACTGTTTAACACACATTTGTCTGAATGTTGTTGTCAACAAATTTTCTAAAATATGAATTGTCACAATTTAGTTCAATGCACTTAACTTGTGGGACGTGGAAATGTCACTACATCATTTACCTTATTGCACTATACTTGCAAGATCCATACAACAACCATTACCATCAATGCTTAAGTATTTGATGACACTTTCACAGAAACACACGTCCCCTTTACCTTATACCAATACACATCATCAGCACGTTCCAACCAGTTGCCCAATATAAGCCAAATGTGATCCACTACACCAAATCGTGCATTGCAAAACTTAACACATACAGTTGTACAAAAAAATAACCACCGTCTAATAACCGGTATGAACAACTCCACCATGCCTTGTATAAAATGCAACAGAACAACCTAACTACCATATGGAAACCCCAAGCAATCATTTTTATGCAGGTCAATTCCATATTTCCACATAACAACATGACACGAACAACTAACAAATGTTACAATTTAAAATAAAATTCAGACCCCCCATTGCACCATTTTTAAACACAAAATTCACACAACAAACAAAACAACATTACACGACACCCCTTCCCACCCATACGGGTTTGAAAACACAAACCAGTAGACAACGACAACACACGGCACGTTACTTCACAAAATCCAATACGCAAACACACTAACCCAATAACACTTAATCCTCGATGACACAGAACGCAGTAGACCAATCAATTACGGTGTTAATACTATACTAGTAAATCATATTCAACTAACATAAAAAAAATTACAATACCCCCAACTGGGGCCTAATGTGTTGTGCTGCTCCACACAATCATACTGATCACATGCCCACTATATTAGTTACCACACATGGTTTACCCTGTGTATGGGAATCACATGTTTAACACATTACCATCACCTTTCAACGTCAAATTATACTGGGACAAACGTTACAATTAAAAATAAAATTTAGAACCCCACATTGCAGCGTTTTTAAACACAAAATTCACACAACAAACAAAACAACATCACACATTAGGCCCAATAACACTTCATAACAACCAATATGCAAACATACCAACCCAATAACACTTAACCCTTGGTGACACAGAACGTAACGGACCAATCAATTACGGTGTTAATACCGTGTTAGTAAATCATGTTCAACTAACATAAAAAATTACAATACCCCCAATTGGGGCCTAAGGTGCTGTGTTGCTCTACACAATCATACTGATCACATACCCACTACATTAGTTACCATACATGGTTTACCCTATGTATGGAAATCACATGTTTAACACATTACTATCACCTTCCAACGTCAACTTATGTCACCCAACCACAAACAGAGCACACACTACCACAAGCTTCACATGTATACCACATTACCCAAACAATATTACACTACATTTCCCTAACAATATAGGAAAATACACACCTCCATCCCCTGAATGACACACAAACCACTCATATTTTGAAGAAAAAACAACAATTAGTCGATACGTACCAAACCCCTCATTGTACGCTTTGAAACCCTAACATTACTACTCTCAATCACTACTGCATGTTAAAAAAAATCACTAACCTGACCGTTTCATCATCATCTGCCAAAAATAGGATACCAACACCGCTGAATCGAATGTCATCTGCAAATCACGACCCAAACCCTCGTTCTGACGATGTAGGGTTTTCTCTCTCACGACTCACTCAATCCGATGACCACTGCAAATGGAAACGAACAAAATTCGGTCACAATTACATATTACATAACCAAGAAATCAACATTCAAACACAGAACTTTTCCATACCAGATACTGTGGGATTCGATCGCAAATAAGGGAATCCAGTAAAAGTCTATAGTGAGCTCGGTGCAAATGTGTAAATTCACATTCAAGCAAAATCCCACATTCACCCCTCATTCGTCTCCCAAGCGTGTTTCTACTATATCCATTATTGTAATTTCACTAATAACAAGACTTTTGGGTCTACAAGAAAACCCTAAGGACTAATCAGTTCACAAAATCTATATTTGGGATTTAATGGTGCTTCACTCAAAGAAAAATTGACTTTTTGTGGTAACTTTTTAATGTTTTAACTACATTAATGAGTTGTCAAAACAGCCCTTATATATATTACATCAATTGAATCTCCACCCTACAAACACTTTACCCAAAAAAATGTTGGATAAAAATCTAAATCCATAGCATTTTTATTTATTTTTTTCTTTACTCTTACCATTCAAGAAAGAAGGCCTTTTCTTGTCTTGTCCTGTCTTTGTCGATTTTTTTTTTTAAATTTTATTTCCTTGTGCACAAAACCTATTTGCACAAAGGATTATTACCTGACAGTGATGTCAAGGGAAAAAAAATACAAATTCATTAAAAAATTCACAAATTTAATTATTAATTTTTATAAATTTTTTCATTAATTTGTAATTATTTTTTTAATGCCATGTAACATTTCCCCTTGCACAAATCCACATTCACCTTCTTCGCCCTAGTTTCTCTTTCTCAACTATTTCATAGACGTTTCTCTAAAAAAAAAAGTTTCTTAGCTCTCCCCATCAAATAGCATGTTCTTTAATTGTTTTCCACTTTGTTGGGTCCTAATATACCTGTTTGGACCTGTTTGGACACATTTATGCTAATAATAAATCTATGGGTAAATTACAGTCTCATTTCCTGAGGTTTCTGACTATTATACTAGGCCCTCCTACTTTTATGAAATTACATTGACTTCTCTTGTGACCAGTGGCGGAGTTAGGAAACTAAATCAGAAGGGGCACTTATTGATCACAACTTTAATTTTTTTTTTCTATAACCAACATAAGAAAATAATAATTTTTTAATTAATATTAGGTACAAAAACTTAAATAAATTATTACAAAAGTATTTCACATAAAATTTTATAATTAACTTCGAGTAAAATCGAAAAGAAAGTATTGCGTGTAACTAGTGTATCATAGACAATGTAAAAAATTAATATATTTAAGTCTTAAAATAAATTATATAATGGTAAGATAAATCAAATTTTTACAAAATTTGAGTACAAATTTCATATGATAGTGATATCACGTCATCATTGACATATGATATCATCAATCAATAATAAAGTAACATATGGAATGTGAACTCCACATACAAATATGACTAGCACTCTAATAATTTTTACATATATATAGCGAGATTAATTATATTTGCATATCAATAATGGTGGATATTACCTTTATACTGAGATTTTTTCACAAAATTTTCATACATAAATTATAATTTATTGTAATCACATCATTTTCAATAAAACAATCACTATTGTTTTCATAAATTTCAAAATGCCCTTGACATTTTATTCTAAATATTATTTTTGTTTAAAATTTTATTTATATACATATGTAAATAAATAAATAAATCCAGGGGGGGACGTGACCCCCCTGGTCACCATGTGGCTCCGCCACTGCTTGTGACTAACGACGTTAATGGGAGGGTTAGTCACAGGGGATATCAGTGTAATTTCATAAAAAAGAGGGGAGCCTAGTATAATTGTTAAGAATTTCAAGACCACAAATATTTTAACTTGTATATGGTACACATTAAATGGTGTGTATTCTAAAATAACCTATAGTTATAAAAAAAATGATGATGAAACAATTAAAAATAATAATTAAGTACATATAAGAGAAGTTACTTGGTGATGAGTCTCCCTATCTAAATTAATAAAAATCAAATTGAGGCATCACATGTATTTATTTGAGTACTATTATCACTACAAAAAAATTGACTTTTTGCGACGGTAAAATACCGTCACTAATAATCCTAATGCCGTCGCTAATATTTTTTGCGACGGCAAGAGGGGGGTCGCAACTGCAGGGGTTGCAAAAGAGTTTTTGCGACGGCACAGTGCCGTCGCTAATGTTTTGCGACGGCATTTTTGCCTTTTTGTGACGGCACTGTGCAGTCACTAATGTTTGAAATTTCTTGATTTTTTTGCGACGGCACTATTTTACCGTCGCTAAAAATGTTATTTGAGACAGCAAAAAATACCGTCACTAGTAGTCTTTTTTTGCAACGGCAAAAACACTGTTTTGCGACGGTGTGGTGCCATCGCAAAAAGTATTAAAAATATGAAAATTTCTATTTTTTGCAACAGTGTAATGCCGTCGCAAAAAGTATTAAAAAATAATAAAATTTCTATTTTTTGCGACAGTGTAATGCCGTCGCAAAAAAGAAAAAAACATCCTACGATAAAAGGGAAAATTCAAGTACAAAAATTGTTACACTGATATACATGATAGACATCTGCTCCACCAATATAAAGATATGCAGGAAGCATTAAAACACATAATTTTTTCCCTATACCTAGCAATAGGGGTATGGCATGGTGAGATTTTTTTTTTGGGCGATGCATATGGCATAACGAAACTTTTGCTAGAATTATCACAAAAATAGATCACTGCATTAGCCACCCAACTCTTGGAAGACTTAAATGCTAACACTCTCCTAGCCAAAAATTCATGCTTGGCCACACTTGCTTAGATATGCAATTCCCTCTTCCAGGTAATCTTCTCTGCTAATCCAAAACTCCGGTGCATCCTGCACGAGTAATCAAATTTCTCAATGTCCAACTTCATATCAATTCATGTTTTGTTCCCTGTATCTAAAAAATTGCTTTTTGTTAAGAAAATTATTTTCCCTTTATTTATTTTTTCTTTTCTTGCTTTCCTTTTTTGCTCTTCATTTCAGTTTTCTTTTCACAAATCTGAAAGCAACAAATGCACTGTCCAAATATTGTGGTCTACTTTTAGAAGCACAAGACATACTTAACATGGGGGTGAAAAATGCAAGTTGACAAAACACATCATTGAAACCACTGTGTCCTGGTTTGTATGAGAGAGAGAGAGAGAGAGAGAGAGGCAACACTGTACCTTCATAATTCCTGCAAGGACTGCTCCTCCAAGGTACACCATATGCTTTCTTCGCGGTGGATCCTCTATCCGCAACCGTAGTTTCTGTTAGAAGTAAAGGAAGATCAGAAGAATTGTTAGCTAACATGAAGTGAGAGCCTCATTGTTAAATTGGATGAACAAAATAAAAAATAAAAAATAAATAAAATAAAAAAAAAAACATGATATTTTTTCCTTTTTTCTTCTCCTTCCATACCATAACACATGTAACTTGGGTCTTACCTTCAACCCATCCTTGTTTCCCTTCAGAACAGCTTCAAGATAACGGTCTAAAATTTCTTTCTCCAAGCTGTAGGAAAATAAAAATGAAAAACTTCAAAAACTAAATTTAAAGCTATATCGAAGTATCAGAACTAAAGAGGGCATCTCCTTGGGTTCTTACAAAACTAGATTAGCGATTCACTATTAAAATCACAAAGGCAGATGACTACTTTAGTTGCAAGACTGTAAAACATGCGGACAGATGTTTTCCAAGAGAAGAACATAGAGCAATTAAGACCAAGTTTTCAAAAAGTCCAATAAGTTGAAAAATCACTGCAAATATAACTTGTGAGAGACAAATTAATCACCAAGAAGAAAGCAGTGCAATGATTTTATATAATGCAAAAGGGGATTTAAATTTCTTACCGACTAGGCAATCCAGGATACATAGTACTCCCCCCACTTAAAACTATGTGTTGGTAGAGCTGTGAAAAATAAAACAAATTAAAAGTTAAATAAAACAAAATAAATGAAATAAACCCAAATGCATTACAAAGTGTATATGGCACGAGGTAGGGAGTGGTCCATGGCAAAAGGACCTGCCTCTATAGCTGTAGTGCATATACCCATCAATTTGGATTCTTCAGTTGATCAAATATACCCATCAATTTACAAAGTGTCTTAGAAAGTTGTACAAACCAACAATTTTAACCTATTCACAATCATCTTGCTAAAGTACATATACAGAGGAAGTGTGCCCATATTTTAATTAAGGCACAAAGATCCATCAACCAGCCCTCATAGCTGTGTATATGTACCAAATAGTAGAAGAGATAAATTCCCATTTTCTTGAAGATAAGTAACTAACAAGAAAAACAGACTTACAGGAGTAAAAAGAGCCTCTGGAGCTTGGAACCATTCTGTGCCAACTTTGATGACCCTTCCATCTGGTAGCTGATTAAAGTAATTTTCTTAATAAATTAACAAAACGCAAAAACAATTTTAACAAGATAAAGAATCACCTATGTCAAACATATGGTTTTAATGTCTTAGAAACTAGAAAATGAAGACACCAATGAGAAAAGGTCAAATGATTTATGTACAACTGCTAAAGTATTCAGCAGGAAAACATGAAACTTTTTTTATTTTTTTATATAAGTTACTAATAATGCTTGGAACCTCTCTATTTATAAAACTTCAGTGGAAATTCTCAAAAACTAAAAATAAAAAACAAAATAGAAAATAGAAATAAAAATAAAAAATAGTTGATGTGCTGAAAAATGGTGCAAAACACGTACCCACTAGACATAGCAAAAGGGCAAATTCCTGCACCAGCTACCAAGTAACAGACCTCAATGCCCCCCCACTCTTGGTCTCATAGGATGGACTTAGCTGGGGCAGTGGTTGGTCATCAAGTTAACCAACCAAAAATATTTGACAACATATTTGCCAATTAAAAAAAAAAATTGCATATTACATCCTGTAATACACAACCTGTAGCATGTGAAATTGCATATTACATCCTGCATATTACATCCTGTAGCATACAAAACCCACACACAAAACCCACACAGTGCCATACAAAACATTGAGAATTGAGACACTGCCACACACATTAGCAAAGAAAATAATTAATCCCAAGCACAAGGGATAGGTTACCCAAAAATTGAAATTAAAACTTAAAAAAAAATATCCATTACAAGATAAAAAATCAAATCCATTGTATTCCAATCCCAGTTAAGTACAAATGGGAACCTAGCAAAATAGCATAAATGAATTAGTACATGCCTTGAATTAATGATTCACAGATCAAGATAAAAAGTTGACTAAAAGCATAAAAATTTCCATAACTGAGGAAAACTACTAAAACAAAAGGAGGCGTATATAAATACTAGACAAGTTGGAGACATGTTTAGATACCAAAAACAAACTCCCATTGGCAAAATGGCAAAATGGAGATCAATTACATGGAGATCAAAATGGCATAATGGAGATCAAAACGGCAAAATGGAGATCAAAATGGCAAAATGTCTAAATACATGGAGATCAATTAGATACCAAAAACAAACTCCCATTGGCAAAATGGAGACATGTTTAGTACTGAGAAACAACACTTCCTAGTTTAAAGATACTTGAAAACAAATCATATTCTCTGCTACAATTTATTTCCCAAGATAGCTTAACCAAGATGACATTGCATCCCCATAAATCAAAAAGGGAATGATATATTTAACGGATATATATATTTATTTATATTTCCCAAGATCAATTATATATATATATTTATTTAACAGATCAAGAAAAAAAACCAGATCATATATATATATATATATGTAACAGATCAAAAACTCAATTAAAGATCAACTCATATATATATATATATATTTAAAATAAATAAATAGAAAGGATATGTATGCTAAGCTAATGTATAATGTACAGTTTAAAGGATAGAAATTGAATTACTCTCCAATTGCTTCTAAAAGAAGGCTGTCGTGTTCGTCCACAGCAGAGAGGCTGGTATGAGTAGTAGTACTAGGCAGATCTGCATGGAAAAAACAGATCAAGAAAAAAACCAGATCATATATATATATGCAACAGATCAAAAACCCCCCTATATACACTCACAAATATATATATATATGTGTGTGTGTGTGTGTGTGTGTGTGTGTGTGTGTGTGTGTGTGTGAAAACCCCCCTATATCCGAAATCCCGACACAGAGAGAGAGAGAGAGAGATACCCTTTGAAATCGGCGGTGAGGGAAGATCGCCGGCGAGGGAGGAGTGGCGGTGAGGGGCGAGCAACCGTCAACGTCGTCTGTGAGAGAGAGAGAGAGGGAGGCAGCAGCGGCGGTAAGGGAGGAGGATCGACAGTGAGGTACGAGCGACGGTGAGGGAGGATCAGCGGTGACGGATGATCGGCACCGTCGTTGTGTGAAAAAGAGAGAGAGGAAGGCGAAACCCTAGATAGAGAGAGCAGGAGGAGAGGAGACGGCTCTGCTATGTTTGTGTTGTGTGTGTGTTCTCAAACAAAACCCTACACACACCCACAAATGTTATAGTTAATAAATTTTTTTTTATAGTTAATGAATTTTTTTTTTCATTTAGTAAGGTTAAAAATTTATTTGTTTCATATTTATTTTAATGAATAAAAATTTATTATTATTTTTTTATTTGGTAGAAGTAGGGATAATATTTTCCATTAAAATAAAGTTAATTTTTTGTGATCAATGAAAAATATTTTTTTGTGACCCATTTTTTTTTTTTTTTTGGTTACTAAAAATCAAGAACTAATTTTTTGTGGTAGAGAATAGGAAGTGGCAGTAGTGGTGAAAGTGGTGGATAAGAGGTGATAGTGGTGGTGGTAGTGATGGTGAAGGAGATAAGTGGTGAAGTTGTGGTAGTAGTAGAGAAGATAGAATAGCAGTGGTAGAGGAGAGGTAATGGTAGTAGTAGTGGTGGTAGTGGAGTGGTAGCGATGGTGGTAGTAATGATAGTTGTAGAGGTGGAGTGACAACAGTGGTAGTAGTGGAATGGCATTTGTAGTAGTGGTGAATGTGGTAGAGAAGATAGGTGGTGAAAGAGAGATGAGTGAAAGAGAGATGAGTGAGAGACAGATAGAGAAGAGAGATGGAGAGAGAGAAAGAGACAGACAGACAGACAGACAGACAGAGACAAAGTGATGAGCGAGAGAGAGACAAAGTGGTCGCTAAAAGTGTATTTTCTTGTAGTGGATAACTCGGTAAATAGAGAAGAGATGAGGGAGAGAATGAGCAAGGTGAACACAATGGGGGAGAGAGACAAATAGACAGACAGACACATAGAGAGAAAGAGAGAAACAGTGGATCGATATTTACACAGTAGTGGTAATAGTGGTAGTAGTGGTAGTGGAGTGGTGACGATGGTAGTAGTAATGGGTGAAAGAGATAGAGAGAAGAGAGATGAGCGAAAAGAGATGAGTGAGAGAGAGACACAGAAAAAAAAAGAGACAGAGAGAGAAAAGAAATGGGCGAGAAAGATAGAAAGATAAGAGAGAGAGAGAGAGAGAGAGAGAAAAAAAAAATGAGAGAGATAGAGAGAAGAGAGATGAGCGAGAGAGACAGAGAGAGAAAACAGGTGAGAGAGATAGAGAGAAGAGAGATAGGCGAGAGACACAGAGAGAAAATGAGAGAGAGAAACAAACAGACAGAAAAAGAAGAGTGATGAGTGAAAGAGATAAAGAGAAGAGAAAGAGATAGAGACAGAGAGACAGGAAGATGAAAAAATGAATGAAAAAAGAAATGTTATATCAAAAGAGTAAGACGACATTGTTTTTTTTATTTTTTTTGCGACAGAAAAATACCGTTGAATTTATTCAAACCATTTTGTGACTGTATATATATGAAGCTATCTCAAAACCACAATCACTATGCTAGGTTAGAGTTTTCCAAAAACTCTTTTGAGAAAATTATACTTTCTTGTTTCCGTGTTATATTGTTTTTACTGAATTTTTTTAATATTTTAAGTATTTTTTGTAATTTTTAGACACACCTAACATAAATACACCTAAAAATTAAAAAAATTGTAAAAAAAATCTTTTAAAAATTCACTAAATACCAAAAATACAATAATTCAATACATTTTTTTTTTGTATTTTTATGTATTTATTAATTTTTAAAAAAAAATCATAATTTTTTTTTTAGATACATCTAAGTAAGATGCATCTAAAAAAAATATTTAAAATTTTAAAAATATTCACTAAAAAAAAACACAAAAGTCACTTTTTACCGTCGCAAATACTCTCATTTTTTGAGACGACAAATTGTGCCGTCGCAAATACTCTGCTTTTTTTAGACGGCATTTTCTACCGTCGCAAAAAGTGACTTTTTGAGACGGCAAATGTGCCGTCGCAAATAGTTCCGTCTCATAAACCCACTTTTCTTGTAGTGTATTAAATAATTTATTTCACATGGTTTGACTATATATATATATAGGATAATGTCATGGTACACACCCTCATATATTTATTTGAGTAATATTAAATAACTTATTTATAAATACTCACATGGGTTTGATTATCACATGCATAAATAATTTATTTATCAACTTGGGACACCACATGTAAGTAGTATTAAACAATTTATTTCTAGTCACTCATATGGTTTGACTATAAATTAATAAAAATCAAATTGAAACACCACATGTATTTATTTGAGTAGTATTAAATAATTTATTTCTAAATACTCATATGGTTTAACTATATATATATAATTTATTTCATTACATACATACAAATTCTTGTATTTCTTATTTGGTTTCAATAATTCATATTAATTTGTTTACCTAAAAACAAATAATCCCTTCAAATATTATACAAACCAACCTGAAATCCCCCTATAAACTAATCTAACAACTAATCACTGACTTTCACTGGAAAAAAAAAAGTAAAAGAAAAGAGACTTACGTATAAGTTCTAATAAGTGGACTTATTGTCTAATAGGTCCTATGATAATTAATGGCATTTTTCATCAAACATTATTTAAAAATGTCAACAATTGTTAATTTTCAACTACAGTTTGAAAATTTCATCACAAAAAAATGTCACTAATTATAAGTTTTAGTGATAGTTTAAAAAATTGTCACAAAAAAAGTCGCTAATTTTCAACTCTCAGTAACAGTTTAAAAAATTCATCATAGAACAATATAACTAATTGTAAATTTTAGCGACAATTTATAAAAATCGCGACAAAAAAGTCACTAATTGTCAATTTTTAGCTACATAGCAAAAAATTGTTATAGAAAATTAATTTTAACAACAAATTTTATTCGGACTTATTTTCAAAAGGATTTGATGAGAATTAAGTCCAACAATTCGGACTTATTGGTAGTTTACCCACACAAAAAAACCGTTAGTCAATGGTCAACTAACGGAATGGGGCAATCTAGAAATCAAAAAAAAAACCTCAGGGGAGGTTAGTGTAATTTCAAAAAAAAAAAAAGGGATGCCAGTGTAATTGTCAGAAACCTCAGAGGAGATGACTGTAATTTACCCTAAATCTATATTGTTATAATAAGGAAATATTATGACTGATACCCAAATTTGGTGAAGATTGGTGTACACACAAATTTTGTGTCTATAAAATAAAGGCAAAAATAAATGTTTAAATTTTAAATAAAGGAGCATATTTTCTGATGAATTTTCTAGTAAACAAATAATTCTCTAAATCTTTTCTTCAAAAAAGTTGCCTCGAGAGATTAGTAGTCTGTTTTCGAATTGAGTGGCAAAAATGTAACTCTCCGAAATAATAACTGTTAGGTTTTTATTCTTGAAAATCCCATTTGACAAAACTCCTTTTAGTTGTAATTTTATTCGATCTTTTATTTCAGTGAAGTTATGAGTTTTAGATGTGAATCCAACCCAGATTGTGCCTATGCAGAGGAGTTTGTGAAGTTAATTCTTTTATGTTTGCCCAGGCGGGGTCGAGGGGTAGCACCCCCGAAGCAAAAAACAAAATTGCAGTAGAAGTTGTTTGTCTGCTCGAGCAGAAATCGTGACCTTTTAGAAGTTTCACTCGCCTACAAAAGTACTGGGAGTTGTTTTTTTCCGCTCGAGCGACCATTCCTAAGCTCAAGCGTAGATCCACTCAAGCGGCCATTCTTACGCTCGAGCAGAGATCGCAGATCTATTCTTTATAAATATGTGGTTCTATCAGATTTTAGGGTACGGCTTCCAGATCTTCTTCTTGGATATTAGGGTTTTCTTCTGGAGCTTCTTTGCTTGTTTTCATTTGATATATGTGAGAGTTTAATCATGAATTGAGTAATTATATCAAAGGGTTTGTTTTATTTTGTTTTATTCAAAAAGAGAGAGTTGTTCTTTAATAGATTCCGTGGAATTTGGGCCTAAAGCTTTGGTGGATTCTAGAGTGGCTCATCATCGTGGATTTGACATCGACGTTGTGGATTCAATGTTGGGCAAGACAATTCCGAGGTGAAGACGGGGCTGGAAGAGGCACATAGGGGTCGGTTCGATTTGGGCGTAGATTCGCTAAATAATTGAGAGTACACTTGTATAATTCCTTTATGTCTTCTTAGTGGATTGTTTTGTGGCTTTTGTCCATGATTTTTTTTTTATCACAATTGGAGATGCTCCAATTGTGGTTTTTTCACGTTAAAATCGTTGTGTTGATTTGTCTTGATTGTTTAATTGGGATTGTTATTTACTGGTTAAAATTGATACATAATCACAAATCAATATCTAGGGGATTTCTAGATTTTTCAATGACCATTATTTTCCATGACAATTATTAAATAACAATACATTTTCGAACATAATATCCTGCAATTTATATGATTCCATTTTTTTACACGTGTAACACATGTAGTAATACATTAATAAGTCCTAACCCTGAATCTATAACATGTGTCATAAGCAAAAGATATCAAATAAGAGTTAAACAGATAAAGGAATGCCCTAATGGCTACAACTTTCCAAGTCGATGCTTAGTTACAACAAAAGTGAGTTTGAAACTCAATATACGTAAAGCCTTAGGCTTGTACAAAATAAATAGAACAAAAACAAAATAGGAAGCTCTCGGCTCTAAGTCTTCCCAAGCTATGGTCTTGGTGGAGGCATATCATCAACACCTCATAGGGTGAGCCAAAACCCAATAAAGATACTTTAACACAGTGTATGAATCTTAACAAAGTTATAAGGTAAATGCATATGCAATGCTCATACCAAAACATTTTATATCTTTTTTCAAAACCCATGTGATACCAGATTTATATCACAATTCATGAAATCATTTCCATTACAATAGAAAACAGGATACTGGATATAACACTAGGAATCTCTAGGATGTGTCTGCAAGTAGGCTACAAGCACTACTAATTGCAGTTTTTACTAGTGCTAACCGGAAGGCTCAAGACCTATCTGCACGAGTTTCTGGAATTTCACTAAGGACACACAAGCCAACTTAATAACACAACTACACTCCCTATCCAGATTCACCAAGGTATTCACCAATTTTTCTCAAAACAATAAACATCTTCAATGTGTTAAATATGTTACAAAGCTCAATGCAAATGAATGACAAATTAGTTTCAATTCATCTAATTCTCATGCAATTTCTACAACAATCATAGCTATCCTCCACCAATAGCTCAAAACAGATACTACAACAAAAAAAGGTTTTTACGCCATGCAATGCATGCCGTAAAAACCCTTCTATGACGTGCAGCACACGTCATATTATGACCAGTCATGGAAAGTCATTCACTTTCAACGACGTGCTTTGTACGCCATTAAAAACTATTTAACGGCAAATTTTGTGCGTCGTTGTTACTTTTTCTACGACTACTTTTGCACGTAGTTAATTAGTGACACAAATAACGACGATGATTGCGTGCCATAAAATATGTAATACAACGACTTATTATGCCTGCTATAGAATATGCATTTTTTTTAAATTCAAAAGGTTCTATTTGACTAATTTTGTACAATCTAACAAATATTACAAACAAGCATCACAAAACATCAATCAACCACCAAAATATTGTTTGAAACATCAAAAAGAAACTATATCCATAAATTATAAACATTCAACAATTGTCTATACATTCCAAACATTCAAAAACTATATCCTTAAGTTCTAAACTGTACAAAAAGTTTAAACCATCTAAAACTATGCATATCTAACTTTTTAAACATATCGACAACTATTAAGAGATTATCTAAAACTACCGACAACAGTTCCTATAGCAGTTGTAGCTGCAGTTGTAGCAAATACACTTGCTCCTATCACAAAGACGAGGGTGCCCAATGTATATGTTAAGGCACCTAAACCCACGACAATAGCTGGAACAACTAACCCTCCAATCAGCTTTTTTAGCTCCTCTCCCTTTAAAAGATAGGAAGTAAGGTTTCTCTTGGAGGGACTAACAAACTTTAGAAATGACAGATGTAAACAAGTGTGCAATGGCCAAAAAAATAATTTTACAAACATAAGAACACCATATATACCTGAGCTGTTGTAATGGGCACAGCACCAGGGTGGTTTACAAAGAATTGATTATCTTCCCGAAGATCTACAGGAGGCAAAATAAGAGGTCATTCACTCTGAAAGACTGTTCACTTCACGCACAACATTCATACAAAAAAAGTTGCAAAACTAAAGATGCCAAGAACAGAAAATAAAGATGATAAAGAGCATGATAATAATAGCAAAGACCTCAGTTCAAGTTGAAACATTTCCTTCCAAGTCAGTGTAGACAAGTATTACTTCTAAAGATGCCAAGAACAAAGAATATTGATATTGGAGAAGCAATAGTTGACATTGTTACCAAGGGTCAGATAAAGAAACATCAAGAAGTCTCTACATCTCGAAATGAGAATTTCAAGACTCAATTTCATTTGGTTTAGTATCTCTACCTAACAAAACAAAAGTGGACTATATTCCAATTGTCTACAAAAAATGCCATCCACTTTTTCTGGTCTCACAAGCCACCTCATGGATCCAAGAATCTGAGAACAATCTTTCAATTGCCTATAGGGATCTAATTGGGTTGCCAACAACTAACTTACTAAGACCAATCTGTCATGGTGATCCAATTGGGTTGTTAACAACTAAGACCAATCTGTCATGATAGAACTATAAATCCAACATTGACATATTAAAACTATTCAAATGGTTTAGTGGCAATTGACTTGGTCCAACCAGGCTAAACTTGCAACTAAAACTACCTTGTATTGTTTTTCTCTTATTAACAGCAAAATCAAATCCAGAGGTTTAGGTTTCCACCTCTAAGAACTGATGTCTATCCTGTTTACGGAGACCATTAAAAATAATATACAAGGAAGCTATGTGGATCTTAGTAGCCAAAATGAAAGCTTCAATTAAAATTAAATGCTGCATAATTATGATGGCACTAGTACATATCTAGGATTCAGCACTGCCCACATGAAACACCAAAAACAATACTAAATTTGTTGACCCTAGTCATGAAATTCCACAAGCAGTTACACAAAGCTCAAAGAAATTACAAGTGTGTATTTCATTAGCTAGAGAAGTGCCACAATAGCAATGAATATTAACTCTTTCTTGTGAAGTTCCAAAATATCTGTATAGTGTAACTATGAAGAAAGCTATTAATTTTGAAGGAACCTAGTAATTTTATTCAGGCTCACATGGCAGCTTAGCACTCTTTAACTATAAAAGAAAAGCTTTGTGAAAAGCTCATAACTGAAACTTTCTACTGCTTCTCTATTACTCCCCCAAAAAATAAAAAGAGAGAGATAGATCATGGATATTTGGGGGTAAATGAAACAAAACTGAAGACATTTCTGCAAAAACTTCCCTTATGTATGTCAAAATGGCCCAATTATCGAGATATGCTTCAAGAGAACTTGGAAATGGAGTTAAAAATTGTTAAATATAAGTGAGTTTGCAACCATAGGTGTAAAGCAATTCTGGTGAAAACTTTCAAAGAAGAAATCTCACATTTATGACAGAATTCTAGATGCAAATGTCTGAAAATAGCCAATAGTAGAACTAACTAGAACAAACGAAAAGGATAGGAAAGAGAATCTAACCAAGCTTTGTTCCAACAATAACTATTGGAATTCCAGGAGCATAATGCCTCAATTCAGGAATCCACTGACCATCGAAAATAGAACCCCCCCTCCCAAAAAAAAGAAGCATGTATCAGCATACCATCTAATCAGATAGAAAATTATCTTATGATCAGAAAAGAAAGACATCTATCTTTACATGAAAACATTATTCTTACTTTTTTTGATATATTTTCATAGCTAGCCTTGCTAATCAGAGAAAATGCAAGTGTAAAGACATCAACCCCTCTATTGCTCAGGGGTCTTAATCTATTATAATCCTCTTGACCTGTTCCATGAAACAAACAAGTCAAATCCAACACTTGTGAAGAGTTTGTTGAAAAAGAATATATCACTGGCTAATATGAACTTACATGCTGTATCCCAAAGCCCTAAATTAACAGTGCTCCCATCTATAACCACGTTTGCACTAAAATTGTCAAAAACAGTCAGCACATAATCCTGTTCCAAGCTCAGTCAATTCAGACTTCGAATAGGAAAATTTCCATCATAAAAATTTTTTTAAATTATCTGAACCTTCACATTTTCAAGCTTCCAAAATCAAGTGAAGAAATTCCTCCATATATGAAACATAACTAAAAATCTGCAAAGCCTTTTAATGTTGACAATATTCTCCATAGTCAAAACCAGAAGATTGATAACAGAACTTTAAAAGCAATTTTCTATTTCACCCACAACTTCAACTAAGCAAAGTACATGAAATACTAATTTTCCATGTGAATCTTGAAAAATTTCCTTTCCTTCCCCCTTTTTTTTTTTTTTTTTTTTGATTCAAAGAAAAGTTTAGGAGGAGGAGAGGCTACCCCCACTCCAGGGCCAAGGAAAGCGTTACGCAATATGGCCCACCAACAAAGGACTGCCAGCAGCGGGACTCGAACCTAAGCCAAATGGGCGAAGGAAAGGAGCCTTACCAACTGAACCAACCCTTGTTGGTCCTTTCCTTCCCCTTTTACCAAGCAAACAACAATGAAAAAAGACAAGTTCTTCCAAGTTTAGTCAATTTAGACTTCGAATAGGAAAATTTCCATCATAAAAAAATTAAAAATTATCTAAACTTTTACAATTTTCAAGCATCCAAAATCAAGCGAAGAAATTCCTCAATATGTGAAACATAACTAAATTAGCATTTTAATGTCTATAACATTTCCATAGTCAAAGCTAGAAGATTGAGAGCAGATATATACTTTCTTGGATCTGTGTAATGCAAAGGTGAAAGAAAAAGCAAGGAAAGATTGTAATGTTAGCTTCCATTTAAACTATTAACTTTTCTATTTGGTGGTGTTCCTTTCTAGCTGATATGAATATGATACAAACTCTGGATATTGTTCTTCACGTCTTCTATTTACTTCTTTTTTTTTTCTTTTTTTTTTTGTTCATGTTAGAATTCATTTGATCATTGCATGGTAGAAAAGTGGTATTCTCTCCGTTAAATCATTTATGCAATTTCATTGAATAACATGATTCTAATTTTGTAAAGAAAAAAGATTAGGAGCTCTAAATATAAAGCTCTAGAGGAGCTCTAATGAGCTGGTCTCCACCCATGATGTGATGTTTGTGTCTTTTTTTTATTTTTATTTTTTTCTTTTCATTGCCAATTGTATAGAGCTCTATATTTAGAGGTATGTATTACTGTTGTTTTGTAAATATTTGTTCTTGAATTTGTGCTTTTCACAATCCATATCAAAAACAATTTGAAATGTTTTCAATTCCATGGCTTTCTTGTGGAAGCATGGGTGAAAAACCAGCAAGACCTGCAAGAAATGATTAGAGGAAATGAAGGGCACAATTTCATACAAAAGACCTTGAGTCCAAGAAGACCCGTAATACACTACCTATCCTTACCAGACAATAAAACATTTTTTCTACTACTAGTCAAGACAGGACCAACCTTCCAAAGCAACTCAGAAGAAATAAAGGAACTGCTAACTAGGAATTAAGAATTTTAACACCTCTACTCTATAACTCCTTTCCCAACTTGTAACAGTATTAGATTTCAACAAATGGCAAATAATACAACTCAATCAACCAATCAAAAAATTCAAAAAACAGCTCACAAAGTATATCACTCTAGAATGTGTCTCATAAGGAAATTTCTAGATATACCCTGAAGATAAAACCGATTCACTGTGCTTTGCATTTTTCTCTTTCTACTTTATCTTTTTGCATGGTATTTTTCTTTTCTTTACCTTTTCTGTCTTTTCTTTTCTTTTCTTTCCTTTTTTCTTTTTTTTTGGTTGTGTCAGAAAACAAACAAACTAGCATCCCACTTTTCTAGGTGACATAATATTCTATTTAGCATGCATAACATTTACAAGATGAAAGATAGGAATCACATTATAGCTCAACTTTTTCGCGCTCCCTTTTCGGAAGCTTTAAATCAGCCCTACAGTTCGGACTCCCGCGGTTCTGAATCTAATCTCACAAGTGCAATGTGAAATTAATAAACACCAAAGAGTCCAAATCCGGAAAATCTTTTAGAAAATCGATTTTGAATCAAAAATGCCAAAATTAACTGCTTTGCTAGATACAGAGTCGCCACCTAAATATTTTATTTTTAGAGAAATTTAGGAAACTCATGACTCGTGCCAAAGGCCATGTGTCCGTCATTACCAAGATTGTCTCGGCTCGGGAACTTAGGTACCAGAGGGGAAGGTCATGAATTGAGCACCCCCGCTTGCCCGATCAAAGATTGGCCTCTACTAATCATGATATGATTTTTATCAACATTATATGCTCTTGTTCCAGTTTATTAGGCTAGCATTTACTATGTGATGCGCACACACACAAGTATAGACTAAATTACAAGAATTGGAACATCTCGAGTCATGTTTGTTTTGCAAAATTATTTCGAAATATGTATCACTTGAAAAAGTGATCGCATATAAATATTACTCAAATTATTCCAATTCAAACAATAAGCCTTCATCCACAGGCATTCAAGTAGTTTATCAATTAAGCATTTAGTCTCATGGCAATATTCATACGCATGCGATTATGTTAAAGCAAATAAAAGCTTACCTAGTACTCCAAGCCAAAAAAGAAACAAAGTTAGAAAAATGCATAATCCTAACTATGCAATATGACTGATGCAACACATGCGATATGCAATTACTAAGTTCGGCTACTTAACATGGCATATTAAACAATTTAATTAGGGGTGAGCATGGTCCGGATTGGATCGAATTGGAGTAAAACCAAGACCAATCCGTTATCTACGGTTCCTGAAAAATTGGAACCAATCCAATCCGTTTAAATCGTGGAACCAATCCGGACCAATCCATTTAAATACGGATTGGATCGGTTTAGGACCACGGATTTACATAATTAAATAACAAAAAAAATATATATATAACACTTTAATTTCATAAAAATATAAATATAGTATCATATTAGTTTCACAATAGCAACATACCTTTTCATAATAGCAACATACTGTTCTAAAATTTAAACAACCATAAGAAAACTAGTTCCACCATAAGTATTTAGACCATTACAAATTAACACTAAAAACTAGCAAACAAAAGTAATAAAAAAAGATACTATGCGAGTTTAGGTTTGGATTTAAGTTTTATATGAAATAAGAGAAGATACTATGTAGGAGAGTGTATAATAAAAATATAGACTATTTGTATACGGTCCGGATCGGTTCTAATCCGGAACCGTGGGGTTCAATCCGGAACCAATCCGTGAACTACGGATTTTTAATTTTTCAATCCAGAACCGAACCACAGATTCAAAAAATCAATCCAAACTTACTGGATTGGACTGGACTGGATCGGATTACGGATTTCACGGATTTCTTGCTCAGCCCTAAATTTAATAACATGCGGTCTAAGCACGTATTCAAAGAAGTATTTACACAACAATGTAGTTAGAATGATGAACCGAGTCACGGTGCATGCAATACAAATGGATGCAAACATGAGTTATGTTAATCAAAACATGATGTCCCTAATCTAACCATCTTAAGCTAGTAAATAAAAAAGAGAAAGACGTGGGGTTGAAAGACATACATATTATTACATTGCGCTCTCACGAAGAAGAGTCCGAATGAATAATCTAGCTAATTAACTAACTAATTAAGCTAATTATTACAAAATAGAATGAATAACTAGCTAATTTACTTAACTAACTATTACAAATGAAATGAATTAACTAACTATTCTAGTTAACTAATTAATTACAAAACAAAATTTGAATAAATAATTAACTAACTAATTAATTACAACACTTTACAAAGTTAACTAGCTATAATGAATTAATTACAATAAGATTAATTACATTCGACAAAATGCGTAAGTGAAAATGGATGAAGGTTGCATGCACAGCGCCTAAGAGTTACTCTGTCTGCCCATGCCGCCTCTGTTTCACCTTCAGCCATTGCCTCTGTTTCCTGCAAAACTGCACTGTTGGCCACATACTAAGAGCCAGCCGTGCATCACTGATGACTGGCCGAGCCTACAGATGGCCGGCCGTGCATCAATTTGGTACAAAACTCTGTTTTTGTGTTTTGAGGTGAATCAGTGCAGAGAGAGTGTCCTCAAGCTCTGTTTGTCCCTTTCTTCCTCCTCTGTCATGGAAAAGCCTCGAGAGAAGGTTGAAATTGATTCCAAAGTCATCAATGAGCAAATTGATTGCTTGATGGTCTTGGATGCGATTTTGGACAAAAATCTATGAAATGCAACGAATGAGACCACCCCTCCCTCTTGTCATGGAATAAACTCAAAGAGGGAGGTTACGACGCTTCAAGAATCATCAAAATGCCATGAATTAGCATGTGACAACTCTTGACACAAGGAACTTGGCATAACATTCAGCCAAGTTCAAGCAATTCCAACCATTTTCCTTGTCATTCATTAGTCCATTTGTCCATGGTGATTAAGTCCTCTAAAAGGAGAGAAGCGTCAAATGGGAAGTAATTCTCAACATGAAAGAGATATTACACCATTGACAATGAATCTCCGTAGAGATTAAGCCATTAAACGTAAAACTCTAGTTCATGTATTGAATAACCATCAACCACTTGAAACAACTCTCAAATGAAATAAAGGAGTGACAAGATTATTATTATAATGAGGTTATTAAACATGGAAATAAGTTGAAGAAAAGCTAGAACAACATACAACAAGCTATACAAGTAAACTTAGGAGACAACAAATGAACTAATCAAAGCTTGAAGTAATTAAATAAATTAGGACAGCCCTAAAATAGCCCGTAAAGTGCAAAAACACAGTAGCTAAAACCAAGAGAAAATAAAGGTTGGTTTGGGGTGTCCTAAAAAAGTGTACTTTTTGTCTTTTTGGACTAAAAAAGTTGAGAAAAAAATATGGAGGTTTGGGTTAACTTTTTGGATTTTTATGGAAAAATGTGTATTAAAAAAATGTATAAATAATTGTATAGGGAAATAAAGTATGGTATAGGCGTACGGAGGAAGCAGCGCTTGGCAGAGAGGGTGGGTAGCAGATTATTCACTACTTTTCAGGCATTATATTGGATGGTTTTGTTCGGTCTGTGGGGTTATCACGGGTCCCATTTTGGTGATCTGAACCGTTCAATATATATAAATCGTCGAGTACTACAAGTCTATAAAAAATCACGTTGATCGGATATCGATGCCTATCTGATCGGATTTGTTTTTTTTAATCAGTAATTATAACACCATCCATTTGTTGTACATAACTGATTTGATCATATAGTTATCGATATCCGATCAATGTGATTTTTTACAGACATATAATATTTAACGAGTTCTATATATTGAACGGTTTAGATTATCAAAATGAGACCCGTGATAGCCCCCACGGGCCGAACAACAGTGTGTGTGAAAATCACACCCAACCATTTCTTTTTTGCCAACCGGCGCTGCACAGCCGCTGGTTTGGCATCATTTCGAATTGTACTTTTTGTACAAAAATTATTTTTTTAATTTTTTTTTTTGATGAATAGTGATATCTTTTTGGATTTTGGAATAACTTTTTGACTTTTTGGCTTATATAGCTTACGCCAAACCAGGCCTTAGAGTAAAAAGAGTAGAGAAAAAGTCATGGAAGAAAGCCTAAGGAGGGGTGGCTAACCCCTCCACTTTTTGCAATTTTAAATCACATGTTTCAGCCTCAAAATAGTCCAAAAGCAGCCCAAAAACAGTGGCTAAAAATGTGTTTAAAGAGCACAAAAAGATAAGCAAAAGCAAGAGATATAAAGCTAGTAAGCAAAATCAAGGAAAGGTGGCTAACCCCTCAACTTTTGAGGCTTTTAAATCATGTTTTTCAGCCTTTACAAACTCTGAAAATCAGTATATAAAGACAAAAAAAATAGTGGAAAATAATAGAAGAAGATGAAAGAAGAAAGTGCAAAATTATACCTTTGAAAGAGAGGTAAGCTCTTAGTTAATAAACTCAATTCCAACACCCTCAAGTTTATGAAACTTAGTCTGAAATCTCAAAAAAGCTTTAAGAACAAGCTCCAATGGTGTATGTATTGTGTATGTATAGCTAAAAGGTGATATGAAGTTTGGAAGGAAGATGGATGTTCTTAGCTCTCAAAAACCTTCAAAGCTTTTGGAAATATTTCCTAACCCTCTAGGTTATGAAAATATGTTGTAAATTCTCTACAAGAAAGCTTCAAATCTAAGCTTTAATAGTGTATGGAGGGTGAAAGTTGATTTGGAGAAGAAAAAAGGCTTGAAGGTTCAAGGAGGTTCAAGGATGGCTCATCAATGTCTAGCCTCTTGGAAGGTTTTTTCTAACCTTAAATTCTGAAGTGGGAGGTCCTATTTGTAGAATTTGAGCTAATTTGGTCCAAAAAATATCTTCAAACAAAGATATTTGTTAATTCCCACAAGCTGTCTGTTTGGCGCCATCGAGGCTCGGCCGGCCCTCAAAACCCACAATCGGGCCTCAATAATGCATGGCCAGCCCAAAAAGGAGCTCTAGAAAAATTTTCACTGAAGCTCGGCCGGTTCTACGTAGAGCCGGCCGGGTCTCAATGACTGCACTTCAGGCCCTACTTCAAACGGGCATATCTCTCTCATCTGGACTCGGTTTTAGGTGATTCTTGAGTCTAAATTGAAGCCTTGGAAGTCTACTTTTCAATGGTGGTGGCCTTACAACTAAAGTCTAAGTGTGCAAAGAGATAGGCCTGGTTTATGAAGGTTGCTCAGTTCTTTCTCAACGGTTTGATGCTCACCTTTCCTAAACTGGTTTTCTTCCAACCCCTTCTATTTTCTTCAACTCCAAACTTATAAATAAAAAGTTTTAAAAGATTTTTTAAAGAATTCACCTCTCTTCCATTCATTTCCACTTTGTCCCTACTCGATTTACCTAAAAGTGCAATGTTTTTAAACAAAATGCGAGCCTCAGACATCATAGCCTCCGTTTGGGAAGTGGGCTGGCTCTTTGGCTTTTTGCCTTTTTTGACTATATGAGCCTGGGCTCAAAAGCTTGGTTTGGGAAGGGCTCTTGGCTTTTTGGCTTTTTTAGCTTTTTTTGTGAGAGAAGAGTATAATGATTATGGGGTTGGATGTGATATTTTGTCTGTTGTGGCTCATGAGCCTGTTTTGTCTTTTGTGGCTCATGAGCCACTTGAGCCCTTCCCAAACGGACCCATAGAAGCATTTGGAAAAATATTTTGAAAAGAGGGTTTTAAGGTCTAAAATAATTTGGCCAAAATGGAGTGCAGGGTTTGGGATTAGAGCTTGAATCCAAATTTCTTCGCTGAGAATTCAAAAAATTACACAGTGTAACTTTCATCATCAGGTGTTCGGAATAAAGCGCCCAAGTCTTAAGAGCAGTCAAAAATGGGGTGCCTACACACATAAAGATGAAAGATATACACTTTAGCTTCTAAGGATAAGAAGTCACATAAGAATAGTGATACCATATAAATTTATAATCAATGCACATTTGTCTAACCAAATCATACGTATCAAAGTCCCCATATAACTGATCTGCAACAGCACGAAAGAGGCTGTTCTCATCCTCTAGCATTCGTTTGACTTCTAAACCTTGTGCCCTTTCTATATCAATCCCAAATTGGCATTCTCTCTCCTGAAACAAAAGCAATCAACCAATTTTATAATATTAAATTTTGATGAAAACCATGGACTTAGTAAATGAGCAAGATGAGTTAGGATAGAAAGTCCAATCATAAATTGGAAATAAAACATCAAGTTCATTAGAAAGTTAAAAACTTGTATTTACCTATGATGCTTAGATACAATAGGGAAGCAATACATTTTTTTAATCTTATCACGACTTGTAAAATTCATTGAATCATTTTATTTTGTTTTTAAAAAAAAAAAAAAAAAAATTAAGGGTACTTGAATTTCATATGCAATTGATATGCCATATTTAAATGTTCAACTAGAGAAGGATAACTCAAGTCTACAATATTTGTAATTAAGGAACATCTGCTTGTTGAAATAACTGATTGAAAAAAAAGTAGTTACAATCCAAGAAAATATGAATTGCAAAATGGGCATGGCCAAGTGATTCCAATAAAAACATGACAGGCATGGCCAAGTGATTCCACATGAAGAACTGTTTAGGACGCACCTTGAATGTTAGTGCTGCAAAAGTACCCAGGAATTGTTATTAAGACATCAAACATATCAAAGCCATTGGATTCAGATCACAAATTTTTAAAACAAAAGGTTTTTAATACCTTAGTGAATACCAAAGATAGTCACTTTTGTCAGCTGTAGTATTATCGTTCAATGATTGACGCATGAATTGTGGAATTGTAGCCATAGAAATAATCTGTCACATAAAAATAACAAATTAACTTATCTTGTTATTAGAATAAAGATAAATTCATATTTTATAGCCCCATATTTATTAAAAGGGAAATTTGGTTGTGAATTTTTTTAAAATAAAGAGAACATATAAGTTAGCAGTTACAGTATGAAATGGAATTCCATGAAGATACTGCATCATCTGCTTGTGACCAAATTTCTAGCTCTTTATACAGATGCAATAAATTCAAAATAATTTCTAGCTGTTTTGACATGGTTGAAGTTAAGATTTCTATCTAAAAAATGGCCAACCAAACAAGCTTCCCACTTTTCAATGTTTTCCCGAGGTGGGAGATCAACAACAATGTCAGTATTGCTAGCAGGTGGAAAATACCTTAGTTTCACAGCAGATCTTTGATTTGTAGCTACCACCGAGGCCCAGGTCTCCTTCTCCGGCACAATTGGGTTCGCCACTGGGACAGAGTTGGCAGCATCATTACCCTTCCCTTGCTCGCTTTGATTTACCAAGAACCCAGTTTGTTGCCTGAGAGGGTAATTTATATTAATAAATTGGGCCGAGCTAGGTGTTGGGCCGAGATAAGCCCAATTCGAAAGAGAAGTAGAATTACTCCGGTCCGAAAGAGAGGTAGGGTGATTCCGGTCCCAGAAGGAAGTAGAGTTACTCCGGTCCGAAGTGGCGGTAGACCGGTCTAAATAAGATGCCTTGATGTTAGTCCGGTCGTAGCCATGGTGGTTAGTACGGCCGAAGTAAGGTCTAGTTGGTATACTCCGGTTGAGAATGTATTATGTGTAGCTCGGTCTAAAGCGGTTACTTCGGTCGGAGCATGTGTAAACCGAGGTAACCTTGGTTCTGAAAGTAGTTCGCCTTAACTCCCTTATGGATAGCTCGGTCTTAGCATGGGAAAGCCGAGGTAAGGGAGAGTATAATAAGGGCCGAACTAACAGGTACTCCGGTCGTTTGGAGTTCGGCCATAGAAGGACCATCTCACTTGGTTTAAGCAGTGAGGGGGGTGTTGGAGGATAAGCATTATCTTCCAGGAATTTGAATCCTAGGAGGACTCTACATGAAGGAGTTAGAGTCCTACTAGGATTGTGCCACGCGAAACCTATATAAGCTCACCAATATCACCTATGAAGAGGTAATGCAATTTTTGTTCCCTGACTACATTGAGCTTTTGCCTATTTGTCTTGCTTACTGACTTAGGCATCGGAGGGGTTTTCCGGCACACACCCGCCGGCCAGTTCAAGTTTGAGTTTTCAGGTGACAGAACGGCGACGTGCAGAAGAACACAGGCTTGATCAACAGGATTATACGTGAAGGTGAATCTCTTTCCCGTACAATTGGCGCCGTCTGTGGGAAGAACAGACAAGAACAACCTCTTGATCAAGTGTTTTTCTCTCAAAATTCGATGGCAAACAATGAAGAACTACCTCAGTCCGCCATTGACGGACAAAACTCCAGACGGAGGTGCAAGGCGTGAAGGCCTAACTTTGGTCCCTCCCATGGCGAACCTCGAACCACAAAGGCAAAATTCCAGGAGGGATGCAAGGGGACGAAGGAGGAATAGCAGCCCTCATCTCTCTCGCTCGCAAAGCCCGGGAAAGGCAAAGGCGCAGGGTTGATCCTCAGGCCTTGGAGGATCGCGTCAAAGCACAAGACGAGTTGATACGGCGGATGGCGGCAGACATGGAATCTCTCAAACGCCAGGTGAAAGGAAAAGAAGTGGCGACAGGAGAGGGGCGCACAAACAAGACGCCCCCTCGCCACTCAGAGGGTCGTAGTAGGAATTCTACACCCTCCCAAGCAAAAGAGAGAAGCCTCAGGACAGGCGATACGCAATCAAGATCTTCCAGAACTCGTCACTCCAGGTCTGAGAGGGCGAGGTCTGAAAGGTCTTACACGGAAGGAAGCACATACTGGCCTTCGCATACGCACCAAACAAGGTCCAGGCAAACGGAGTTACCCAGGTCATCCGACCTACGAACCGTGCTAGAAGAAAAGGCGCGACGCAGGGAGGATGCCAGGGCGCGTGATCCACGTAGAGTTTCAGCCTTACAGCGGTTGGCTCCTCGGACGCATGGAAGCGTCGAGGTTGGAATGCCACAACCGCGCCCGGCCTACGAACCAACGGACAAAGTATTGGCAAGGCTGCAGACCTCACCATTTGTCCCCGCAATTGAGAACGCGCCTTTACCGTCAGGCTTTCTACAGCCGAAGTTCACCACATATGAGGAAAGACGGACCCCTACTTGCACTTAAGCCACTTCCGCCAGGTCATGGCTGTATACCGGCGGAACGAGGCCTTAATGTGCATCTTGTTTCCCTCAAGCCTTGGTGACCTTGGCTTGACTTGGTTTGAGAAACTCCCAGAAGGCAGCATAGCCTCCTGGGCGCAATTGGCAGAAGCATTTGTCACAAGATTCAGAACAAACACTAAGACTCCGGTGGAGATCGACCAGCTACTCTCCATCGACATGGGCGAAAAAGAGACCCTGAGGTCATATAACAGCCGTTATTGGGAGACATTCAACCAGATTGGGGATTGCCCAACCAATCTCGCCATTGCACAATACAAGAGAGGACTCCCAGTTGGGAACAGACTGAGGGGATTCTATCACCATGACGCCACCTCTTACCATGGAAGCCCTGATGGAAAGAGTGCATCAGCACATCAGGGTGGAAGAGGATGGCGCCCGTGCCAAAGCAAAGTCTGGCACGACCGCAGCGCCAGAAAAGAAGGCCTCAGCAAAGGTCAATGCGGTAAATCGGCCGAACAAAAATGGGCGTGGAAGACGCGACAACGAAGAAGACCGAGATGAGAGATGGTTGAGAGTCCGCACTGCCCATCACCACGGTCTTCAAGAAGCCGATCTACCGAATACTTAGCGAAATTCGAGACGAACCTTTCGTCAAGTGGCCAGCCAAGCTAGGCGAGGCACAGAAGGACTATGACGACAGATCACGGTGCACCTTCCACAAAGAAAAGGGGCACCGAACTGAGAACTGCACCCCGTTGAGGCAGCATTTGGAGGAGTTGGTGGCGGCAGGCCACTTAGACAAATACATTGAAGGAGGGGCACAGCCGGCCCCCCAGGGACCGAAATAACCCCAATGGAATGCCAATCGATGCTCCACCTCAAGGTATCATCAATGTAATACATGGAGTTTTCGAACCTGAGCGGGTATGTGAGCTCAGAGGTTCGATCAAGAAAGCTGAGCACTTGAGGGAGGTACTAAGTGCCCAACCTGTCGTCAAGAAGGGGAGGACAGAGGCCACAAATGTTATGTCTTTTTCGGATAAAGACTTGGACAGAATATATTGCCCACACAATGATGCCCTGGTCGTCACTCTCCGAGTCAAGGATTTTGACGTCAAGCGGATTCTGATTGACCAGGGTAGTTCGTGCGAAATCATGTATTATGAGACGTTCAAACAATTGAAGTTGCAAGATAAAGACTTAGCACCTGCAGTGTCACCTTTGATTGGATTTAACTCGATGCCAGAATGGCCAGTTGGCAAGATCATCCTTCCAGTCAAAGCAGGGAGTGTGACGAAGCAAGTAGAGTTCTGGGTGTTAAAGGTCCCATCCACCTATAACATCATCCTGGGCAGAACATGGCTGCACGCCATGCGCTCGGTGGCGTCATCTTACCACCAAGTGATGCGGTTCCCAAATGACACCGGAGTAATAGAGGAAGTTTATGGAGACCAAATTATGTCCAAGCAATGTTTCGTCACAGTGAACGGAAGCCGCGCTGCGAAGGGGTATGTTCATTCGGTGGAAGAACCGGAGAGTAATGAACTATTCGCAGACGTCGGCAAAGCAGCGAGCCAGAAAGCTGTGGAAGACTTGGTGGAAGTCAGAATAGATGAAAAGAACCCGGATAAGTTCTTCCTGCTTGGTTCGTCGTTGTCCGGCGCTGAGAGGTTAGAGGTCATGGAATTTTTGACCTCTAACATCGAAGTGTTTGCCTGGACTCCATACGACATGCCAGGCATTGATCCCAACTTCATCTGCCACCAACTCAATGTCCACCAATCAGCCAGGCCAATCATTCAGCGCACCCGCAGATCGGCACTCCACCACGCCGAGATAGTGGCGGAAGAAGTGGGAAACTTGTTGGAAGCAGGGGCAATCAGAGAGGTGCACTACCCCAGATGGATCTCCAACACAGTCGTAGTGCCAAAGAAGAATGGCAAGTGGCGCGTCTGCGTCGACTATAAAATTGTCAACAAAGCATGCCCTAAAGATAGCTTTCCTCTACCACGGATCGATCAACTGGTAGACCTAACTGCGGGGCACAACCGACTGAGTTTCTTGGATGCATACAGAGGCTACCACCAGATCGCAATGCATGAACCGGACCAGGAGGTCACATCTTTCACCACACCAAGGGGACTCTACTGCTACAAGGTCATGCCCTTTGGCCTAAAGAATGCAGGGGCGACATTCCAGAGAATGGTTACCAAGATGTTTGAGCCGTTGTTAGGCAAAACAATGGAGGCATACATCGATGATATGGTGGTCAAGAGCAAGGATGAGAATGACCACCTGAAGGACCTAAGTGAGATGTTTGAGATCCTGAAGAAGCATAAGTTACGCCTCAACGCGTCGAAGTGTGCTTCCGGGGTAGGATCAGGCAAATTCTTAGGCTTCTTGGTGACCAACCGAGGTATAGAAGCAGACCCATCTCAGATCAAGGCAATACAAGAACTGGAGAGACCGAACTCAGTGAAAGAAGTGCAGCATCTCACCGGAATGGCAGCCGCGCTCAATCGGTTCATTAGCCGATCGTCAGATAGGCTACGCCCCTTTTTTCATGCACTCAAGGCCAAGTTTCAGTGGGACGAAGAATGTGACCGAGCTCTGGAAAGCTTGAAGGAATACATGTCTTCTCCACCACTACTTGTAACACCAATTCCTGGAGAAGAACTCTTCCTGTACCTGGCAGTCTCACAGCACGCAGTCAGCGCGGTGTTAGTCCGTGCAGAAGGAGTCCAACATCTGCCCATCTACTATGTTAGCAAGACACTGCTAGGCGCCGAAACAAGGTATTTGCCACTGGAGAAACTGGCATTGGCCTTGATGATGGCCGCAAGGAAGCTATCGCACTACTTTCACGCTCACACTATAGTGGTCCTTACAGCCTTCCCTCTAAAGGCTTTGTTTGAAAGGGCGAACTTTTCTAGGCGAATTCTGAAGTGGGCAGTAGAGTTGGGACAATACGACATCAAGTTCCAACCTAGAACTGCAATAAAAGCTCAAGCATTGGCGGATTTTGTCGCAGAGTTCACTCCTGGAAGTCATCACATCTGCCCAGTCGACCTGACTGACTCAACCGAACTAGGGACAGAAGTTGACGTCGGAATAACGCAACCCCTGGTATTGGTTACTCAACCAAGTCCTAAGGCAGACCGGAGTAATACAAACAAGGAAGAAGTAAACCACGCTATACCAAGTCCAAACTCGCCAACGATGAAAAACTTGGTGCAACGAGATGACAAGGGGCAAGCAGCAGGCCTGGACTTAGATGGCGAAATCGGCAGCATGGAAGACCCCAAGGCATCATCCGATCCCTCCACTTGTTGGAAGTTGTTCGTTGGGGAGATGTGGAAGCTTTTTGTGGATGGAGCATCCAATCGACATGGAGCAGGACTTGGCATAGTCCTCATCTCTCCAGACGGCCTGGTAGTGGAGCAGGCAATCAACCTTGGCTTCCCAGCATCAAACAATGAAGCGGAGTACGAAGCGCTTCTTGCAGGACCTCAAGTCAGCAGCCTACATGAAGGCCACCGAACTCATGGTCTACAGCGACTCACAGTTGGTGGTAAATCAAATTTCTGGCGATTACGAAGCAAAGGATGACAGAATGGCTAAGTACCAAGAGCTAGTCAGAACCGAGATCAAGAAGTTCGAAGTGGTGAGGATAGAACAGATCGGCAGGGAGGAGAACAGTAGAGCAGACGAACTAGCAGGTTCGCCTCAATGGCGGATACCTCCATCCCACATCCTCTTTTGATCGACTATCTGCCTAGACCAAGTATTGAAGACCCAGAAGCAGGAGAAGTATACTGCGCCGATCTAGGTCCTTCTTGGATGGATCCAATTATCTTGTTCCTGAAAGACGGCACCTTACCAGAAGACAAGAAGGAAGCCAACAGAATCAGAGCAAAATCGCAGCGATTTTGGCTCTCTCCATCCTTGGCATTATACAAGAAGTCGTTCACAGGACCTTACTTAAAGTGTGTGCACCCCAGCAAAGTGGAAGCATTCCTGTTCGAAATACATGAGGGTGTATGCGGCAGCCATCAAGGAGGACGATCATTGGCATACCGAGCTATTTCACAAGGATACTGGTGGCCGTACATGCAAGCGGATTCAGAGAAGTATGTTAAAAAATGTGAAAAGTGTCAGAAGTTTGCGCATCAAATACACCAACCTGCCAGAGAACTTCTACCTCTCACTAGTCCATGGCCTTTCGCAATGTGGGGCTTGGACATAGTGGGACCACTCCCAACAGCACCAGGCAACAGGAAGTTCTTTCTAGCGGCAACAGACTACTTCCAAAGTGGGTAGAAGCAGAAGCCTTGGCATCAATCAAGGAAAAAGATGTGAAGAAGTTTGTCTGGCAGAACATCATTACTCGCTTCGGCATACCAAAAGCACTGATCTCAGATAACGGCACACAGTTCGATGGCAGAATTTTCAGAGGCTTTTGTGAGGAGTACAAGATAGAATTTTACAATTCTACACCGGCGTATCCCCAAGCGAATGGACAAGCAGAAGCTTCAAACAAGGTAGTCTTGGATGGACTGAAGAAAAGACTAGAGAAAGCTAAAGGCAAGTGGGCAGAAGAACTCCCTCATGTTTTATGGGCTTACCGCACTACACCTCGGCGGTCAACAGGAGAGACCCCATTCTCCTTAGCTTATGGCATGGAAGCAGTCATCCCATTAGAAGTTGGACTCCCCACAATTCGGAGTGAAAACTTTGATCCAGACTTAAACGCCGAAGCAATAGCATTGGAACTTGATCTTGCGGAAGAAAGGAGAGACAGAGCTCTGGTTCACATCGCCTCCTACCAACAAGAGTTGTCTAGAAAGTATAACAAAACAGTGCATCCCAGACAGTTCAAGATCGGCGATTGGGTACTTCGCAAAGTAATGGGAAACACCCTGATTCCAGGAGATGGCAAGTTGGGGCCAAATTGGGAAGGACCTTACAAAGTCGTCGGCTTAGCAGGCAAAGGGGCATACCACTTGGAAGACAAGGACGGCAAAGCAATCCCAAGGCCATGGAACACTGCCAATCTTAAGTTATTTTATTTTTAGTTTTTTCTCTTTCACGAATGTGTAATTTTTTCCTTCTCAATAAAACAAGTCGTTTCTTTTCAGCATGGTTGTTTTTTCTGTAAAAGATAATTTTGATAAGATAGGAGCAGTATAAACTATATTCTAAGTTGGCTGGAAAAACCAACTTAGAGGTTGGCTGGATTAAACCAACACTTTATACTCTTCAGCCGAAGTATGGGTATGGCTGAAGAGTGGTTGGCTGGATTAAACCAACACCCTTCCTAAGCCCAGGATAAGGATCCAGGCTGCAGGACGTTTGGCCGGAATAACCAAACACCTTATTCTAGGTTGGCTGGAAAAACCAACTTAGAGGTTGGCTGGATTAAACCAACACTCTGTACTCTTCAGCCGAAGTATGGGCATGGCTGAAGAGTGGTTGGCTGGATTAAACCAACACTGTATACTCTTCAGCCGAAGTAAGTTATATCGGCTGAAGAGTGGTTGGCTGGATTAAACCAACACTGTATACTCTTCAGCCGAAGTAAGTTATATCGGCTGAAGAGTGGTTGGCTGGATTAAACCAACACTTTATACTCTTCAGCCGAAGTATGGGTATGGCTGAAGAGTGGTTGGCTGGATTAAACCAACACCCTTCCTAAGCCCAGGATAAGGATCCAGGCTGCAGGACGTTTGGCCGGAATAACCAAACACCTTATTCTAGGTTGGCTGGAAAAACCAACTTAGAGGTTGGCTGGATTAAACCAACACTCTGTACTCTTCAGCCGAAGTATGGGCATGGCTGAAGAGTGGTTGGCTGGATTAAACCAACACTGTATACTCTTCAGCCGAAGTAAGTTATATCGGCTGAAGAGTGGTTGGCTGGATTAAACCAACACTGTATACTCTTCAGCCGAAGTAAGTTATATCGGCTGAAGAGTGGTTGGCTGGATTAAACCAACACTGTATACTCTTCAGCCGAAGTAAGTTATATCGGCTGAAGAGTGGTTGGCTGGATTAAACCAACACTGTATACTCTTCAGCCGAAGTAAGTTATATCGGCTGCAGAGTGGTTGGCTGGATTAACCAACACTGTATACTCTTCAGCCGAAGTAAGTTATATCGGCTGAAGAGTGGTTGGCCGGATTAAATTAACACCTGGTACTCTTCAGCCGAAGTAATTACCTCGGCTGAAGAGTGGTTGGCTAATAGGTTAGAGAGCTGGAACCGAGATCAGAGTTTGCAAATGATCACATGGAAAGTTCATTTCAGGTGCAAGCATGCAAATATAGAACCGGAATAAGAGTTGGAAATTTTTCATTAAAGATCAAACCAAGTACCATTGTGGGGCCGTAGCCCGGTTACAACAGAGTTCAAAAAAAAAAAAAAAAAAAAAAGAGAAAAAAGTACAAGTTCAATCAAACAGGTTATCTATCTCGGCATCCAGATCGGCCCCAAGGTCAGCACTTACTCCGGCATTTGCTGTTAGAGTAGTCTCGGTTGGAAGTTCGGGCGCCGCGTTTCCAACAACTGGATCCAACCGAGCTGATTGAGCGCCGGCTTGCTCTTGGATGGCCGGAGTCTCAGTTGCTTCTTCTTCATCATCATCTTCCTCATCAGATGAACCAAGAAACCGGTTCTGGATCTCGTCAGCATATTCCTTCAGCGAAGCCGGAATAAAGTACTCGGGAGCATTGTAGACCTCGGTTTCGGGTCCACAACCGAGCTTCTCCACAGCACTTCGCCAGCCACTCTTGAAGAATAAATCCTTCGCAGCTTCGCACTGCAGAGAGTAGCCAGCTTCGGCTTCCTTGAAACCTTCTTTGGAAGCGTTCTCAGCCTTCTGCTTCAGCTCAGTTATTTCGGCGTTCTTCTTGTTTATCTCCAACAAATATTGGTCTTTAACTTCGGTCACGGCGCGCTGTTTGTCATTTTCAGCCGAAGTGACCAGCCCGGTCAGGCGAGCTACCTCGGCCTGCAGTTCGGCCGACCTTTGTTTGGACGATGCCAGCTCGGCCGCCCTGGCTTCGGCGTCCTTTATCGCGCGCCTCGTCGTTTTGCGAAGTTCCATTATTTGCCCATGAGCAATGGTGTTCTTCTGAATGGCCTGTAAAAGAAGAGTTCCTTTGTCAGCCGAGCTAAGAGTTGGGAAAAATCAGGCTGATGAAAGAAAAAACAGTACTGCTTACCAAAATCATCGACTTGGTGGATGACCGGATGGCCTTCAGCTCGGTATTCAGCTGTTTGTTGTGATGCTCCATGTCTTTGGGAAGACAAACACCCCGGGCCAGGTTGAAGGCTAGGAGGTGATCCTTGTCAGCAACAACGGAGTCACTTTCGTCGATGTCTCGGTTGTTGAAGACGAAGGGTGGAGCCCATTTGTTGATTGGCGTAGCTCGGTCAGAAGATTCCGGTTGTGGGTTGAGCTCGGGGCTCTGTGGAATGATGGGATCAACCTCATCAACCAAACGCTGCTCGGTCTCGGTAGTCCGGGCGCGCTTAGCTCGGCGTGAGGAGGATGGCTGTTGTGAGGGAAGAGCTACCACGGCTTCAGTGGTTTGTTGAGTTGGTGGCACTTCGGCCCTGGAGGTGGCGGTAAGCATGGCCCTCATTTTGTTCTTCTTTGCCATCTCTTGTTCGGCTGTTAAGGGGACAAGGACAATTTCTGGCAAGGTTGGATCCGGTTCTGGTGGGTCTTCAAGGAGAAAATCGGTCACCCTTGCTTTGCGGCGACCGGAGTAGCGGTAGGTCGGTTTGAAATCAAGGAGTTTGGCCCAACTTCTCTCCCTTACTCTTAGCGCGGTGCGCAGAAGATCGAGGTTCGGATAGTTGTACTGAGAGTGGAGGTAAGCTGAATCTGCAAGAGTAAACAACTGTTAGTTCGGTTCCTAGCAAAACGCCGAAATAAAAAGAAAAGTGAGAAAGGCGACCGAGGTATGTATACCGGGTTGTCCCATTTTCCAGTTTATTCTTCGGCCTGGGATTTGAGCCTCAAGGTCTTCAAAGTTTCCAGAGACCCAAAAGAAATCGTCATCGTTTAGATCTTTGTCCGGTGTGTTTTTTATTATTTTTTCTCGACCTCGGCGTATTCTCAGATAATAGCACCAGCCTTCGTTTTTAGATCCTATTGAGTACTGGTGAAATAGTTCGGCTAAACCGAGGTTCAGACCGTGTTGCCGGTTTAGGGCGTCTATGCCCATTATTATGCGATAAGTGTTGGTGGAGAGTTGGGTTGGGCAAAGTCTGGTTTGCCTAAGGTATTCACAGATTAACGGCTGGACTGGGAATCGTAGTCCGGTCTCTACTATGGATTGTATGGTAAAGGGGACAAAGCCTTCATTGTTCCAGGGATCTACATTTTTTTCTGCCAGGGTCAGATTTACATCGGCTGGGATGTTGTAATCCTCTCGGAAATCGGCTAGCCCCCCTGGGGTTTCTACTAGGAATCTGTACTTCCCCATTTTATTATATAAGTTAAAAATAAATTATTTCGGTCGAGAGAGTGTGCTCAGTAGCTCGGTTGAGCGCAGTGGAGTGCCTGGCAACCTAAGTCTGCAAAGTGGAGAAACAAGGCGTTAAGCACAGACCATCGACCGTGCTACAAAAACAAAGCAAAAAAAAAGGGAAGTCTTACTTCGGCTATACAGGATGCTACGGGATCTACCTCGGTTTCAACATGGTGCGTTTTATCTCGGTTTGGCAGGATGATTGGTTAGCTCGGTCCTAGTTTTTGGTTTTTGTTATTCCGGCTGAACGTCAAGGGGCAGCTTTCTGAGTTCGGTCTAGAAACTGAGAATGCTGGCTTAGCCCCTGAAGTTTTAGCTCGGTCAAGTGTGAAGGTTTCTACTCCGGTGGGTTTTTATTTCGGCTAATGTGGATTAGTAGGTGACCTATTGAGACTACTGAGATGTGCACAAGTGTCAGTCCGGTTCCAGTTTTCCTATATCTTTATACAAACAGTATTCTAGTTCGGTTGAAGTATGGTTAAAGATCAAAAAGGTGTTCTACAAGCTAAATTGATATTCAAAGTGTTCTTATGAAAATTTTTCCAGAAAGCAAAAAACAGTGTTTTGCAAAAACACCAAAGACGAAGTAGACTGCTATGGATTGAACAAAAGCAAAAGCATAGGAAACAAAGAACAGATTCGTGTGCTTACCTGGTATAGAGGACGAGCTGGAGAAGGAATCAAGTGAACACGAGCTTCAAAGTTGCAGAAAGATTGAAGAATAGTGGAGATTTCAGAAGTTTGTGAGAGAGAAGGGGAATAGCTTGTTGAAATGGTGTGATTCTAAATGAAATGAGGGGTTTTTGTTTTGATGAAACCGTAAAGGCGGGAACTATTCAAAAATTTCGGAGTACGAGGGCGGCGCGACAGCTGGGATTGGCCAGTGAGAACCTGCCACGTGTCATTGAAATACTGAACGGTTCAGTTTCTGCAAACTGAAGAGATGTTTTGACCGGACGTGCATCGTACGGCCCAAGTTTTAGCTCGGCTGGATAAGCTAAATGGTTTTTAGCTCGGCTGGATAAGTTAACTGGGTCTTAGCTCGGCTGGGTAGGCTAACCCATGTTTTTAGCTCGGCTGGATAAGCTAAATGGTTTTTAGCTCGGCTGGATAAGTTAACTGGGTCTTAGCTCGGCTGGGTAGGCTAACCCATGTTTTTAGCTCGGCTGGAGAGGTTAGGACTCTAGCTCGGCTGGAAGACGAGTAATCCCTATCATGCTGTGCAGATGGAATTAAGGGGCAATTGAGAGGGTAATTTATATTAATAAATTGGGCCGAGCTAGGTGTTGGGCCGAGATAAGCCCAATTCGAAAGAGAAGTAGAATTACTCCGGTCCGAAAGAGAGGTAGGGTGATTCCGGTCCCAGAAGGAAGTAGAGTTACTCCGGTCCGAAGTGGCGGTAGACCGGTCTAAATAAGATGCCTTGATGTTAGTCCGGTCGTAGCCATGGTGGTTAGTACGGCCGAAGTAAGGTCTAGTTGGTATACTCCGGTTGAGAATGTATTATGTGTAGCTCGGTCTAAAGCGGTTACTTCGGTCGGAGCATGTGTAAACCGAGGTAACCTTGGTTCTGAAAGTAGTTCGCCTTAACTCCCTTATGGATAGCTCGGTCTTAGCATGGGAAAGCCGAGGTAAGGGAGAGTATAATAAGGGCCGAACTAACAGGTACTCCGGTCGTTTGGAGTTCGGCCATAGAAGGACCATCTCACTTGGTTTAAGCAGTGAGGGGGGTGTTGGAGGATAAGCATTATCTTCCAGGAATTTGAATCCTAGGAGGACTCTACATGAAGGAGTTAGAGTCCTACTAGGATTGTGCCACGCGAAACCTATATAAGCTCACCAATATCACCTATGAAGAGGTAATGCAATTTTTGTTCCCTGACTACATTGAGCTTTTGCCTATTTGTCTTGCTTACTGACTTAGGCATCGGAGGGGTTTTCCGGCACACACCCGCCGGCCAGTTCAAGTTTGAGTTTTCAGGTGACAGAACGGCGACGTGCAGAAGAACACAGGCTTGATCAACAGGATTATACGTGAAGGTGAATCTCTTTCCCGTACATTGCCTAACACCTCTTCCACCCCTTCCACCTCGTATCCCCTGTTATAGACCAATACGTCCACCCATCTAAAGGAAAAACATTTCTCACCCCCAGATCTTCTCGATGACTAGAACTCCTAGCCTTAGGGCTCACCCTATCCATGCCCATTTCAAGATCTGAAAGCTTCTGAGACGTTATGTCCTCATATACAATCTCTGATTCATCCAGATTGGAAACCATATTCCTAGTCCTAGCTATAATCAAGCTATCAGGTAAATCCCTAAATCGGTTGATAACAGTTTCCTTACTACCCTCTTTATCGGACCATCTCGACTTTAACAGGTTTAGTGCAGCTGCCAGAGTCGAAATTTCCTTCTAAAAGAAAGGGGTTAAGTCTTCACGATTCACACCTAAAACAATGGCTTTCATCATGTTGAGTTTCTCTCTAAAAGCTTCCATAGACTTAGCAAAAGAACTAGGGTTCGTGATTGTCTTTCCAGATTGACCACAACTGATGGGCGATTCAGCTTTCATATCCCCGAAACCCTGATCAAACAGCTTCCTCACTACCCCTTTCTTTTTTAAAAAAAATTTTTTTGGTGTTTGGCACTCCAAATTTTTATTTTGGCGCTTTTTTTTTTTTTTGGTCCTATCTTTCACAACAGCAATTGTGTGCCGTGGAAAGTGTAATATTTTAAACGGTTTACTTTTCGTGCATTGTGAAAAGTACAATTTTTAACGGTTGATTTTTTGTACATCGTGAAATATTTAATATTTTTAACAGCTAGTGTACGTTTGTCGTGTATAGTTGATGTATTAACGGCAAGTCATATGGACGTCATAGAAAGTTTTATTATTTACAGTTAACATTGCAAGCCGTAAAAAAATCATCGCTATTAGTATTTACAACCTACGCAATAGACACGTCATAATTGGAAAATTATTTACGACATACAAAAAAAGTAAGTCGTAAGAGTGAGAAACCGCGACTTGGATTTACTATATATCGTTGATGTGAAGTTGTAAAAACTCAGTTTTGTTGTAGTCTCTAAATAGATAAATAATTTTCAATAAAGATATACTTTCCAACATTTCAAAATAGGAGTGATAATTCATATCCAACTCCACTACCATCATCATCACCATTCCAATTTCATAAAACCAACATCAATTCCATTTTCTCTTTACAAAATCAAATATTCACAATTTAGGGCAAAATCCTCTTTCTTTAAAAATCAACTCCAAAAATAAAAATACATCATTTTATCACAACTCAACCACATTTACAATCCCACAATCATTTAAGAAACCATTTTGAAAACCCCATTTTTTGATTTCAAAGCCAAAACCTAGGTTTTATCCAAAAATCCCTAAATCACAATCTTGTTTAGAAAAAGCAAATAACTAAGTTAAAAACTATACAAAAGTGTGGAGAAATTCCTACATCAAAGTAGAAGACACGAATAGAGGATGGGTAGAATTGGATGGTGACAAAAACACTGGATGCTCCGATCAAAACGAAGCTATCGACATGCTCTATCTTTTACTCCAAAGGGTGATGGCTGAGAAACCACCAGATCGAAGTGTATTTGAGGTTGAAAGATGGTTTCTAGAGAGAGAGAGATAAGATCTGAGGTATTGAAATGTTTAGAGAGAGAGAAAGAGAGAGAAATAAAAAAAATTGACTCAAAAAGTGACTTTTCGGAACTAATATATGCGCAGACTGCTCGAGCGACCAAAACACCGCTCGAGCGACCAAACACAAAAAAAGAGACCGCTCAAGCGAAGAACACCACACTCCCAATACTTTTGCAGGCTTGCAAAAGTACTGCGAGTTCTAAAACACCGCTCAAGTGCAAGAAAGACCGCTCGAACCCAAGAAACACCGCTCGAGCGAAGAATGCCATACTCCTAGTAGTTTTGTAGACCTGCAAAAGTACTGGAAGTTCTCAAAGTTTACTCGAGCGAACAAGCCAAAATGTAGACAACAATAGTTTTGAAAAACACTCCCAATTTGTTTCAAACGCAACCAAGACACTCCAATAACTAAATTCAACAAGGAATGAGACGAAAGAAGACATGAACAACCATCAAGACAAGGAATCCCGGATCTAAAACAATGAACGGGTCAGGTTTAAACTAGAATTGTTATAGAAAATCTCCTTCAACGAATAAGATGATGGTCAGATAAGTTAACCTAAGGGCTTGACGGTTTGTTTTCAAATCAAATAGTGGAATCTTTTCCAAGTAGCGTGAAAAAAACGACGAATTTGTAAGACCATGACTTCAAAGCTTGGTATTCTCAAATCAGATTTATAGAATTTTCTCCAATTTAATAAAAGAGGACAATAAATTTATAGGGTTTCATGATGAACTTTGACTTGAATCTCTAAATTTTAAGTATGATAGAGATTGATAAAGTTTCGTCAAGAATAATTGTCTTGAAATCAAAGGCTTAGGTAAGAAAAGTTCTTCGGCGTTTTAGAACTTTAATCCGATAGGGTTTTCTCTCTACTTGATTTATGTATAGATAATTGAATGTAAAAACATTTAGAGATCATCTATTTGTGGGTGGACGAAAGTATTGTTAGCCTTCAACTTTTTTTTTTAATTTTTTTTTTATAATTATCTCTTATTTATTTATAGATAAATACAAAAATATCAATTTAATAGTGTATTATAAAATTATTAGTTTGATCATCTCAATGTGACAATTGACTTAATTGGATTAGCCAAATGCTTATTTATTAAAAACTACATCACTTTAACATGTTGAATTATTTAATTTGACCACCATGTAATTTTGAATTGAGACCAATTAGACATATATTAATATTTAGTTTGTCAATAGTTGTGTTTTATTTTTTTTTTAGCTCTTTGTAGTATATAACAATTTGTAATTGATTGAAATTTTGCATGTTTTTATCTGTTAGACTTATTATTGTATTTATTGACATCGAAAAGTTGTAAAGTTAAATGCAAACTATAAAGATAAAAGGAAAATTTAAAGAATGGGTGTTGGTTATGATTGGTTACCACCTATTGTGGTGTTGGTTATAATTTAATTACGATCTATTATGATTATTATTTTGATTATAATTGAAGAGATCTTTAGTTATGTATAAAGTGATATTTGATTATGCCTGAAGTGGTGTTTCGTTATGACTCATTATGATCTCTTTAGTTATATGATCAAAAGTAATTTGATTTTTTTTTTTAATGGTGAAAGTAATTTGATTATAACACAAAATTGTATCAACATTACAAAATATTGTAATTTGTATATAGTAGACTCTTTCTTTTTCTTTTTTTCTTTTTTTTAGAGTGAATATAGTAGACTCTTTTTTAAAAACATGTCTCTTAAAATGGGAGATCAGGAGACTTATATAGTAATGCGTTGAGATCCTCTAGAGTGTTAATGGTAGAGTGATCTCCTAGAGTGAATTATGAGGGCGCGACACCTGTCTCACTAATGGAACCAAGGGTTGAGATCAATCCCTCACCAAAACGACGTCGTTTTGGTGGGGAAATTTTTTTAAAAAAATAAAAAATAAATAAATAAATAAAGTGAAATGAGAAACGAAGAAGAGAGAGAGGGGACACAGCCGCCGGAGTTTTTCTCCATCTCCGACGCACTCTCCTTCCCTCCCGGCGACCCCACCGCACCCCTCTCCTCTCCTCCTCCTCTCTTCTTCTTCTCCTTTTTCTGCTGGAGAGAGAGAAGCAAGGTGCCTAGTCAAACATTATTTTGGCACAGCAGCATTCATGATCCATCACAAGCACAACCAAAATTCATCCTCTTCTTTTTTTCTTTTTCTTTTTTAATGTAGAAAAACAAAATTCAATCATGATCCTAATTTCAGCATTGAAGTTGATATTATAAATAAATAAATAAATAAAAAATCCCCACCAAAAAAGTTGGGCAATTTTAGCAAACCCATTCAATAAAATTACTAGTCTATAATTCTTCAGAGAGGTGGTGTGAGGAATATATATATATAATTTAAAAAAAGAAAAAAGAATGAACGGACCTGGAAGATCCATTTGTTCATGATAATAACAGTAACATTGAAGCCCCACCACTGAAGGATGGCGAGAATGGATCGAAAGACGGTCCATTGACAGAATCGACCCTCCTCCATCTGAGACAGTCTGAAGTCAAAGTTGAAGATCAACGCACTTGGAATCTACAGAGAGCTAATTAGAGAAGATGAGAGAAGCCCTAATTGAGGTGGCTCTTCTTCTCCCATCCCATGTGATGTCGTAGACGATAATGATCCAAGGAGAGTGCGCCGGGAGGGAAAGAGAGTGCGCCGGAGATGGAGAAAAACTCCGGCGGCTGTGTCCCCTCTCTCTCTTCTTCGTTTCTCATTTCACTCTGTTTTTTTTTTTTTTTTTGAAATTTCCCCACCAAAACGACGTCGTTTTGGTGAAGGATTGATCTCAACCCTTGGTTTCATTAGTGGGACAGGTGTCGCGCCCTCATAATTCACTCTAGGAGATCACTCTACCATTAACACTCTAGAGGATCTCAACGCGTTAGTAATACCTCACACTAAATTCTTAAAGCCATAAGGACATGCACTCAAATTTACTCTTGTATTTATTATGTGCTAAAATTTTTTAAAATCTCATAACATGAGTTTTACAAACCTATTTTTAATAAAATTGATATATGTAGATTCTTATTTATTTATTTATTTATTTATTTTTTTGAGATCTTTTAAACAACATCAGTATTAAGTAATAAATAAAATAAAATAAAATAATTCATCAATCAATCAAAATAGTAAGAGCTCGAAACCACCTTCGACAATTTCAGATGTATAAATCTTGAAAAAATACACTAAAAAAATCGTCCAAAACGGACTACCGAACGTAAAGCAATGCATGTTAAAGTTTTAACACCATAAATATTTAAGTTTCATTGTACTACCTATCCAAATTATGAAGATAAACAAATTAAAATAATTTGAACAAATAATTAAAATTACAACAGATTAATTAAAATAATTTGGACAAATAGGTGTTGGCACCATAAATCTGCATTTTATTATTATTTATTATTTATATAATTGCAAGACATGTGGCACCCTCTTACTCATTTGGAGGTTATGAGAAGTTATAAAATGTGGAAAGATGATGGAGAACAAAGTGGAGAACATGGAGCATAAAGTGGAGGTTGAAGGAAGTTATGAAGACATGGAGGGATATGTGGAATTGTGGGAATGAAGACGGAAGAGTGGGTAGTTTTAGGTGGTTATTGGGTAATTATTACTGGAAGTTTTTTCCTATAAATATTTGTCTATAAATAGCCATTCATAGCTACATTGTAAGAGGATCCAGAACTTAAATCAAAGACCATTGATTTCAATATTTCTTGTCATTTTCCTTATCTTAGGAGTAGTTTAACATAGATTTATATTTCGAAACATTTATTTTCAGCATTTCCTTTTCGAAGCATTTTATGCATTTCCTTTTCAAAGCATAGGAGTAGAGGTAAGTAATTATTACTTTGATTGTTCACTCAATCGTCTTTCTCTGTCCCTCATTCTTCTTTTAATTTTTCTTTTCTTTACACTTGGCAATTTTGAAGTCTCTTTGTTGAGGCAAAAGAACCGTCAACGCAATCGCTTGATAATTGGTTTAAATTTAATCTATAAGGGTTTTTCAATCCTTGCTGACACGCTCGCATTTATGATATTTTCCTTCGTAGGAAAAATAAGCCAACAATAGGTTAAAACAATAGGGAGATAGGTTAAAATAATTTGGACAGATATGTTCAAAAAAAATTACAGAAATAGCTAAAAATATTGGCATACATAGGTTAAAATAAATTGGACAGATAGGTTCAAATATGGGCACAAATAGGTTCAAAAATTTGCACAGATAGGTAAAAATATTGGCACACTTAGCTTAAATTAATTTTTATAGATATGTTAAAATAATTTGGATAGATAAGTTAAAAATATTGGACAAATATGTTAAAATAATTTAGAATATAGGTTCAAATATGGAGACAGATAGGTTAAAAAAATTTGCATAGATAGGTAAAAATATTGGCATACATAGGTTAAAATAATTTGGGAAAATAGGTTAAAATAATTTGGGTAGATAGGTTAAAAATATAAGGACAAATAAATTCAAAAAAATTGCAAATATTGTCATACACGAGTTAAAATAATTTGTACTTAAAATACTTTAGGCAGCTAAGTTTTAAAATTATTGGAACAAATATGTTAAAAATAATTTGGTTAGATAAGTTCAAAATAGGTTTAAAAATCTGCATATATAAGCACAAATATTAAAATTCATAGGTTAAAATAATTTAGACAAATAAATATCTGAAGGTGTAAAAAAAGTTCATTTACGGTGTTAAAACTTTAATAGGTCATACATTTATGTTCAGTAATCCGTTTTAAACGATATTTTATTTTATTTTTTATTCCACGGTTCATTTTTTTTTTTTTTTTTTTTTTTTTTTTTTTTTTCAAGATCTATCCATCCAAAATTGCCAAAGATAGTTTTAAGCATTTTCTTTCTCAAACAATGTTGTTTTGGTGTTTTGATTAACTGAAAAATCAAACCATAATAATAATTATTTTTTAAAGATTCATATTCAATAGTGATTTTATTTGAAAATTTTCAAAAATCCAAATCCACATATATCAATTTTGTTAAAAACGAATTTATAGAACTCAAGTTTTGAGATTTTAACCAACAAAGACCAACCAGGCATCATGCCTGTGTCCTTATAACCAACAAAGACCAAAGTTTAAACCTAATACCTAGTGCACCCCTCAACTTGATTTACAGACAATTTTTTTTTTATAAATATGAAAAATTAAATAGGGGGATTTACGTCTAGGTCATAATAAGTAGATTTATTATTCAATAGGTCCTATGATAATAAATGACATTTTTACCAAACACTATTAAAAAATGTCACTAATTATTAATTTTCAGCAACAGTTTAAAAATTTTGTCACAAAAAATATTATTAATTATAAGTTTTAGCGATAGTTAAAAAAATGGTCACAAAAAGCACTAATTTTCAACTCTCAATGACAGTTTGAAAAATTCATCACAAAAAAATATCTCTAATTGTAAGTTTTAGCGATAATTTATAAAAAAAATTGTGACAAAAAAGTCACTAATTGTCAATTTTTAGCGACATATACAAAAAATCGTTATAAAAAATTAATTTTAGTAACAATTTTATTAAGACTTATTTTTAATAGGACTTGATGGGAAGTAAATCTAATTATTAGGACCTATTGATAGTTTATCCAATTAAATATCTTAAAAAAACCATTTCCCAGGTGTTAGACACTAGAAGGGGAGAAATAGTGTCTTTGAGCAAACCCGAAGTATAATGGTCAAATAAAGTGAACAATAATTCTAATGCAATGTAGTTAGATAAAGGGTAAATTATAAATACACCCCTTGAAGTTTATTTAAATTACAAATTATTTCTTGTGGTTCTAGAAATTATATTATGCCCCTAAAGTTTCTAATTTCATAACAAATAGGTCATTTTATTAATAAATCATCAAGTTAATTAACAGTTTTTAATAATGTTAAAATTTTATTTCAATTAATAATTCAGATAATTTTATTATTGTATAGGTGAACAATTATAAATTTCATTTTTTCAATTAATTCTATTAAATAAAAAATTCTGACAATAAGGCATTTGTAATTTTTCAAACCACAAGGGGCAATTCGTATTTTAAGCAAACATCAGGGGATATATTTGTAATTTACCCAATATTTTCAAGTACTTAGGAGAATCAATTAAAACGTGACAAATTAAAATTATGTTAAACAAATCTTCAAACACTTGATATGCAAGAGATGAACAAATAATTAAACATGTGGTGCTCAATGATTAATATGTAGTAGTGGTAAAATTCAGCAAATAAGCAAGCAATAATGAGTGAGAGAGAGAGAAATCAAACACAACGATTTTTACGTGGTTCAGTCTCTGCCTATGTCCATGCCTCAAGAGCACTCCTAAAAGATTTTCACAATCCACTAGACTTCTCCTTCAAGGTGGAGAAACCTTTTACAAATAGCTGGAGTTTACAGCTCTACAAGGATGAAGACAATCCTACTTCCTTCCTACAATGGTTTTTTACAACCCAACCCTTTATATAAGGTGAGTAAATGAAGATTTGAGTACCAAACCAAAAAAATAAAAAAATAAAAAATAAGCTCCTTAACGAGGAGATATTACAAACAAAAACTCACACAAGGAATTTATCAAAACATGAAACAAATAAGCTTAAAATTAAATGAGCTAGAGATGGAACATATTTCACATAGAAAGCTTCTGATACAAGAGATGCCATGTATATATAGCCACTGAGAGATAGAGAAAGTCCAACTACCCATTATGAAGTAGCCATTTCAAAAGTGTTGTTGCCGATTTGAATTTTGGGAACTAGCCATTGTGGACGTTGAATTTTGGCACAACAACCTTATATTCATTTGTAAGTATTATATTTCATTTAGTTAAGTTTACAATGTAAATAAAAAAGTATCCCCCTTTTGAATTTAAAGAGAAATACTAGAAAAGCAAAATCCAAATGAATTAATAAATGGTTTCCTTAATTTTAGTACAAAAATAATTTTTTGACTACAATCACAACATCAGACGATAAAGCTACATTTGAAGACCATAAATCAATGAACTGGAATACCGTCTTGGAATCAATGTAACCAATGTAAAATGAATGTAAAATCAATGCAAGTGTAATGCACAATCTTCATTGAGCCCTTGGATACTTTCTTTTTTGCTTCATTTGCCTTTATTCTTTTAGCTTTGTGACATTCACCTGGATTCGTCTTTATAAGCAATATAGTTGAGAACAAGCCACTAGTACTATAAAAATATGTTTGTTATCATCAAAACTTATCCACATATTTAGTGCTAACAAACTCTACTAAGAGTCTTCCTAATATGCAAATTAGGAATAGTTTCTTAGCTCATCCCACACTATAACAAACTCTACTAAGAGTCTTCCTAATATGCAAATTAGCAATAGTTTCTTAACTCATGTCATACTAAGACTGTGTTTAGAGCATGAATTTCAATATAAATTTAAAAAGAAAAATGAAAAATGTATATGAAATACGAATAAAATATAATTATATTTCACTTACATTTCACACACACTTTCCTTTTTCAAATCTATACCTAAATTGCACAGATTGAATTAGGAGCAGGTGGATTTTACGTTTTATGTTTTGTTTTGAATATCAAAAATCAAAACTAGCTAAAAAAATGGTTAATTTTTTGGTTCTTTAAAATTTATTTATTTTTCTCTTTTTTTAGACGAAAAATAATTGTTAAATATTTAAATTTAATTTTTTTAAGGACATTCAAGCCATAAATTCAATTTTGAATATTTTCAAGCTATCTAATCTTTTGGAGTCACAAGGATAATAACAATTTGAAAGACTATATTATCCTTACCTATTTGTCTATATGTCTACTATTCTACATATTTGTTCACGCCGCCTATCTGTCTATATATTTGTCCATCTAATATACTTATATATCCATATCACCACCAACATCAGCCACCGTCGACGACTTTTATAGGCGACCGACGGCCTAACGGCAATGGGTAAAAATAGGAACAACAAATTATCCTTCAAAATAATAATCTGTCATTCTCACAAAATAATTTCATTAATCATGTCCTTACAACTAAAATAAAACAATCGTAATTGATTTTCAACAATTTTCAACAAGATTTGATTTTCAACAATTTTTCTTTTTTTCTTTTTATATATCTTCAAGGTCTAATTGATTTCTAAGAATAGTTTGGGAGTAAAATAATTTTTTGTTTCAAGTCAACAAATTCCATTTGATTATAGGCCACAGCTGACAGTAGGGATAAGATTGACCCAGAATCAAATATTTTAGATGTAAAATTAATATAATTAAGAGGACATAGATTGAGTTAAATTTTGAAGAACAAAATGAAATTTTCTCCATCTTTGTAATAGAAAAACCATTCTCACTTGAATTTGGGATGTCAACTAGGGTCATCAAATGGTCCGCTGGGAAAAAACTTAGTATTATCAAATTCGTCCAATCCTTTCCATGGCCTATCCCAACTTGATTGACTGTTCAACCAGTCCCATCCCATAAAAGATGATTTAAGGTTTTGGACAAAGGTTTGAAACCTGTGTCTGTCCGCGAACCTGACCCATACAAGCCTGCCCACGAGCACGGCCCATATAAACCCGCATAGGTAAATCCAGCCCGACAATCTCATTGGCCCGACTCAAACTATCTTGTCCAAAAAAATAATAATAGTATTATCAAAACAAACAACACTATTAAATTCAATTTTAATCCATTAAAATCAATACTATTTCATTTAAAAATAATAATATTTGACAACCCATATTATTCTTGTAAATTGTACTTTAAAAAAAATAAACAAAACACAATTTGTTAAAATTGAATTTGACAATAACCGGTGATATCTTTCTAACTCTCAACCTTTTACATATAATATTGTCATAATTTGTTAATTTGGTGAATTTATACTTTAATTTGATTGTTTTAATAGTATTAATTAATTTTATCAAATATATATAAGTAGTGTTTTTTTCCTTTCTTATGCGGCATATTCTAAAGGCTTTTTTTCTCTCTCTAAAAAAATCACATCAGCATGCCGTTTTCATTTACATATAAAGTTTTAGACAAACTCAATTTCAATTATAATAACCAATTTTATATGGACTCTAAAATTACTTATTTTCCATATATATAATTATAATTTTATTATTATTATATTTGAATTTTTTTTTATCTCGATATAAAAATAAATAAATAAGACAAAATGTGCTTAATTATGTACATTGCATGGATCAAATTAATTTTTTAATTTTTAATTTTTTTCTATCTTATTGATGCCGTAATATTAATTTATATTTAATTTTTTATTTAACATGAAATTATTTATCACAAAAAAATTATATTTAATTTAAATTTTATATACCTATATACAATATGCATGAATAATTCCAAAAAAAAAAATAAAGAAAAAATTAATGCTCTACATAATTAATTTATGTATTTTCTTTTTAATCCAATTACAACATATTTATATTTAATATTTTAAATAAATTTGGTGTAGTTCTATTTCTACATATTTTTATTTTTCAAATTTAACTATTATTTTTAATATCAAAATGAGTTTTATTTTACTATCTTATAATTTCAGATATATCATATAAAATCATTATACAATAATTACACTTCTATCGCACAATATAACTAAAATTATCAAAATAAACAAATAATTTAACTAAATTTATTATATATAAGTATTCAAGTAACACTTTTATAGAACGATAAGATTAAGATTATTAAAATAAATAATTTAAATGAAAATTTTATTCTAAATTAAAATTAAAATTAAAATTATTCTTTTGTAACACATATCATAACATAAAATATCATTATATTAATTAAAGTTAACTCCATTGTGATTTTAGAAGTGATTTGTGTAGTTTCAAATTTGATATTGATTGTTAAATAGTGAAACTTAATACTTTCTTTTTGTTAAGTTTTTAGAAAATAAATTGACAAATGTCAAATGATAAGGTAGCGTTTGAAAACGTTTACATTTTTTATTTATGTTTACGAAAATTTTATAAACTGGTTTTTGTGTATTTTTAGAAAAGCATAGCCTACAAACGCGTTTAGTTTCAACAAAATGTTTGAAATTTTTAAAAACATAAACTAAAAAATATGTTTGTTCAGACCTAAAATATTTATATTTATTTTTTTATTATTTATGATAATGGGATCATACACATTATAATTGGAAAAAAAATTAATTAAAAAATTTATTTGAAAAAAAAATTAATTGAAAAAAAATTATTGAAAACAAAATTAATTGAAAAAAAAAAATTGTTAGTAAAATTTTTAAATTTCTGTTTAAAAAACAACGTAAACTCATTTTTTGAGTTTACGCTTTTTCCTCAAATTTATAAACTGAGACAACCATTTATAAACTAAAAAATTTTCAAACAAGTTTTTATGACAGTTTTTAAAATTTTTGTAAATATAAGCTGAAAACTGAAAACGAAATGGTTACCAAACAGGCCTGTGGAGTATTATTTTATAAAATAATGATGCATAAAAAATAATTGTGTATATTTAAGACACCTATTGATGTTTCTTGAATAATTTTTAAATAAAAATTTCGAATTTATAGTATTACTGATAATGAACCTTCATGAGCCCTGTCAAAAAAGTTATACAAAAATAGTTTGGGTAGAATAAAAAAATTTACGATTATTATGTTGTATCATATAATTAATCAAAACTCTTTGACAACTGAAATTATTAAGGTTATAAAGATTTTGTGCCTAATTTCCTTTAAAGACACTATTTATGATTTAAATTTGTAATTTTTTATGCATCAATGTAAATAATTTTTACTATCTTACTGATATAAGCATAATTTCTACATTTGAGTCAACTCACTCTAAACACTTTTTTGTGTAATAAAATATTAAAATATTTTCATATAAAAGTATTATAATAATCATAATCAAACACCACTTGAAATATAATTAAAAACCCAATGCACCACTTTAGACATAACCAAAAAATAAAATATTAGCAAAGACATTCTCGATCAATAATCAAAATAATAAACCATGAGTTATGACCAAGTCATAATTTGCATATTATAGAATTTTCTGGTGCTTCTTTTTTTTCAAAAAAAAATATTTTGACATAAGTGGAATTCATGATTTTTGATAAATTTGATTAACATAAATGAAGATTTAATTTCAAGTTGAGAATATACGGTCTTTTTTTTACTTTGAAAAAAATTATTTTTATAAGTGTTTTACATAAATTCACACATTCAATTTGATTTTAGCTGGTAAAATTTGAATTTATAAATGAGACGTAATTTTAATTTTTTTAAATAAATCTGACGTATATTATTCCATTGCCAAATCAAAATTCGAAAAAACTATTAATATACAACACGTGAATACGATAATCGAAAATGATCGAGAGCTCGAAACATAGTGGCTCGAAACGGCTCGAAACTATGCAAAGGAGATCTGCACTCTCACATCTCTCCCTCGCTCTCATCCCTCTCATCCCGATCGCCGCAGAGAGGAGCTCGGTGATGGTGGCGGCGAGCTCGACAGCCCAAATCACGGTGATGCCTCGCCGATCAGTCGCAGTCGCACCCCCTTCTGTCGCTGTCGCAGTCGCAGTCGCAGCTGAGCCTCCGCCGTGCCTCCGCCGCTCCTCCGCCCCTGGTTGATGCCCCCTCCTGTCCAGCTCAGCCTTCTCCCTTCCCTTCTTCTTCTTCTTCTTCTTCTCCCTTCTCCTCCTCTTCTTCTTCTTCTTCTTCTTCTTCTTCTTCCCTGTTCTTCGTTTCTGATTGAACAAAAACACAGGAAAAAGAAAAGAAAAAAAAAAAAAATATCGTTTTGGTGTCGAGCCAAGTTCGAGCCAAGAAATTTCGAGCTACGTAGCGGGATCGTACAATAATTACGAATCAAACAAGTAAATCCAAGCCGTCCCATTAATCACCCCTAATGCCAACGGTTGGCCAAGGCATAGTTGGCCTAATAATGAGCGTGGATCCCCACTTTGAGTCTATCAAAATCATTTGAACTCGTTCAATTTTTAGGGTTTGCAGGTTAGGTATTTAACCACCCCCCCCCCCCCCCACAACAAAAGTTAATTAAAAAAAATTCTTAAAATTTCACTTATTTTTTAATTAAAATCTCAAAATTTTAATTTTAACAAATAAATTTTAAAATTTCATCTGTATTTTAATGTGAACCATCCGTTCATCTCCATCTCACTTTGTCTTCTTTTTTCTTTCAGATTCAAATTTACATGTTCAATTCAAATCTTTGTATCTCCCTCGTCGTAACTCTATTTTGTCTCATTTTCACGTTGTTGGATACACCTCATGGTCTAATTTTCATTCCACCCCTCATACGCCTTATTCCACCTCTTTTTGCATACCGTCGGAGCTCCAAAAATTAGCCAAAAATAAGATTTCTCTCTCTCTCTCTCTCTCTCTCTCTCTCTCTCTCTCTATTTCTTTTTCTTCTTGCTGCTATCACAATAATATTCTTGGCAGTGGAAAAGCAATGGATAATGCTTGACTGTAAACCGAGGCAACCTAACATGCTGTCACGCCCTAAAAATTTACACAATAAAAATTCACCAACTTCTATTGTTTAATGTAAACATAAGTAAATCACAATATTAACATCATCATCAAATCTCCAACATTTGTAATTCATTAACCATCAAGAGATTTACAAAAAATGCCCCACATGCGGTTATATATTCTATATTCCGAGAATATGAATCTATAGCATGTAGCAAGGAAGTTTAGTATGAATTAATGCCCTCAAGGGCTACAAATTCCAAGGCTTAAAGCCGGTTACACAAAAGTGGTTTCAAACACATACACATAAAGTCATTGGCTTGTCAAAATAACTGCAACAATGAGAAATTAAGTTAATCATATATTGTTCTATGGTTGGGTCTTAATTTTTTTTTTTAAATTATTGAAACTGTACGGGAAAGAGATACACCTTCTCGTATAATCCTGTTGATCAAGTCTGCGCTCCTCCGTACGACGTCGTTCCACTACCTGAAAACACAAACGTGAGCTAGCCGGCGGGTGTGTACCGGAAACCTCTCCGATGCCTAAGTCAGTCAACAAGACAAATAGGCAAAAGCTCTATGTATACAGGGAGCAAAATTGCATTACCTCTCCAAAGGTGATATTGGTGAGCTTTTTATAGGTTTCGTGTGGCACAGTCCTAGTAGGACTCTTATTCCTCCATGTAGAGTCCTCCCATGATTCATACTCCTGAAGGATAATGCTTATCCTCCAACACCCCCCTCACTGCTTAAACCAAGTGAGATGGTTTTTCCCATGGCCGGACTTCCATATGACCGAAGTCACTGTAAGTTCGGTCTTTACTTTTACTTCCCTTACCTCGGTTCTCCCATGCTAAAACCGAGCTATCCATAAGAGAGTTGAACCGAACTATCTTCAGACCCAAGTCCTAGAGAGGACTTAGCATACCTCCGCTTCTCATGTTCAACATGTGGTGTGGTTAGACCGGGCTTACATGTCTCGACCGATCTAATCATTACCTCGGCCCTCAATTCTTCTCTTCTACCCCGGCTTCACCTTCAAGGCCGAGCTATCCATAGAAGGACCAAGCCGAGCTAATCTTCAATCAAGTCTTAGAACGGACTCCACACCTCAGCTCTAAACAGTATGACCGAGCTAACCCTCCAATAACGGAGACCGAACTAAACCCACTTACTTCCTTCGGTGGCAAAATTTACTTCGAACCGGACTACCACTTGTCCGCGGCCCATCTTCTAAGTTTTCTCAACACGGTCCATAGTGCGGCCCAAAAACTAGCTCGGCCCAATTTATCTGTATAAATTACCCTCACAATTGCCCCTTAATTCCATCTGCATAACATGATAGGGATTACTTGTCTATAAGCCGAGCTATGGTTTTAACCTCTCCGGCTGAGCTAAAAAACACTCATTTAGCCATTCCAGCCGAGCTAAAAACCACTTAGCTTTTCAACCGACCTATACTCAAGCCGAGCTGCACACGCCCGGTCAAAACGTCTTTTCGATTGCAGAAACTGAATCGATTGTCCTTCCAATGACACGTGGCATGCTTTGGTTGGCCAGCACAGCTGTCACGCCGTTCTTCGTATTTCACGTTTTTTGAACAGTTCCCACCCTTCTTCTAAAACAAAAAACTCCTTCGTCTTTCCAAAGATCATTTATCTTGTTATTCAATCTCTCTCCTCTCTCTTCTTGTGCTCTAGCTGTTCTTCAACCTCGTACCTCTGAAGTTTGTGTTCTTGCTACCATTTGCTTCCATCTCGTTCTTCTTCCTCTCTACCAGGTAGGCACATGAATCCATTCTTGTTTTCCTTTATTTTCTGTATTCTGTTTCATATGTTTTTGCAAAACGCTCTCTATGCTTAGTTTCGTGTAGTTTCTGGAAAAAACTTCACAAGAACTTTAGGAACTTCAAGAAATTGTTAGTAAAACACTTGTTTGATCCACAAACGCGTCCAACCGGACTAGGAAACAGTTTCTTCTACACACAGATTCAGTCAGACTAAAACCGAACTATAACTTGTGCGTGTAGAAGTAGTTTCAATAGGGCACCAACTGATTCACATTAGCCGAAATAAAAATGCACTGAACTAGAAAATTTCGGCCCCCGACCGAGCTAAGCCTTGGGGGCTAAGGCAGCTTTCTCAGTTCCTAAACCGAACTCAGAAAGCTGCCCCTTGATGCTTAACCGAAGTAAGAAAACCACGGGTAGAACCGAGATAACAAGCACCTTGCTAGCGACCGTGGTAGATCCCGTAGTACACCGCGTAGCCGAAGTAGGACTTGTCTTTTCTGCTTTGTTTTTTGTAGCACGGTCAACGATCTGTGCTTAACACCTTGTTTTTCCACTTTGCAGACTTAGGTTGCCAGGCACTTCCTTGCACTCAGCCGAGCTACTGAGCACACTTTTTTGACCGAGATAATTTATTCTTAACTTATACCATAAATGGGGAAATATAGGTTCCTAGTAGAAACCCCAGGAGGCCTAGCCGAATTCAGAAGAGAATACAACATTCCAGCTGATGTAAATCTTACCTTAGCCGAACAAGACATTGACCCATGGGACAACGCAGGCTCTGTCCCCTTTACCATCCAATCAATAATAGAAACCGGACTCAGATTCCCAGTCCAACCTTTAATATGCGAATTCCTTAGACAAACTAGATTATGCCCAACCCAGCTATCCACCAACACTTACCGTATAATAATGGGCATAGACGCGCTAAACCGCCAAACCGGTCTCAACCTCGGTTTAGCCGAAATATTCCATCAATACTCCTTAGGATCCAAAGACGAAGGCTGGTGTTATTATTTAAGAATACGCCGTGGCCGAGAGAAAATAATAAAACATACACCGGACAAAGACCTAAATGACGATGACTTCTTCTGGGTGTCTGGGAACTTCGAAGATCATCAAGCCCAGATTCCTGGCCGAAGAATAAATTGGAAAAAAGGAGTACCTGGTATACATACTTCGGTTCCAATTCAATCTTTTCTTTATTTCGGCTTTCTCTTCTGAACCGAACTAACAGTTTGTCTCTTTTTTGCAGATAAAGCCCATCTCCTATCAAATTACGGCCACCCAAACCTTGGTATTCTACGCGCCGCACTACGTGTTAAGGAGAGAAGTTGGGCAAAACTTCTAAATTTCGAACCGACATACCGATACAGCGGTCGCCGAAAAGCGAGAGTGGCCGACTTCCTCCTCGAAGACGCCCCAAAACCGGACCCGACCTTGCCCCAGATCAACCTTGTGCCCCTCACAGCCGAAGAAGAAATGGCTAAAAGAAACAGACTGAAAGCCCTGCTAACCGAGACCAATCCCGCCGATGTACCACCAGCCGGGCAGACCACTCAAACCGTGGTAGCACTTCCGTCCCAGCGGCCCTCCACATCTCATCCGAGCAAGCGTGCCCAGACTAACCAAACCGAGCCACGTCTTGCGGACGAAGATGAGTCCATCCTGCCACCAAGTCCTCCTCCAAACATTCAACCAGGCCCCCAACCGGAGCAATCAGACCAAACTGCCTCCTCCTCCAAATGGGTTCCTGAATTGACCTTCAACGACCGAGATATCACCGCGTCTGATTCGGTGGTCTCAGAGAAGGACCACTTAATGGCTTTTAATCTAGCCAAAAGTGTGTGCCTTCCAAAAGACATGGAGCACCACTACAAGCAGCTCAACACCAAACTGAAGTCCATTCGGTCTTCAACCAAGTCCATGATCTTGGTAAATAGCCTTCTTCTTTCCTTGTAATTTTTCCCAACTTTCAGTTCGGCTAGTGATACTTCTTCTTTGCAGGCCATCCAAAAAAACCAAGTTACACATAGGAGGGTCATGGAACTTCGGCGAAGTACAAGGGAAGCCATGGCGGAGGCCGAAGCAAAGTCGGCCGAGCTAGAGGAAGCCAAAAAACATCTGGCCGAGCTGCGATCTGAAAACGGTCGGCTGACCGAGCTTGCTAATTCGGTCGAGGCCGAGAAGCAGAAGGTCACCAACGAGGCAAAGGACAAATACCTGCGCCTTTTAGCTAAGATGGAAAAGAAAAAAGACACCGAGATAGCCCAATTGAAGGAGGGCCTTAAGCAAGCCGAAAAACAGGGCTTTAAGAAGGCTGAAGACGCATACACCCTCCAGTGCAACGCGGCCAAGGATTTATTCTTCAAATGTGGCTGGAGGAGTGCGGTGGAGAAGCTCGGTTGTACGCCCGACACCGATGTCTACAATCCTCCTCCGTACACCATTCTGGCTTCGCTTTCGCAATACGCTGCCGATCTCCAAAGGCAATTTCTTGAGGGGTCCGGTGATGATGAAGATGATGATGATGATGATGAAGAGGATGAGGAGCCGACTCTCACCCCGGTCGTTAATGAACAACAGCAAAATAGTCAAACAGTTCGGTTGGAGCCAGTCATTGAAGACCTAACGGACGAACTGCAACCAGCTGAGACCGAGGTTCAAGTTGAGACCGAGCTCCCAGATCAAACCGTGCTCCCAACCGACACCGGACTCCGGATAGATGCTGATGCAGAATTTGATGCTGAAATTGATGAACTTCTCCGTTGATTTTGGTTCATTTCTTTTCCTTTTGTTTTTGATTTTTGTAACCGGGCTGCGGCCCCTCAATTGTGCTTGCTTTTTTCTTCAATGAAAAAATCTTCCTCTATGCTCCAACTCTTATTTCGGTTTTGTTCTTTATGTCTGTACTTGAAATGAATTTTCCATGTACTCATTTGCTGAACTGTGATCTCGGTTTAAGCTATCTGACTTACTAGCCAACCACTCTTCAGCCGATATATCTACTTCGGCTGAAGAGTATCCAGTGTTGGTTTAATCCAGCCAACCACTCTTCAGCCGATATAACTACTTCGGCTGAAGAGTACAAAGAGTCGGTTTAATCCAGCCAACCACTCTTCAGCCGATATAACTACTTCGGCTGAAGAGTACAAAGAGTTTGGTTCAATCCAGCCAACCACTCTTCAGCCATACACTTACTTCGGCTGAAGAGTATCCAGTGTTGGTTTAATCCAGCCAACCACTCTTCAGCCGATATAAATACTTCGGCTGAAGAGTATAAAGAGTTGGTTTAATCCAGCCAACCACTCTTCAGCTGATATAAATACTTCGGCTGAAGAGTGCAAAAAGTTGGTTTAATCCAGCCAACCACTCTTCAGCCGATATAGCTACTTCGGCTGAAGAGTATCCAGTGTTGGTTTAATCCAGCCAACCACTCTTCAGCCGATATAACTACTTCGGCTGAAGAGTACAAAGAGTTGGTTTAATCCAGCCAACCACTCTTCAGCCATACACTTACTTCGGCTGAAGAGTAAAAATAGTTGGTTTAATCCAGCCAACCTCTAAGTTGGTTTTTCCAGCCAACTTAGAATACAGTGTTTGGTTATTCCGACCAAACGTCCTACAGCCTGGATCCTTATCCTGGGCTTAGGAGGGGTCATAGTTGGTTATTCCGACCAACTATGTTTACAATGCTACTTACTAAAGCTACTTTCTACTGAAAACAATTTTACTAATACAGAATCGACTTGTTTTATTGAGAAAGTAAAAAATTATACATGCTTAAAAGAAAAAAGCTACAAATAAAACAACTTAAGATTGGCAGTGTTCCACGGCCTAGGAATTGCTTTGTCGTCCTTATCTTCCAAGTGGTATGCCCCTTTGCCTGCTAGTCCGACCACTTTGTAAGGTCCTTCCCAATTTGGCCCCAACTTGCCATCTCCTGGAATCAGAGTGTTTCCCATTACTTTGCGAAGTACCCAATCGCCGATCTTGAACTGTCTTGGATGCACTGTTTTGTTATATTTTCTAGACAACTCTTGTTGGTAGGAGGCGATGTGAATCAATGCTCTGTCTCTTCTTTCTTCCGCAAGGTCAAGCTCTAATGCTATGGCCTCGCCATTTAAGTCTGGGTCAAAGTTTTCGCTCCGAATTGTGGGGAGGCCAACTTCTAATGGGATAACTGCTTCCATGCCATAAGCTAAGGAGAATAGTGTTTCTCCCGTTGATCGACGAGGCGTGGTGCAGTAAGCCCATAAAACATGAGGGAGCTCTTCTGCCCACTTTCCTTTGGCTTTCTCTAACCTTTTCTTCAACCCATCCAAGACGACTTTATTTGATGCTTCTGCCTGGCCATTTGCTTGGGGATACGCCGGTGTAGAATTGTAGAACTCTATCTTGTACTCCTCACAAAAGCCTCTGAAAATTCTACCGTCGAACTGAGTGCCGTTGTCTGAAATCAGTGCTTTCGGTATGCCAAAGCGAGTAATGATGTTCTACCAAACAAACTTCTTCACATCTTTTTCCTTGATTGATGCCAAGGCCTCTGCTTCCACCCACTTTGTGAAGTAGTCGGTTGCGGCGAGAAAGAACTTCCTGTTGCCTGGTGCTGTTGGAAGTGGACCTACTATGTCTAATCCCCACATTGCGAAGGGTCATGGGCTAGTTAGGGGTAGAAGTTCTCTGGCAGGTTGGTGTATTTGGTGTGCGAACTTTTGACACTTTTCGCATTTTTTAACATACTTCTCTGAATCCGCTTGCATGTATGGCCACCAATATCCTTGTGAAATCGCTCTATATGCCAATGATCTTCCTCCTTGATGGCTGCCGCATACACCCTCATGTATTTCAAACAGGAATGCTTCCACTTTGCTGGGGTGAACACACTTTAAGTAAGGTCCTGAGAACGACTTTTTGTATAAGGCTAAGGATGGAGAGAGCCAAAATCGCTGCGACTTTGCTCTTATCCTGTTGGCTTCTTTCTTTTCTTCTGGTAAGGTACCGTCTTTCAGGAACAATATGATGGGATCCATCCAAGAAGGGCCTAACTCTGCACAACATACTTCTTCTGCTGCTGGGTCTTCAATACTTGGTCTAGGTAGATAGTCGATTAGTAATGGGTGAGGAGTGGAGGTGTCTGCCATTGAGGCGAAGCCTGCAAGTTCGTCCGCTCTGCTGTTTTCCTTTCTACCGATTTGTTCTATCCTCACCACTTCAAACTTCTTTATCTCTGTTCTGACCAATTCTTGGTACTTGGCCATTCTATCATCCTTTGCCTCGTAGTCGCCAGATATTTGGTTTACCACCAGCTGTGAGTCGCTGTAAACCATTAGCTCGGTGGCCTTCATGTATAGTGCTGACTTAAGTCCTGCAAGAAGCGCTTCATACTCCGCCTCGTTGTTTGATGCTGGGAAGCCAAGGTTGATTGCCTGCTCCACTACTAGACCGTCTGGAGAGATGAGGACTATGCCAAGTCCTGCTCCATGCCGGTTGGATGCTCCATCCACGAAGAGCTTCCACATCTCTCCGACGAACAATTTCCAGCAGGTGGAGGGATCAGATGATGCCTTGGGATCTTCCAGGTTGCTGGCGTTTTCTTCAGAGTCCACGCTCGCTGTCTGCCCCTTGCTTTCTGTTTGTACCAAGTCTTTATTTGTCGGTGAGTCCTGACTTGGTATAGCATGGTTTGTTTCTTCCTTTCTTACTTTACTCTGGTCTGCCTTGGGGCCTGACTGAGTAACCAGCACCAGGGGTTGCGTTATTCCGACGTCAACTTCCATCCCTAGTTCGGTTGTCTCAGTTAGGTCGACTGGGCAGATGTGATGGCTTCCTGGTGTGAATTCTGCGACAAAATCTGCCAATGCTTGTGCTTTTATTGCGGTCCTAGGTTGGAACTTGATGTCGTACTGTCCCAACTCTACTGCCCACTTCAGAATTCGCCCAGAGAAGTTTGCTCTTTCAAATAAAGCCTTTAATGGGAAGGCTGTGAGAACAACTATAGTGTGGGCGTGAAAGTAATGCGACAACTTTCTCGAGGCCATCATCAAGGCTAATGCCAGTTTCTCCAGTGGCAAGTACCTTGTTTCAGCGCCTAGTAATGTTTTGCTGACATAGTAGATGGGCAGATGTTGGATACCTTCTGCACGAACCAACACTGCGCTGATTGCGTGCTGCGAGACTGCCAGATATAAGAAGAGCTCTTCTCCAGGGATTGGTGTTACAAGGAGTGGTGGAGAAGACATGTACTCCTTCAAACTTTCCAGAGCTTGGTCGCATTCTTCGTCCCACTCAAACTTGGCCTTCAGCACATGGAAGAATGGTCGTAGTCTATCTGACGATCGGCTTATGAACCGATTGAGTGCGGCTGCCATGCCGGTGAGATGTTGGACTTCCTTTACCGAATTTGGCCTTTCCAGATCCTGTATTGCCTTGATCTGATAAGGGTCTGCTTCTATACCTCGGTTGGTCACCAAGAAGCCCAAGAATTTGCCTGATCCTACTCCGAATGCACACTTCGACGCGTTGAGGCGTAACTTATGCTTCTTCAGGATCTCAAACATCTCACTTAGGTCTTTGAGGTGGTCATTCTCATCCTTGCTTTTGACCACCATATCGTCGATGTAAGCCTCCATTGTTCTGCCTAACAATGGCTCAAACATCCTGGTGACCATTCTCTGGAATGTCGCCCCTGCGTTCTTTAGGCCAAAGGGCATGACCTTGTAGCAGTATAGTCCTCTTGGAGTTGTGAAGAACGTCACTTCCTGGTCTGGTTCATGCATGGCGATTTGGTGGTAGCCTCTGTATGCATCTAGAAAGCTAAGTCTATTGTGCCCCGCCGTTAAGTCTACCAGTTGATCTATCCTTGGTAGAGGAAAGCTATCTTTTGGGCATGCCTTGTTGACCGTTTTGTAGTCGACGCAAACACGCCACTTGCCATTCTTCTTGGGCACTACGACGGTGTTGGAGATCCATCTTGGGTAGTGCACCTCTCTGATTGCCCCTGCCTCCAGCAGGTTTCCTACTTCTTCTGCCACTATTTCGGCGTGGTGGAGTGCCGATCTGCGGGTGCGCTGAATGACTGGTCTGGCAGAAGGGTGGACGTTGAGTTGGTGGCAGATGAAGTTGGGATCAATGCCTAGCATGTCGTATGGGGTCCAGGTGAACACTTCGATGTTGGAGGTCAGAAATTTCAAGACCTCCAATCTCTCAGTGCTGGACAACGACGAACCAAGCAAAAAGAACTTATCCAGGTTCTTTTCATCTATTCTGACCTCCACCAAGTCTTCCACCGCTTTCTAGCTAGCCGCTTTGCCAACATCCGCGAATAGTTCATTACTCTCAGGTTCTTCCACCGAATGAACATATCCTTTGGCAGCGCGGCTGCCGTTCACCGTGACAAAGCACTGCTTTGACATGATTTGGTCTCCATAGACTTCTTCTATTACTCCGGCGTCGTTGGGGAACCGCATTACTTGGTGGTAGGATGACACCACCGAGCGCATGGCATGCAGCCACGTTCTGCCCAAGATGATGTTGTAAGTTGAGGGGACTTTCAACACCCAGAACTCCACTTGTTTTGTCACACTCCCTGCTCTGACTGGGAGGATTATTTTGCCGACGGGCCATTCTGGCATAGAGTTGAATCCAATTAGGGGAGAAACGGCAGGTGCCAAGTCCTTGTCTTGTAACTTCAATTGTTTGAATGCCTCGTAGTACATGATTTCGCATGAACTACCTTGGTCAATCAGAATCCGCTTGACGTCAAAATCCTTGACTCGGAGAGTGACGACCAAGGCATCATTGTGTGGGCAATATATTCTGTCCAAGTCTTTATCTGAAAAAGACATGACGTTTGTGGCTTCTGTCCTCCCCTTTTTGATGATAGGCTGAGTGCTTAGTACCTCCCTTAAGTGCTCAGCCTTTTTGATCGACCCTCTGAGCTCGCATACACGCTCAGGCTCGAAGACTCCATGTATCACATTAATTACGCCTTGAGGTGGGGCGTCGATTGGCATTCCATTAGGGTTATTGTGGACCTGGAGGGCTGGCTGTGCCCCCCTTTCAATGTATTTATCCAGGTGGCCCGCAGCCACCAACTCTTCCAGGTGTTGCCTTAATGGCGTGCAATTCTCAGTGCGGTGCCCATTTTCTTTGTGGAAGGTGCACTGAGATCTGTCGTCGTAGTCCTTTTGAGCTTCGCCTAGTTTGGCTGGCCACTTGACGAAAGGCTCGTCTCTTATTTCACTCAGGATTCGGTAGATCGGTTTCTTGAAGACCGTGGTTATGGCAGTGCGGACTCTCAGCCATCTCTTGTCCTGGTCTTCTTCATTGTCTCGCCTGCCCCGCCCGTTCTTGCTCGGACGGTTTACCGCATTGACTTTTGCTGAGGCCTTTTTTTCTGGCGTTGCAGCTGTGCTAGACTTTGCTTTAGCATGGGCGCCGTCCTCCTCCACCCTGATGTGCTGATGCACTCTTTCCATCAGGGCTTCCATGGTGAGAGGCGGCGTCATGGTGATTGAGTCCCTTAGTCTGTTCCCAATTGGAAGTCCTCTTTTGTATTGTGCAATGGCTAGATTGGTGGGACAATCCCCAATCTGGTTGAACGTTTCCCAGTAACGACTGTTGTAGGATCGTAAGGTTTCCTTCTCGCCCATGTCGATGGAGAGTAATTGGTCGATCTCCACCGGGGTTTTAGTATTCGTTCGGAACCTTGTCACGAACGCCTCCGCCAATTGCGCCCAGGAGGCTATGCTGCCTTCTGGAAGTTTCTCAAACCAAGTCAGGCCTAGGTCACCGAGGCTGGAAGGGAAGAGGATGCACATCAAGGCCTCATTCCGCCGGTATACAGCCATGACCTAGCGAAAGTGGCGAAAGTGCGAGTAGGGGTCCGTCTTCCCCTCGTATGTATTGAATTTGGGCTGAAGGAAGCCTGATGGTAGGGGCGCGTTCTCAATTGCTGGAACAAACGGTGAGGTCTGCAGCCTCGCCAATGCCTTGTCAGCTGGTTCATAGGCTGGGCGCGGTAGTGGCATTCCAACCTCGACGCTTCCATGCGTCCGAGGAGCCAACCGCTGTAAGGCAGAAACTCTATGTAGATCACGTGCCCTGGCGTCTTCCCTGCATCGTGCCTTTTCATCTAGCACGGTTCGTAGGTCGGACGATCTGGGTAACTCTGTCTGTCTGGACCTTGTTTGGTGCGTATGTGAGGGCTAGTAAGTGCTTCCTTCCGTGTAAGACCTTTCAGGTCTCGTCCTCCCAGACCTGGAGTGACGAGTCCTGGAAGATCTGGCTTGCGTGTCGCCTGTCCTGAGGCTTCTGTTTTCTGCTTGGGAGGGTGTAGAATTTCTACTACGACCCTCTGAGTGGCGAGGGGGCGTCTTGTTGTTGCGCCCCTCTCCTGTCACCACTTCTTTTCCTTTCATCTGGCGTTTTAGAGATTCCATGTCCGCCGCCATCCGCCGTATCAACTCGTCTTGTTCCCTGACACGATCCTCCAAAGTTTGAGGATCAACCCTACGCCTTTGTCTTTCTGGGCTTTGCGAACGAGAGGGATGAGGGCTGTTATTCCTCCTTCTACCCCTGGTATCCCTCCTGGAATTTTGTCGTTGCTCCAAGTCCGCCATAGGAGGGACCAAAGGTAGACCCTCGCGCCTTGCACCTCCCTCTGGTGTTAGTCCGTCGACGGCGGACTGTGATACATCTTCGTTGTGCGCCATTGATTCTTCTTGAGGAAAAGCTTGATCAAGAGGTTTTTCTTGTCTGAGTTCCCACAGACGGCGCCAATTGTACGGGAAAGAGATACACCTTCTCGTATAATCCTGTTGATCAAGTATGCGCTCCTTCGTACGATGTCGTTCCACTACCTGAAAACACAAACGTGAGCTAGCCGGCGGGTGTGTGCCGGAAACCTCTCCGATGCCTAAGTCAGTCAACAAGACAAATAGGCAAAAGCTCTATGTATACAGGGAGCAAAATTGCATTACCTCTCCAAAGGTGATATTGGTGAGCTTTTTATAGGTTTCGTGTGGCACAGTCCTAGTAGGACTCTTATTCCTCCATGTAGAGTCCTCCCAGGATTCATACTCCTGAAGGATAATGCTTATCCTCCAACACCCCCCTCACTGCTTAAACCAAGTGAGATGGTTTTTTCCATGGCCGGACTTCCATATGACCGAAATAACTGTAAGTTTGGTCTTTACTTTTACTTCCCTTACCTCGGTTCTCCCATGCTAAAACCGAGCTATCCATAAGAGAGTTGAACCGAACTATCTTCAGACCCAAGTCCTAGAGAGGACTTAGCATACCTCCGCTTCTCATGTTCAACATGTGGTGTGGTTAGACCGGGCTTACATGTCTCGACCGATCTAATCATTACCTCGGCCCTCAATTCTTCTCTTCTACCCCGGCTTCACCTGCAAGGCCGAGCTATCCATAGAAGGACCAAGCCGAGCTAATCTTCAATCAAGTCTTAGAACGGACTCCACACCTCGGCTCTAAACAGTATGACCGAGCTAACCCTCCAATAACGGAGACCGAACTAAACCCACTTACTTCCTTCGGTGGCAAAATTTACTTCGGACCGGACTACCACTTGTCCGCGGCCCATCTTCTAAGTTTTCTCAACACGGTCCACAGTGCGGCCCAAAAACTAGCTCGGCCCAATTTATCTGTATAAATTACCCTCACAGAAACTATATTAATTGTTTTGAGAATGTTTTTGAAGTGTATTTTTATAATTTGGATTATTTATATAGTAAGGAGAGTCGAATATGGTATTTATATAAAAAATTAAATTAATCAAATATGCATAGTTCTATAATTAGGTCTTAATGTTTTTTAAAAAATTATCAAAATTATGTAAAGTGTTTGGAGAATGTTTTTGAAGTGTATTTTTATAATTTGGATTATGTATATTGTAAAGAGAGTTGACTATATTATTTATATAAAAACTTAAGTTAACCAGATATGCATAATTCTATAATTAGGTCTTAATTTTTTTTAAAAAAAATTATCAAAATTATGTTAACGGTTTATTTTTTAAAATACAAATGTGCTTTTCTAATGAAGTTACAGATAAATAATTAACTTGATTTTTTTACATAAATGATTTACTCAACGAATTTTGCCATATGAACAATTCAAATTTTTGACATAGAATTAGAAGAAGCTCTCATTGAACAACACAGCAGCATGTTGTGCCATAAGGCACAACAGCTTTCCCCATTCCTAGTGGGTCTATGGGTGCCACGTGGCTATATTTCTCATCAATCACAATTCATCATTCTCTCTCATGTTTCTCAATTACTCAACATAAATTTGTGAGTCTCATTCCCTCTACCAATCACAATAGCGTTGAGACACCACGTAACGATATCCCAAGACCAAACAATAACTTCTCCTTTGTATGATGTGTATCCCATAGCATAAAAAATAATCTTAAGAATTGCTTTTTTATTTTATTTTATTTTATTTTTTTATCGGCCTTCAGAATTGTTATTAGTGGTGAAAATTTATGTAAAAAATGTATTGAAACATTTAAACATATGAAAATGTTTTGATATAGGTGAAAGTGTATTTTTATTATTATTATTTTTTTTTATGACCATGACCTAAATATTTAAAAGTATTTTAAAATATATAAATATGTATAGAAATTATAAATATTTTCACTTTGTATTTCTTATAAGTTATTAGGGTTGTCATTAAAAGCACTCAAAAAAATTTAGTACATTTACTACTAAACTTTATTTTTGTCAAAAAATTTAAATTTAAATTTAAATTTACCAAAATTTCTTATGTTAAAAAGCAAATAAAAAAAAAAGGTATAACACTAAAAATGCACTAAATAATTAACTTTTTCAAACATTAATTTGTTTTGTATAAACTTATTTTTTGCTATTCTCAAACAATGTTCTAATATATAAGTTTTCTAGCACGTAGTTTGATTTCAAATTTGTGAAAGGTAAAGAAAAAAAAGTTTTGTAAAATTTAATTTAAAATTAATTTCATTTTATTTTTGTCCATAAATTTAAGTTACAAATCCAAAATCAAATTCTTTTTGGTGAGGCCTTCATGTTTCAAGAGAAGTAGGAAATATTTTTTGTGCTCGCTTTTTACAAAAATGTTAAAGAATTCAAAAGTTTTACTAAAATTTTTATCAAATGTCTCACATAAGTATAAGACTCACATGATACTCACATTGTATAGGTCTCACACCCATGTAAAATATTGGATAAAAATTTTAATAAAATTTTTGAAATCTCTAATATTACTCAACTTTTTATACAATCTCAAATTTCATGATGAGATGTACCTCTCATTTGATCTGGCTGAAGTTGGTGGGTGTCTCTATTTACACATCACCTTTCATTTCAAGGTATACCATTAATTAGTTTATTTTTTATTACAAAGTTAACCTTAGGTAAAATGTCCACAAAGGACAAAGGGCTATGATACACATTATTTGTATAATTACCATAAAGGACAATAAAGAATATAATACACATCAAGAATCTCAAACGTTACTTACGTATCTTGTCTCTCAATAATCCAAAAACCAAAAAACCTTAAACAAATAACCAAAAATATACGTATTATTAAAGATTTTGATTGGATTCAGTGATGGATGCATTTGGCAATATTGGTTCGGAACAATGGAGTAAGGAAAATGTTATTTTTTCTTCTTCTTTTTTTTTTTTTTTTTTTCTGTTTTCATGTACTTGCTAAATGGTAAACCGTTTGTATTAGTTCGGTTATCCAAAGTCGAATAATATATCCATGTTCGACTACCTACAACCGAACAAATTGTATATGTTTGGTTTCATAGTGTCGAACATGCTCCAATTATTCGAATTGTAAGTATCGAACAAACATCAATTGATCGATTAGAAACAATCGTACAATTCCACTTAGTTCGACTCTGTACTGCCGAACACTTATAATATTTTTTTTTTTTTAGGCTTTTTCCAGAACTGTACTTCTATGGAATGCAGTAATGTTGGATCTGGGGGTCTTGTTAACTACATAAGTCAATTTATTACTAATGAGATATAGTCTCATATCGAAAATTAGTATTTTTTCTTTTTCTTTTTGCATGTTTATTGACTTTGGTGAATGGAGGGGGAGATAGATTGTGGATGGGGGTGGGGTGTGTGAGTGAGTGAGTGAGGATAAAGATGGAAGATTGTGGTTGGGGTGTGTGAATAAGGGTAAAGATGGGAAGTTGTGGTATGTACTGAGCTAATTGTTTATTTATCAATTTATTAAAGAAAAATGATTGTGAGCTCTAATAAATGAGTTCTAATGAGAGTGGACCTTACTATGATCAGGGGTGGAGGGAAGGAGGGCTCGGGGGGGTCACGTGCCCCCCCTGAGTTTTGGAATTTTATTTATTTATTTATTTTTAACAAACATAAAGAAAATATTTTATATAAAAAAATTTGTAAAAATATTATTTAGAGTGAAATGTCAATGATATTTTTTAAATTATAAGGACAATAATAATTGTTTTGATTGAAAATAAAGAGACTACGATATTATTATCCATGAAAATTTCAATATAATAGTGATCTCTATCATTATTGATATGCAAACATAATTAATCTCAATGAAAATATAGAATTTATTGAATTGTTAGTTGCATTTAATATGCAAGGTTCATCCTCTATGTGTTTCTTTATTATTAGTTGGTAATATCATATGTCAATGATTGTGTGGTATGACTATTATATTGAATATTTACGCATATTTTGTATAAAAAATTACTTTACCATTATATAATTTATTTTAAAACTTTATATCCATGACTTTTTTTAATATTGTCCATAATACACTAATTACAAATAACATATTTACTTCGTTTGATTTGAGTTTTCTAAAAACACTTTTTAAAAAATTTTACGTTTTTGTTTTTATTGAATTTTTTTAATATTTTAAGAAATTTTTTTAATTTTTAGACACACTTAACATAAATATACTTAAAAAATATAATTTTTGAGAAAAAATCTTTAAAAAATTCACTAAATACCAAAAATATAAAAAATAATATATTTTTTGTATTTTTATGTATTTATTAATTTTTTAAAATATTTTTTCACAAATATTATTTTTTTTAGATACATCATGCATCTAAAAAAGTTTTAAAAAAAATACTTAAAATTTTAAAAATATTCACTAAAAACAAAAAAAATAAAATAAAAAATAAAAAACTTAATTTTCAAAAAACTTAATTCAAAAAACTCAAACCAAACACACTGATTTTTTTTTAATTTTTTTTTTTTATCTTTCATGAAGTCAATCGTAAAAATTTATGTGAAATATTTTTGTAAATATTTTCAATGTTGTAATTAAGAAGTGCCCCCTCTGATTTATTTTCTTGGCTCCGCCACTGACTCTGATGTGATATTTTGATCTTGGTTTTATTTTTTAATATTTTTTTTATTCCATGCCACATCATTAGAGCTCAATTAGAATTTTAAAATTAGAGAAATACATCATTGTTCTTTATTAAAAGTGTGCCTTGAGTAATAATCAGCTTGTTTGGTTCTATTTTTTTAAAAACACTTTTCAAAAAATTCTATTTCTTATTTTTTGTATTTTTTTTATTTTTATTGAATTTTTTTTAATATTTTAAGTAATTTTTTTATTTTTTAGACACACCTAACATAAATACACTTAAAAAGTTAAAAAATTGTAAACAAAATCTTTTAAAAATTCACTAAATACCAAAAATATAAATAAAAAAAAATACAAGAATTCAGTACATTTTTTGTATTTATATGTATTTATTAATTTTTTAAAATATTTTTTTACAAATTTTTTATTTTTTAAATACATCTAAGTAAGGTACATCTAAAAAAGTAAAAAAAAAAAGTTTAAAATTTTAAAAATATTCACTAAAAACAAAAAAATACGAAAATCAAAAAATTGAGTTTTCAAAAAACGTAATCTAAAAAACTCAAACCAAACACACTGAATGTATTTTGAGATAAAAAATAGTGTGCAAATAGATGCACCAGAAGTTGGTTGGTGGTGGGAACGGAAGAAACACATCTGCATTGAAAATGACAAACTAATTTCAGCCAGATTTATCCAGGCAAACTAAAACAAATTAGAGAGGAGACTGATGAGAAAAGTGAAAACAACGCCGCTCTCAATCGACTCATAAAAGTGAGAAAATAGGGGAGGGAAAAACAGAGACTCAAGCAAGCGGGAATATCCGCACAGAATACAGGATGAAAGCTCTGCCAGTGTGTGTAGAGTGTTCAAGGGGGAAGAAGCTTCTAGAATATTTTCTTTTCTTTTATGATTCTTGGCCAATTCGAATCGGATCTCTGCTGTGATTCAATTACAAATCAGGAAAATATTCTGATACACATCCTTTAAAAAAATATGTATCATATATGCTTTATAATTAAAGAAAAATAACATAATTTTATATTTTTTGAGTCATAACTAACAAAATGAAAAAAAATCATAACTAAACACCACATGAAATATAATCAAAGATTTCATCAAATATAACTAAACAACCATGCTAAATACCCCCACTGGGGGTCAACCCCCAGTGAGGTGGCGGGCCTTGATTTGTTGAAAACAAAAAAAAAACAGTTTTTTTTTTTCAGCCAATGGGAGGGCAGCATCCACGACCCCCAGTGACCCCCAATGGGGGTCTGAGGCATTTTCCATAACTAAAATAATGTCGGAACTAAAGAGAAATATTAATCATAACTAATAGAAAATTACATAATTAGGGGTGCATATGGTAAGAGAGATGTAGGGTATAATTCTCCTATAAATCAGGTCATTTGAGCAGTAATTTGTTTCATCCAACAATGAGCAATAATTTGTTTAAATTGTTGGATTTTTAGTTTATTAGTTTATCAATGTTTAATTATTATGGATAAATTATAAATACATTTCCTGAAATTTGTTTAAAATACGAATTGTCCTTTGTGATTTGAAAAATTACAAATACCTCCTTATCAGATTTTTTATTTAACAGAATTAATTGAAAAAGTGAAATTTCTAACTGTTCACCTATATAATAATAAAATTATCTGAATTATTAATTGAAATAAAATTTTAACATTATTAAAAACTGTTAATTAATTTAATGATTTATTAATGAAATGATCTATTTATTATGAAATTAGGTACTTTAGGGGACATAATGCAATTTCTAAAATTACAAGAAGTAATTTGTAATTTAAATAAATCTTAGGGGGTGTGTTTGTAATTTATCCTAATATTAGACTAGATGGATAAACATCTATTTTAATTTTGACTATTTTAATTAATTTATAAATTAGATCTTTTTATTCTTTCATTCAAGTTTTGTATTTGAGTTATATTTTTTTTATAAATCATCAATCCGCTTGAACCGTTAAGTGAAACCACTATTATTTGTCAAATTGTCTATTTTTTATAAAAAAAAAAATAATAATTTCTAATGATATTTTTATCAATTCACCGTCTCCTGTACAATTTCTATTTTATTTCTAAACTGAACCCGCATCGCACGCACCCTAAGGATGGGTGCCTATAGAAAGTAGGGCAACAGATGGAATTGCCTATTGGTTCTCTCAAAAAAAAAAAAAAAAAAAAATGATAATATTAGAAATGTACTAAACAAATTATTTTTTTTAGCGCTACTTTTTTTTTTTTTTAAATTTATGTTTTTGCCAGTGCTAACTCTCAAACAATATTCTAATATATATATATATATGTATATCTAGAACGTAGTTTGATTTCAAATTTGTGAAATAAAGAAAAAAAAGTTGTAAAATATTTTTAAAATTACTTCCATTTTTATTTTCTCCATAAATTTAAGTTCTAAATCCAAATACAATCAAAAGCTTTTCTTCTAATATTTATTTTTGGTGAGGCTTGGCCTTCATTTTTCAAGAGAACTAGGGATTTTTTTTTTTATTGATGCGTACAAAAGGGGAAAAAAAAAAAAAGACACTCGATCCATAAATTCAATTTTGAATTTTTTATACCCAAAGGTCCACACTTTAAAATACTTTATTTATAAGGACAAGCTCCTATAAAATGACTAAATTATCCATCTATATACATATATACCTACCAAATCCTATATTTCTCAAATGAAACCATCCATCTCTCTCTCTCTCCCTCTTCTCTTCTCTTTCTCCGATCTAAACCCTAGGTCGTGTCATCGTCGTCTCCACTTCCGCCGTCACCATCTCCTCTTCTCCACCACCGTCACTGTCTCTAACGTTGCCTCATCCGCCACCGACATCACTGTTGTACCTCTATCCTCTACGACGGCATCCTCCATCTCTTCATTTCTCCCTAAACCTCTCACTGGTCGTCAATGACAATCATCGCACATCTACTCATCTCTTTATCGTGTGTTCTCTCTCTCACTATCATCATCATCATCATCTCTCTCTCTCTCTCTCTCTCTCTCTCTCTCTCACGTGTTCCTTTGTCCGTGGTGTCGCCGTCATCATCGTCATCACTAAGCTCTATGCCACCGCCGTCTCGATTACATCATATGTTTAGATCTATGTGTATATCTTTGTCAAACTTTGAGAACATGTTTTACATCATACAAATGTGAAGTTCCCCAGATCTATGTGTATATCTTTGTCTCATCTCTCTCTCTCTCTCTCTCTCTCTCTCTCTCTCTCTCTCTATATATATATATATATACACACACAGATCTCAAAAATAGATCTGATGATTCACAAAGTTTTGCTTTCCAAATCTATATGTGTATATATATATATAACATGTTCTCTCTTCATATATAAAAGACTCTTTTTGTGAGAGTCTTTGTTACGACCTGAACCCGCCCCTAGAAATTTTGATCATAACCGGCCTGTTACGACCTGAATGAGTTCTATTACTTACACATAATCGTTTCCATATCATATACATTTCATAACGGAACAACCTATGGTCCAATACATGACAGTACGATCTCTAGTCCAACATATAACAGATGTGCAGAGCAGAATAGATTATAACTTGACAGAACAAACTTAGGTCCAATTAATTACTGCTGTATAATGACCATTTGGTCAACACATAACAGATGTCTCGAACTTATCAGATAATCAGAATGATCTTGGGTCTATCATATCAGATTCACAGAACGATCTTAGGTCTATCTCACACATTTGTACTTAATCAATTCCATAACAAATATCTTGTTGATCGAACAGATAGAAACTCATTCATATTCACAAAATCATACGTTCAAAAAAGCTTACCACATTGGAAACATTTAGAAAATAACATATATGAAAATATCTTTACTAAGATATTACTCACAGCAATTAAGTTGTTGTGACGTCTCCACGGATCAACCTACATAGCACATAGACATAAATACACATTGTAACTCATGATTTAATCGAATCATTCTTAACTTATCTAATTCATTCAGGTCCAATTCTAACTCATTACTTCACTCATGAGGCTTAATTCATGCCTACGAATGCTTAGAAGGATATGAGAATAAAGATATGAACAGAATATAACTTTTCAAAACATGTTGAAATAGATAGTTCACTCGAGCGCACAGTTGGTCGCTTGAGCGGACCACATGGTCTGCCAAAGTACTAAATGCTCGAAATCTAGACTCGATGGTCACTCGAGCCATGTGTAAAATGAACTGAAGTAGCTTGAGCGGTCACTTGATCGCTCGAGCGATTTGCAATACTCTGCAAAAATACTGGAAACTCTCATTGTGCGCTCGAGCGGTGATTTCATTGCTCGAGTGATGAGGTCGAATTTTAGGTTTTCAAAACAAAATTTTGAGCTTCAAAACATAAGTCCAAAGTGTAAAACTTGCATGACATGTTCTAAACCATGAATACACTTCCAAAAACCAATTTCAAACCCCATGCTCAAAACTTCATAAATTCTTCAAATGAAACTTAAATCTTCATGCATGTTGATTAATTAAGGAGATTTGAATTACCCATTATTCTAATTTAATTTGGGGTTTATAAGAATTATTTAGTCTAATTCGTTTATGAGTTGGTTGAAGATTTAATTTGGAATTAAAAAATTGAAAGCCTAAAAGGCTCAAGAAAGCATAATTAGTGAACTGAATTATTCAATTGCAAGTATCAAACCATATGAGAGTTTAATTAAATATTCGATTCAGTTTAGTAAAATTGAGATTCTATTAATTGGGTCCGAATTGGAGTTGATTAAGTTATGAAGATTGAAAATTAAGATTATTATGAATTAAATTTATTTATGAGGTATTCAATTGAACATGTAATTTATTGACGGAGATTTTGGGGTTTGATATGAAATTGAAGGCCTTAATGATGTGAGAAACAAAAATTGAGGATGGTAATAAGTTTAATTGGACATTTGGAGCTTTTAAGAAGTTTGATTAAAAAACTGATTTAGACTAATCAATTTAATTATGATCTGATTGGACCTTTATTGAAGTCCATTAGACTAATTAAAATTATGTGGGATTTATAATTAGTTATGATTAATTGAGTTAGAATTTTACATAACTAATTAAAATTAAGAGATGGTTAATTAAGCTAATTATAATCAAAGATTAATCTCAATTAAGTAATCCTAAGCAAGATTAATTAGTTAATGAAAGAATTAATACACCACCACATGGGTTCATATAGTAAGGACAAGTGTCCCACTAATTTTTTTTTTTTTTTTTGAACAATAAGGTTTATATAAAAGAAGCACCAAGGCTGGGCAGGTACATCAGAGAGAAGAACAGTAGCTAAATCTAGGGGCACCACAAGACACCCAACTTGCAGGTGGAGCTGATCTAGATTGAGCTACAACCACCCAATGAGCAGGACTGTTGTTGGTCCTTCGTGTCCATAAAAACTTCCAAAATTTGTCCTTTGCAAGTCTACGAATATCAGCCACAACTGCCATTACCTCCCATGGAGGGACTGTTTCAGACACACACAGTCTGATGAGCTCTTGATTATCATTCTCGATGTCAGCTGTAGAGAGTCCATGCAGCTGGGCTAAACAGCATGCCAGACGCACTGCACACGCTTTAGCTTACAAAACTGAAGCCGAGCGGAAAGACGTGACAACCCCATCAATAAAATGGCTCTCTGAATCTCGAAGAATAGTTGCCGCAGAAGCTTTTTTCGATGCCTGGTTGAAAGATGCAGTGTGTTCTCGTCCCCACCATGTATATTATATTTATTCCACCCATGGTGTATTTTTTGGAGTGTGTCAAAGGGATTAATAGGCACAGAGTTGAATATAAAATCATTTCTTGCCTTCCATATATACCAGCCAATTAAAGCAATTTTGCTTAGAATTTTCACCCCAGAATCTTCAAACTCCCTATCATGCCCCCATTGAGTTGTCCATTGCGCCACATTCGTAATAGATCCATGATCCATCCGCAAATTCAACATGCTCCCAAACCAAACTGCCCAAAATAAATAAAATAAAATAAAAGATGAATGAATGAAGTCAAATAAGGGGAGTTCATTTCCTCACTCTGCTGGAAACAAAAAGTTAGAAAGAAAAAAAAAAGAGAGAGCACGAGCTAAGAGAGAGAGAGAGAGAGAGAGAAACCAAGAGGAATAGAGAAAAGGAATTGAAGAAGAGAGTCCTATGGGATACCAAAATTGAAGTTAAAAATTATGGAAAATTCATCATAGTAAGAAATTCCATCCTCTTTCTAGTATTATTTAAATAATCTAAACAAAAATTGATTCAAGGTGGATTTTGATAAGATTAAAAATAAAGATTTGAAGATTAATTATATAAATTGATATAAATTGGGTTTTGCATGTAAAATCAAGTTAGGTTGAAAAATTTAAGTTATGATTCTATAAATTTGTTAAGTTTGAGTTTAATTTTGAGAATCATGCTTGAATTGAGTTCTATAAATTACATGCAATAAGGATTTATTGAAGATTTGACCCATAAAAAAGAGTTAGGTTCAAATTTATGAAATTAATTTAGAAATTAATCACTTTGAGTTTGAATTTAGTTGTCTTAACATGATATTGAGTTTCAATTGTACATGCATCATGAATTTTCAAGAGCTTTGGAAGTTCAATTCATGATTTAGAATTTGTGAGTTTGAAATTTGACTTGATTTGAAGAAAATGAATTAAATTTAATTTGGACAAATTTAGAGATAAATTATAAGCTATGTTGAGAATCAAACAGTTAGTTTGATTTTAATTTAAACATCATCAATGCAAATATTTTTGAAAGGGGGTTTGTAGCTTCAATTTTATGTTTCATAAAACAAAGAAAGAATTGAAAGATGATTTTTAAAACGTGAAATCCAATGCTTAAATTTCAATTAAAGTCATGGAATTTTGAAGTATAAGTGGAACTAACTTCAAATATATGTAATTGGAAATGTTTCTGCATATTTGAGTAAGTCATGCATGATTTGGAGCCTTGGTAATATGTTTTGAAGTTTAAACAACATTCTGGAAAATCCAAAATTCGTCATCATCGCTCGAGCGAAGAAGTTGTCGCTCGAGTGTAGAATTCAAGCAATCAGTATTTTCACAGACCAAGGGGTCCGCTCGAGCGACTAATGTTGCGCTCAAGCAAAGAGTTCTGTTTCAGAAATTTTTGAAAAACTGTTTCATGTTCTGATTTCCGTTCTCTTTCACTTCTAAGCACTCTGAAGCATATGCTGAGCATTATAAATGAACTAAAGAGTTAGAAAGAGCCTGAGAGAATTGAACGGATTAAAGAACGGAATGAATTGTATTGTGACCCGATTTCTATGTGTGTTATGAATTGTGTAGGGCCAACTATAGAGGTGAACTAGGCATTTGAACACTGTGAATAATATCTTAGTAAAGATATTTTCAAGTATGTTATTTTCCAAATGCTAGTTCTGTATAAGCCTCATGGATTTGTTGATTTGAATTATGAATGAGTATTCTACATGCCTAATTTTTGTATAAGGCTCTGTGAAGAATATGATTTGGGCCCAAGGCCATTTGAATATCGTGATGGACCAAAGGCTGTTTGAATATCGTGATGGACCAAAGGCTGTTTGAATATGAATGTAATGAGCCAATTGCTGTTTGAATGAAAAGGTGATCATGATCATGAATATAAATATGCACATAGATGTGAATGTGGAAATGATGAACCTGAAGTTGTTCTAATTTTGATTTACATGTAATATGTATTAATGTGATTGCAGACACCCCATTTTTTACTGTCCTAAAGACTTGGATGTCATCGATTGAGTGCTCGATGATTGCGCATGTTTGCGCTCGTTTGGAGTTCCCGGGATTGTCGGCTGCGCGTCTTGCCTCTGATTCTTTGAACTTTCTTGGTTTTGTGCTTGTTCTAAGCTAACCCTTGGTCCCCCATTTTGCCTGGAGGAAGAATTAGGGGTGTAGACCACTTTTCTCCCCTGCCAGCCAGTTTTCTCCCTTGTAGACCACTTTTCTTCCCTGTAGACCACTTTTGGTGGTCGGTCAGCTAGGGTGGGTGGTCGGTCGACTAGCCTAAGTGGTCTACATCCTGTCACCACCTTCTCCTCTCTTTGTAGACCCTTTTTCTCCCTTGCCAGCCAATTTTTTCCCTTGTCGACCACCTAAGGTGGTCGGTCGACTAAGGGGGGTGGTCGGTCGACCACCTTAAGTGGTTTACGGCCTTTTTTCTGCTTTTGCAGATATTTTTGGTGCCAGCTGTGCCAGCTGTTAGGCACAGAATGCATCATTCCTACACGTGTAGCGAGGGATTCAAGCAAGCTTTGGCTTGCATATTCTATATAAGGGGAGCTCTCTCCCTCTTCCAAGAGGTTCAGTATTTTTTAGAGACAACATATCCCTCTCTCTCTATATTTCTCTCTCTATATATATATATATATATATTTGTACTAGTTTGTGCCTTAAAGTGTATTTTCTCTTCACTTTTGCACTACAACACCTAGTAAAACACCATCACTTTGTTGCTGAGGTGCTTGAGGATCTTGTTTGGAGCCTAAAAGTTGGTCTTTTTTGCCTCAGAAGTTGCTGGTTTTGAAGTTGTTCTTCAAGGGTAAGTAGTTACCCTCTTTAAGCTTTGTTTTGCTTAAGTGTTTAGCCATCTTTGCATGCTTCTTTTGGCTTAACTTTCAACTACAAAAACCTTTGTTTTTAAGTGCTTAAAATGATTGTTTGAGGCCTCTTTGGTGTTGAGGGTGTTCTACCCTCTTGTGTGCCTTATTGGCTTGAGCTTGGTCCCATCTTTTAAGGCCTTTGAGGCAATCTTTATTTGCCCTTTTAACCACTGAAATCCAGTGGATTTTCAGTGGTAGAAATGTGGTTTTGAAGTCCAACATGAAAGGGGGTGGTCCCCTCTCCTCTTGTCTTATTTGCTTGCCTTGTTGGCCTAATTATTGAGCATGTGTTTCTAGCGTGCGTTGGCTTGTTCTCAGCCTATTCTTGGCCTTATTTCAGCATGGTATAACTCTGTTTTGGCTTGGTTGAGTCACCTCATGCATGCTTTTTACACTTATAGTGTAATCTTGCCATTTAGCCTTGTGTGCTCAATACTTTGATCCATCATGCTAGCCTATTTTGGTTCTATCTCAGCATGTTTTTGGTATTATTTTGGCATGTTGTAACTCTGATTTTGGTTGGTAGAGTGTAACAACCCTAACCCATGATTAACATTAATCCGTGATTAATTATGCCTAATTAGCAATTATGGTGAAATTTAGAATTAAACTGCATGTGTGTGTTGCATTGTTGTGTTTATATCTATTAGGCGTAGGAAGATCTGTTCACGTCCTAGTTTCGATTTGTGAATTGAAAGCCTTATTAGCGTCCGAATCAGAAATTGACTTGATTTATGTGCTAATTAGGATTTATAGAAATTTATGGTAGGTTTAATTAAAATTCGATTCGAAGCGATTAAATTTGATTAAAATAATGCCATTTGATTAGTTTTGATAAATTACGACCTATAAGGCCATTTTGTCACTCCACTCATCTCCTTTTCTTGATTTCAAAGTCCTTTGAGCCTATTTTAAGGGAAAAAACGTAAGAGAGGAAGAGTAGAGGGAGGTTGAGCTCAAATAAAGAATTGACTAGGAGATTGAAAACAATTTGAAGCTTTGGGTTAGGATCACACTTGAAATCAACCTTAGGTAAGAACTACACTCTTAAACTTTGTATTTGAGACATTAAGTAAATGAACTCAAGAAAGTTAGGTGGTCAATTAAGCTAAGATTGGAGAATTGAAGCTCAATGCATATATGCATGTGTAATTCATGGCATTTGAGGTTGTTTTTCTAAGGAATTCTTGCATGCATGTCTTAATCCAAGCTTTGTTTTAGAAATTCTTCATGTTCCATGTCATATTGTCATAGTTGATCATGTTTTCGAGTTGAACATTGCATTTGGTCGTGTTTTGGGAAACTTTGGTTCAAAGAATTGTATTCAAGTCACGTTCATGAATTATTCTTGAGTTTCAAGTTGAATTTTGCTCGATTGGCATGCTTTTGGGCCATGATTTCTTGTTATGATCCTTTAAACATGTTGTTTCATGAGTTTCTAAGTGTTTTCCAAAGTTTTGGGCCCAGAAATTGAGTTTGATGCATTTGAGGTTGAATTTGAGCTTGGTGATCAAATTTGGAAATTCCAGAAGTTTGATCCACGCTCGAGCGTGCACTCTGAGTACATGCACTTCCGCTCGAGCATCGATGGTTACGCTCGAGCGTGAAATGCATATACCCAGAAGTTCATGTGTTTTGTAGTCCGCTCGAGCGAGGTAATTCACGCTCGAGCGAGGGTCTGAGTCACACACTTGAGTGAAGGTCGGGCGTCCGTCGAGCATGAAAAACATGTAACCAGTACTTTTTCAAGAGTTTACAGTCTGCTCGAGCGGGGAAAGTCACGCTCGAGCGGAGCGTCATTGTCTGCATGTCCGCTCGAGCAGGGAAAGACACGCTCGAGCATGGACCTTATTTTCAGCAAGTTTTGAAAAATGTTTTCCAATACACTTTTGCATCCTCATTCCATCCTAGGCATTCCTAGGCCATGTTTAAGACTTCATAATGAGGATTAAAGGCTAGAAACGCACTACGACCAAACGAAATAAGTTATGTACAATTCGAACGTGTGTTTCAGGTGTGTATCTGTTATGTGTCCTGTAGGTCACGTGTCGTATACTGTCTGACTAGGTTTGCTCCGTCTGTCTGCCTTGAAGCCAATTGTAAGTAATAACTTAGTAAAGTTATGTTCAACTGTATTTATTTTCTGTGTGATAAAATAAGATCTGTTTTCTGAAATGCTATGTTCTGTACAATGAATGATTGTCCAATTTCTGATATGTATTCGTGGCATCCTTAGCATCATGTGATATGTGTTAGCTGTTACCCGGTATCGGAGGTTCCATTATGGAACTTAATATGTCTGCACTCTGTTACTCGTACTGGAGGCTCCATCATGGGGCTTAGCATGTTTATTCTCTGTTACCCGGATCCGGAGGTTCCTATATGGAACTGGTTATTTATAACCCCCCACATGTTCTGCATTTGCTCTGTATCTGTTCTGTTAGCGCTAATGGATGTACCACGTATGCTTAAGCATGACTTATGATTTCTGTATGTGATCTAGACAAGATTATGAATTTGATACGAAACTGAATTCCGATTTCTGAATCTGTACGGACTCATTCATTAAAACCCTTTACTCCGTTATTATTCACTGGGCTTCCGCTCACTATTTATATTATGTATGTAGGTGGGCAACCATGTGACCAGGGCCAGAGTTGACAGCCTTCGTTCAGTTTTTGTCAGCCAACCTTTGCGCCTCCCGAGGAGGTTCTGGACGAAGTCTTGTTTTGTGGCTGTTTTTGTAATCATATTAAACTCTGTTTGTTTGTTTATGTTGGGTTGGTTTTCCTATATTACCCTTATGGGAGGGATATGTAAATACGGCATCTTTTGGTCGTCACTCCTATGTTTATACAAGTTTTAAATTATTTTGTCCCATGTATATCGTCACAGCTCATTGGACCATTTATATTTTGTATATTTGCTTCCGCAGCCTCTTATTATTTGCTAATCTGTCAAGAGGCCTTTGGTAATCCAATGATTACTAGCCAGTTACGATGCTAAACCTACAGGGGCGGGATTGGGTCGTAACAGGGTGGTATCAGAGCACGTGTTCTACCGCACACACAGGTCCATATGAGCTTAGGATGTCCTAGTAAGAATTAGGGGCATTCCATCTGCATGTGTGAGTGTGTGGTAATCCAAATGGATATGAAAACTGAATGTAAATTTGAGCAAATGAACTGAAAGAAATGAATAAGATTATTCCTATGCTTATTATCATTTGATGTCTCTATAGCAACATGGAGAATGCAAGGGGAAATGATGTAAGTGAATCTTCAGAGACTCTCATGAGCCGAATGGAACAAATGCTTGCGGCATTCACTGAAACTATGACACAACAGCAAAGACAACAACCTTTGCCCCCTCCACCTCCGCTGGCACAAGCCGAAGCAGATAATAATGACATCATCAACTTGACACAGAAATTCATGAAGATGAAACCGCCGACATTCCTTGGTGGAATTGAATCGTTGAAAGTAGAGATGTGGTTACTTGAAATGGAAAAGCTATTTGAAGTGTTTCCTTGTACTGAAGTTTAGAAAGTCCTCCTAGCCACCTATACTCTGAAGGATGAAGCCCGAAGGTGGTGGTTATTAATTCGAAATGGCAATGGGAATATGACGTAGGCACAGTTTAATGCAATCTTCTATGATAAATATTTTTCCCAATGTTTCAGGGATCGGAAAGTGTCAGAGTTTCAAGAAGTAAAACAGGAAAGAATGTCTATAGCTGAGTATGAAGCCAAATTCACTGAACTAGCACGGTTTGCTCCACATATGGTGGATACTGATTACAAGAAAGCACGAAAATTTGAAGGCGGACTGGATTTAGAAGTGTTTGATCGGGTAGGCGTACTGAAATTGCCTACTTATGTGGAAGTATTAGACAGATCCTTAATGGCGGAAGCCACCCTAGCCGCTATGAAACAATGTAAAGCCCCAGCAACTATAACAACTGATTGGAGAGAAAAAAGGTCTGGGTATGGTTTTAAAAGAGGCCAGTCTCATGTGAGTAAGAAGCAGAATATTGGGTCTACAAGCAGCTCGAGTCAGAGCAGTGGGTCTATTCCGGTTTGTTCTGATTATGGAAGAAGGCATAGGGGTGTGTGCTACCGAGTATCCGGTGCTTGTTTCCGATGTGGCAAGACAGGTCATGTAGTGAAAGATTGCCCACTTGGGTCTGAGAATACTAGCTGTCCTATGGTGAGTTCAGCTGGGTCCGCTTCTACGGCTAAAACAAATGCAAAGGCTAATACTGGGAAAGAACCTCTGAGACAAGGTCGAGTGTTTGCCTTAGTGCCCGGTGACGTACAGAACACCGATACTGTGGTGTCAGGTATACTCCCTGTATGTTCTCAAAATGCATGTGTACTGATAGATTCTAGTTCTATACATTCCTTTGTATCGCATGCTTTCTCTCGGAAATTGACTAGACCATTAGAACTTATGACATATGTGTTATCTATATCTGCACCATTTGGGGGTTCTATGATGTGTCCCCATGTTTATCCAGCATGTGATATTATGATTGGCAATATGATATTATATGTTGATTTGTTGCCCTTGAACATTGATCATTTTGATTGTATTTTGGGGATGGACTGGTTGACCAAATACTGTGCTACCATTGACTGTGCAAGTAAATCTGTTGTGTTTAGACCACCGAGTATGCCTGAATTTATTTTCATTGGGAATGGGGTAGTTCCTCTCCCATATCTGATTTCGGCTATAAAAGCTGTAAAACTGCTTAAGAAGGGATGTAGGGGTCACTTGTGTCGTATACTGACTGCATCGTCTGACGATACTAATGTAGAAACTATCCCTGTTGCTTGTGAATTCCCCGATGTGTTTCCGAATGACTTACCTGGGGACTTAGTTGATAGAGAAATTGAATTCACTATTGAGGTGTTTCCGGGAACACAACCTATTTCCAAGACCCCCTATAGAATGTCTACCTCAGAACTGAAACAATTAAAAACTCAACTCCAGGAACTACTGAACAAGAAATTCATCCGTCCGAGCACGTCACCTTGGGGTGCTCCAGTCCTATTTGTCAAAAAGAAAGATGGGTCTTTGGGGCCATATATAGACTACCGGGAATTGAACAAAGTAACTATCAAGAACAAATACCCTCTGCCCCGCATATATGACTTGTTTGACCAACTTCAGGGAGCCCAAGTATTTTTCAAAATTGACCTCAGATTTGGGTATCACCAATTAAAAGTTAAGGCTGAAGACATAGAGAAAACTGCATTCAGAACTAGATATGGACATTATGAATTTTTAGTAATGCCGTTTGGGGTGACCAATGCACCTGCCGCCTTTATGGATCTTATAAACAGAGTGTTTAAATCATTTCTAGATGAATTTATTGTTGTGTTTATTGATGATATCCTAATTTACTCCAAAAGCAGGGAAGAACATAAGAATCACTTGAGAATTGCTCTACAGACCTTGAGAGAAAAGAAATTATACGCTAAATTGCCCAAATGTGAATTCTGGCTTGATAGTGTGGCATTTTTGGGTCATGTAATCAACAAGGATGGTGTTTCTGTTGACCCTCAGAAAATTGAAGCTATTGTGGACTGGCCTAAACCGACAAATGTGACAGAGGTTAGAAGTTTTCTGGGACTTGCAGGTTACTACAGGAGATTTGTGAGAGACTTTTCCAAACTTGCCATGCCATTGACCCAGTTAACTCAGAAAAATGTGTCATTTGATTAGAACGAACAAAGAGAGGCAGCCTTTCAAGAGTTGAAAACCAAGTTAGTGACTGCACCAATTTTAACCTTGCCCAATGGTATTGATGGGTTTCAAATTTACAGTGATGCTTCCTACAAAGGTTTGGGGTGTGTGTTAATGCAAAATGGAAAAGTGATTGCCTATACTTCTCAACAACTTTGACCTCATAAAAAGAATTACCCAACACATGATCTTGAATTGGCAACAGTGGTGTTTGCTTTGAAAATCTGGCGTCACTACTTGTATGGGGTAACTTGTAAAGTGTATACAGATCATAACAGCCTCAAATATTTCTTTACCCAAAAGGAACTGAACATGAGACAAAGAAGGTGGCTAGAGTTGATTAAAGACTACGATCTACAGATTCTGCATCATCCGAGGAAGGCAAATACCGTGGCAGATGCCTTGAGCCGAAAATCCATTGCAAATTTGTCATGTTTGCTATCCAACCGAAAAGAATTGCTAAATGACCTGAAACAGAAGGAGATTGAAATTGTCTTGCGAGAGCAAGGTGGGGTTTTAGCTGCTATTTCCGCTCAACCTACAATTGTTAAAGAAATCAAACAGAAGCAATGTGAAGATGAGTACTTGAAAAAGATCGTAGAGGAATTTAATTCGAAGCCGAGGCCGGGATTTGTGTTTGAGAATAATGTGTTGAAATTTCAGAATAGACTTTGTGTGCCAGATTCCTCTGATTTGAGGAAGCGTGTTATGACCGAAGCTCACAGCAGCAAGTTTGCCATGCACCCATAGAACACGAAAATGTATCATAATTTGAAACAGAATTTTTGGTGGCCTGGAATGAAAAAGAGTATTGCAGATTTTGTGGCTAGATGTCTACATTGCCAATAGGTTAAAGCTGAACATCAACGACCCGCTGGTTTGCTACAACCACTCCCAATATCGGAATGGAAATGGGAGCACATTACCATGGACTTCATTGTGGGATTGCCTCGCTCCTCCCGAGGTATGGACTCTATTTGGGTCATTGTAGACCGTTTAACTAAGTCTGCTCATTTCCTACCTGTTAAATTTGTTTACAATGCAGACAAATTGGCCAATATTTATATGACTGAGATTGTGAGATTGCACAGAGTGCCCGTATCTATTGTATCTGATAGGGATTCAAAGTTTGTGTCAAGATTTTGGCAGAGTTTGCAACAGGCTTTGGGGACCGAACTGAGGTTGAGTAGTGCCTATCACCCACAGACAGATGGACAAACTGAACGGACTAACCAAACTTTGGAAGATATGCTCAGAATGTGTGTATTAGACTTCCAGGGGAATTGGGAGACCTATTTGCCATTGGTTGAATTTGTGTACAACAACAGTTACCATTCAAGCATCGAAATGGCTCCTTACGAAGCTTTGTTGGAAGAAAATGTCGTTCTCCGATATGTTGGGCTGAAGTAGGTGATAGACCTTTGTTGGGACCGAAACTTGTGCAAGAAACAACCGAGAAGGTGAAACTAATCCAACAGCGTCTGAAAACTGCACAAAGTCGGCAGAAGAGCTATGTTGATGTCCGAAGAAAAGATAGGGAATATGAACTTAGGGACCATGTATTCATAAAGGTGACCCCGATGAAGGGTCAGACTCGGTTTGGTGTTAAGGAAAAATTGGTGCCAAGATATGTTGGACTATATGAAATCCTTGAAAAGATCAATTCAGTAACCTATCGGATAGCCTTACTTCCGGTAATGGAGCATATGCACAATGTATTTCATGTATCGATGCTTCGAGAGTATTTGAAGGATCCGCTCCATGTTATTGTACCAACACATGTGCTCTTGAAAGACGACTACACTTACGAAGAAAGACCAATTTAGGTTGTGAACCGTCGGATCAAACGACTGAGGAACAAAGAAATACCGCTGGTAAAAGTTGATTGGAAAAACCACGGAGGGACCTATGTAACCTGGGAAACAGAATAAGACATGATGAAGAGATATCCAGATTTGTTCCCATTGGACCCAATGTTGTTCCAGAACGAAGGTAATTCGAGTTTGGGGAACCAAGCCCTTTTAAGGGGGGAAGACTGTAACAACCCCGACCCATTATTAACATTAATCCGTGATTAATTATGCCTAATTAGCAATTATGGTGAAATTCTGAATTAAACTGCATGTGTGTGTTGCATTGTTGTGTTTATATCTGTTAGGCGTAGGAAGATCAGTTCACGTCCTAGTTTCGATTTGCGAATTGAAAGCCTTATCGGCGTCCGAATCAGAAATTGACTTGATTTATGTGCTAATTAGGATTTATAGAAATTTATGGTAGGTTTAATTAAAATTCGGTTCGGAGCGATTAAATTTGATTAAAATAATGCCATTTGATTAGTTTTGATAAATTACTACCTATAAGGCCATTTTGTCACTCCACTCATCTCCTTTTCTTGATTTCAAAGTCCTTTGAGCCTATTCTAAGGGGAAAAAATGTGAAAGAGGAAGAGTAGAGGGAGGTTGAGCTCAAATAAAGAATTGACTAGGAGATTGAAGACAATTTGAAGCTTTGGGTTAGGATCACACTTGAAATTAACCTTAGGTAAGAACTATACTCTTAAACTTTGTATTTGAGCGTGGACCTTATTTTCAGCAAGTTTTGAAAAATGTTTTCCAATACACTTTTGCATCCTCATTCCATCCTAGGCATTCCTAAGCCATGTTTAAGACTCCATAATGAGGATTAAAGGCTAGAAATGCACTACGACCAAACGAAATAAGTTATGTACAATTCGAACGTGTGTTTCAGGTGTGTATCTGTTATGTGTCCTGTAGGTCACGTGCGGTATACTGTCTGACTAAGTCTGCTCCGTCTGTCTGCCTTGAAGCCAACTGTGAGTAATAACTTAGTAAAGTTATGTTCAACTGTATTTATTTTTTGTGTGATAAAATAAGATCTGTTTTCTGAAATGCTATGTTCTGTACAATAAATGATTGTCCAATTTCTGATATGTATTCGTGACATCCTTAGCATCATATGATATGTGTTAGCTGTTACCCAATATCAGAGGTTCCATTATGGAACTTAATATGTCTGCACTCTGTTACCCATACCGGAGGCTCCATCATGGGGCTCAGCATGTTTATTCTCTGTTACCCAGATCCAGAGGTTCCTATATGGAACTGGTTATTTATAACCCCCCCACGTGTTCTGCATCTGCTCTGTATCTGTTCTGTTAGCGCTAATGGATGTACCACGTATGCTTAAGCATGACTTATGATTTCTGTATGTGATCTGGACAAGATTATGAATTTGATACGAAACTTAATTCCGATTTTTGAACCTGTACAGACTCATTCATTAAAACCCTTTACTCCGTCATTATTCACTGGGCTTCCGCTCACTATTTATATTATGTATATAGGTGGGCAAACACGTGACCAGGGCCAGAGTTGACGGTCTTCGTTCAGTTTTTGTCAGCCAACCTTTGCGCCTCCCGAGGAGGTTCCGGACGAAGTCTTGTTTTGTGGCTGTTTTTGTAATCATATTAAACTCTGTTTGTTTGTTTATGTTGGGTTGGTTTTCCTATATTACCCTTATGGGAGGGATATGTAAATACAGCATCTTTTGGTCGTCACTCCTATGTTTATACAAGTTTTAAATTATTCTGTCTCATGTATGTCGTCACAGCTCATTGGACCATTTATATTTTGTATATTTGCTTTCGCAGCCCCTTATTATTTGCTAATCCGTCAAGAGGCCTTTGGTAATCCAAGGATTACTGGCCGGTTACGATGCTAAACCTATAGGGGCGGGTTTGGGTCGTGACATAGAGCCACCTCTTGCATGCTTCTTACACTTTGTAGTGTAAACTTTGCTTGCTAGCCTAGTATACTTGGTGTTTTGGCCCATTATTCTAGCATGTTTTGGCTCCACTCCAGCAAGTTTTTACTCATGTTTTAACATGCTTTAGCTCTGTTTTGAGGCTTCTTGGTCGTATGATGCTTGTTATGCATGCTTGTAGTACAATAGCCTTGAATATCTTTGAGTTTTGAGGTATCTTGCATGCTTGGCTTGAGGTATTTGCATGTTTTGGCATCATTTGGCATGTTATTTCAGAGCATATAGTGTTGTCACACTTCCATGTTTTTCACTCTTTAGGTGCTCTTGAGAGTTGCACCTTTATGCCTTGTTTGTGAGCCAATGCATGAGCGTCATTCTCTTACCATTCATGCTATCATTTCAGATCATTTTGGCCACTGTTTTGGCATGCATGAGGTCTGTTTGGTATCGGTTTAGTCCATTGAGCATTGTGTTGCATGGTCCTATTGTTGTATCCTTTACTAGTGTTTAATGCTTAAGTGTTCTAGTATGTTGTGCATGAGTGTTTGCATGTTAGAGTCTTGTGCATACCACCTTAACATGTCAAGATTAGCATGTTGTTTGCATGTGTATTGCATTGCGTTGTGTTTGGATCGAATGTTGATCCAAACACGAGAAACGAGGGGCGTTTCATACTTGAAGTGATGAAACGTGCCTTATTTCTTAGTCGCTGTCCCCCTTGATTGTGCATGATAGGGTGAAGGCCTCTCGAGTCTTGTGTGTTACTTGTGCATTCATCAACATTGTGCAAGCTCGACTCTTTGGCCATCATGCATTGAGATGCGTAATTGGTGGCTCGAGAGCCGAGCACTACACTCCTTTGAGCTTGAGATATGATAAGCAGTGTAGTTGCACACATATTTCCTTGCAAATACACTGCCATGCCTTTGTTTGTGCTCTGTTGCAACAAAAGGAGAAATTGCAGGAAGCAGTGGCCGACTGGCCATCAAAGCTGCCGACCGGCCACCAAGGCTGCCGATCGGCTATCAAAAGTGGCCGATGGCCATCCCTCTTGGCCGACCATCCTCAGCATGCTCCTAAGGCGGGTCAGAAGCATTCTAGAAGTTGGCATAATTTTCAGAAGTACAGAAGTGTGCAAACAGAGGCATCTTGAGGCAAGGCGGTGGATTTCCGGGAGAACGCCACCGAGCATGCATGCATCCCTCGCCCTCGAGGCCTTTTAACTGCTTTGCTTAGCTAGTTAATTCATTGGTTCTGTACTTAATTAATTAAAGTGCTTAGCTAATAGATCTATGTAGTAATTTGTAATAAGTAGCTTAATTAGCATAGCTAGTTTAGCTAATTCATTCGGACCCTCCGTCGCGAGGGCAAATGTTGTAATAAGTGTGCATGCTTATGTACATGTCTTCCAATCCCATTTCTTTCTCCCTTTTATTTACCAGCTTTTTATGGTTAGTTTTAGGGCATGTTTCAATTAGCATACTTATGCTTTGCATGCGTGCATCATTCATTCGTATTGCATGCACCGGGCTCGGCGCATCATTCAAACTGCATTTTATTTCAATTCCTATTTGAATACATGTATCAAAGTGTAGCATTCATATGCCATCTTAGATAGCCGAGCCTATTTTAGTTGCATTTTTTGCATGCGTTGCATTAGGCATCTTGTACAGTTAGGATCATGTATGATTTCTAATTAGCTTCTTTTTTGGCTCGGAGTACACTGTGAGTGTTTACGCTTTAGCATCCTTGCATGTGTGTAAATGGTTGCCATGATAGCATGCTTGCCATGAGGCTATTTGCTTAATTGATATAACTGCATGAATGCCTGTGGATGAAGGCTTCATTGCTTGAATTGGAACAATTCATTGAAATATGAGTTTTAAGTCCACTTGAAGTGGCAAATCATCATGTTTTAAGCCCACCTTGTTTGGTGGCAAATCTGCGCTTTAGCCTACTTGCGAGTAGCAACTTCAAACCACTTTCGAAAAACAAACATGAGATGTTTTGTTCCAAATCGAGTGATTTAGTCTATACTTGTATGTTGTGCACATCACGTAGTAAGTTAGTTAAATAACCGGAATAAGAACACATGTGTTTTCAAAACAACATATCATGATCAGTAGAGGCCGATCCTTTGATCAGGCAAGCAGGGGTGCTCATTTCATGACCTGCCCCCTTCGTACCCAAGTTCCCGAGCTGAGGCAACTTTGGTGATGACGGACACGTGGCCTTAGGCACGAGTCGGGGTTTCCTAAATTTTCCAAAATAAAGCATATAGGTGGCGACTTTGTAATCTGGCAAAGCAGTCCATGTTTGGCACTTCTTGATTAAAATCTATTTTCCAAAATGATTTGCCGAATTTGGATTCTATGGTGATTTATCAATCTTACATTGCACTTTGTGAGATTAGATTCAGAACAGTGACAAGAGTCTGAACTGTAGTAACTAGAACTACAATTCGCGCATTTGAGCGCAGAGCGGAGTTCGGGCAGTCTACAGTGATTTACTTAATTAGAGGGTTAACATTAGAGTTTGCCCTGGAGTCTGCCTCCTTGTCAAGCTACCCAAGAAGTACCTCTGTGTAGAGGCTTTATTTTATTTTGTCAGACTTGAGTTAACCTCTAAACCAAACCAAACCAAACCAAGCCTTAAATCCCATCAAATGGGATCAGCTACATGAATCCTTCTTCTCCACGTGGCCCTATCAAAGGCTATTTCGTTAGTCAAATTAAGTAGATCCATATCTCTATTTACAACGCTAGCCAAAGTTAATCTAGGCCTACCCCGTCACCTTACACTTCCATCTACCGTTACAACATCACATCTCTTCACTACTGCCTCTGTTGGTCTCTGTTGAATATGACCAAACCATCTCAATCGATTTTCTCTCAACTTATCTTCTATCGGTGCTACTCTTACCCATTCTCGAATACACTCATTCCTAATTCTATCTTGTCTAGTCTTGTCATACATCCACCTTAGCATCCTCATCTCAGCCACACTCATCTTATTTACATGTTGTTTCTTAGTTGCCCAACACTCCATCCCATACAACATCGATGGTCTAATAGCCATTCTATAGAACTTACACTTTAGTCTAATGGGTATTGGTTTATCGCACAGTACCCCAGACGCACTTCTCCACTTACACCATCCCGCCTTAATCGTATGGGTCACATCCGCATCAATCTCCTCTACTGTTGTGATAATCGACCCTAAATAACGAAAATGTTCACTCTTAGATTGTTCTTGGTTCTCAATCTTCACTTCTCCTCTGCTTTAATTGTTACTGTTACTAAATTTACACTCTATGTACTCTGTCTTAGTTCTGCTTATCCGGAATCCTTTAGATTCAAGAGCTCTTCTCCAAATCTCCAACTTTGTGTTGACTCCTTCTTTAGTCTCATCCACTAGCACGATATCGTCTGCAAAAAGCATATACTATGGCACGTCATCCTGAATATTTCTCGTCAACTCATCCATAACTAAAGCAAAAAGATAAGGACTTAAGGCAAATCTTTGGTGTAACCCTACAGTTATAGGAAATTCATTTGTCTCTCCAGCAGGCGATCTAATAGTGGTCACCACCCCTTTATATATGTCCCTAATCACATCAATGTAACCTTTTGTCACCCATTTCTTCTCTAACGCCCACCATATTATATCCCGGAACATTCTATCATATGCTTTCTCAAGGTCGATAAACACCATATGAATGTCTCTTTTCTTTTCTCTATACTTTTCTATTACTCTCCTCAAAAGATAGATCGCTTCCATTGTTGACCTGTCAACATAAACCCAAATTGATTCTCTGACACCTCTGTTATATCTCGCAATCGGCGTTCCATCACCCTCTTCCACACTTTCATTACACGACACATTAGCTTGATCCCTCTATAGTTGTTGCAATTCTGGACGTCTTCTTTATTCTTATAGATTGGCATTAAAATACTCTTTCTCCACTCATCTGGCATGTTCTTAGTCAACAAAAGTTTGCTAGACACCTAGTCAACCAGCAACCCCTTTTTTACCCAAACACTTCCAAGCTTCAATAGGGATATCATCGGGTCCTAAAGCCTAATTTGATTTCATCTTCTTAAGTGCAATCTCCACTTCAAAGGTCCTAATCCTGCGATAAAACCAATAGTCTTGGTTTATCGTATTACTAGCTATTTCTTCCCCTATTACCGTACCTCCATGTTCCTCATTTAATAGTTCCTCAAAATAGTTATTTCATCTTTCCTTAATCTCTTCATCCTTCACCAATACCTTAGAATCCTCACTCTTGATGCACTTAACTTGATTAAAATCTCTTATTTTTCTCTCCCGTATCTTAGCAAGTTTGTATACCTTTTCTCTCCCTCCTTACTATCTAGTCTAGTATATAGGTCATCATAAGCTTTCAAATTAGCCTCTCTTATTACTTTCTTGACCTCCTTATTAGCTAATCTATAGCTCTTAAGATTTTCCTCAGTTCTATCATTCTGTCACTTTTTAAAAGCACTCTTTTTTTGCCTTAACTACCGCTTGAACCTCTTCCCTCCACTACCAAGTTTCCCTAGAGCTGGGTCCTGTTCCTTTCGATTCTCCAAGCACTTCCCTTGAGATTCTCCTCATACAATTGGCCATCGAGTTCCACATAGTGTTAGCATTATCTTCCAAGTCCCAAGTACCTTCCTTATTCATTCTATTCTTAAATATTTCTAGTTTATCCCCTTTTTAGGTCCCACCATCTCGTCCTACGATGCCCACCATCCTGCCGAGCTTGGTATTGCCCTCTAGAACATAAATCGAGTACCAGAATCCTCAGTTGAGAGGCCAAGCTCTCTCTAGGAATCACCTTACAATCATTGCACCTTAGGTGGTTCACTTTTCTCACTAAGAAGTAATTTATTTGGCTTTTAACTGGCCCACTCTTAAAGGTTATCAAATGCTCCTCCCTCTTCTTATACCTAGTATTGGCCACCACCATGTTAGAGGCCAACGCAAAATCTAAGATACTCTCTCTGTCTCATTTTGGTCACCAAAACCGTATCCACCATACCTCCTTTCATAGCTTAGTTTGTCTATGCCTACATGGCCATTAAAATCTCCATCTATAACCAGGTTCTCTCAAATGGGTATCTCCTGTAAGATCTCATTCATTTGCTCCCAAAAATCCCTCTTAGTCTGATCATCTAATCCTACTTGAGGGGCGTATGCACTAATAACGTTCCCTATATTCCTTCAAATAACTAGTTTAATTAACATAATCATATCCCGTTTCCTAATGACCTCCACTACATTCTCCACAAGACCCTTGGCAATTATGATTCTTATCACATTCCTACGTCTATCTTTACCACTATAATACAGTTTAAAACCGATATCCTCAATTTTCTTAGCTTTCTCACCCGTCCACTTAGTTTCTTGTACGCAAGCTATACTAACTCTCCTCCTAATCATAACATCTATCAATGCCATCGTCTTACCAGTTAAGGTTCTTATATTCCAAATAGCTACCCTAAACCTATAGTCTTGGACTAGCTTCTTTATCCGCGTTCGTCCAGAAAAACGCGGGAACCTTTGCCCATTTTTCACCGCACCTAGACATCGATGCGGCGCCCCTTGCTTACTTTTCGAAACACCCGAAGGCAGGCGCAACACGTCACTTGAGTTAACATCTGTATTTTGTTAAAAGTCCTTCATATAGTGTGTGAGATATGTTATAAGATATGTCTTCGTGCATGTATATATAAAAGTGTGTTAAAAATGTTTTAATTACTGCAGTTGATCATGTACGCACGACTCAATGGATATTATTATTATTATTTTGCTTCCACTTCAAGCCCCAATTATATTTAAATATTTTGAATTTTGTCTTTGAGGCCGTAAGTAATCTTCAAATTACTGGCCGGTTATGATGTTAAACCTGTAGAGGCGGGTTTGGGTCGTGACACCTAGAATCTTCAATTAAATTTGTTCTAGCAAAAGCTTGAGTTCCTCTCCTTAGTTCCTCAATCTCCTAGAAAAATCTCCAAGATCAAGCCTCCCCTCTCTTTAAAATGAAGTCTCTCTCTCTCTAGAATTCTTTCTCAGTAGAATTTTGAGCTCAAGAATGAGCTAACTCTCTTCTATTGACATATATATACTAGTCAATTAGATTGGGGTACTAATTAAGCATTAAACACTAAATAAAGCTTAAGGCTAATCAATTAAAATTTAATTTTTCTTGAATCAAATTTTAATCAAACTTTCCCAAAGATCCAAAAGTTATGCCATCCTAATTAGACTTATCAATTTCGATTTCTGAAGTCATTAAGGCTTCCAATTTAAAAATTAGAGCATAAATCATAACAGATAATTCACAAATCAGACAGATATGCACAAATTATACACCAACACATAATTAACATTCAAAATTAAACAAATACAAATATATTACGTGGTGAGGTTATCACAATCTTGCTCGCTGCATTGTGTGTGTTTGCACTCTCACATTTATGTTTGTTCTCTTTGATGACTCTATTCTTGTACTTTTATGTTTTTGATGATGAATGTTTATGATCTGTTTGATTGTTCTGTTTTTTAGCTACATTTGATTCTTGAATTATGTATGTAATTTATAAATTCATTTTTTCCTATGTTCTTGCATGATCTATGGTTTGAAGGATCCATATCTTGGTTTCTTTCTTTTTGTGTATATTAGCCACACTCTGTATCAAATGTATGTATATATTTTTCTCTTGAATGTTGGCATAATGCCATTTAATGTTTGTTCTTTTCTTTTTTGCCAATTCGGTTTTTTTTTTTTTTTTTTAAATCCCCATTCTTGATTTGGAACCTACATTACTACTACATATGTTCATCTCTTTGGTTCAAATTTGAAGCTAATTTGAGAATTGAGGTCATCAAAATTAGCTTTAATTTTCCCAAAATTGTTGTTTCCTATAAATGTAATTTGGTTGTCAAAGTCTAGATTTGTTCTTGTGGAGTATCTTAATTAGACTTTGAAGCTCCCAGAATATATATATATATATATATGCATGTTATACACATGAGTGAATCTTATTTTGTTCCTGGTAGCTATTTTGGGGGGTTTATTTGGCCATGGATTGGCTGTATTAGGTGAGGCACTGAGCTGTGTGGAAGTGGTGGTGGTGCTATTACTGATGGTTGATTTGTCTGCTTTCAGAAAGGGAGTAATGAAAGTAGTGGCATATAAAAGAAAATTAGGAGAGAAATTAAGGGCAAAATTGACTATTCAAAAAATCATTGATGGAGTCATGTTTTGCGTTTCACTCCAAATTATCAGGAGTTTATATGTATATTTTTAAATATTTAGAGGTAATGTGTTTTTGTGGTAGAATACAGGGAGGTAAAATGTAATTAATTCAATATATGTACAATTCGAACAACTCGAACAATTCAGGGCTGACTTGAATTGGATTTGTACAAACAATTTCATGTTACAATTCAAACTTTAATGAACTAGATCAACTCTTAATATAATTCAAATTAAACTTGAACAATCTCTCAACACGCTTGACTTGCACCCTTACTATCAATAGTCCAAATCATGCCAAAATGTACGATGATTCAAATACAAATCGGGTCATTTGGGCATTTGATCGGACAATGAACAATGCATAGACGATGTAACCTATTGGGTAGGCAATATAAACTTCATCTTACTTATCTTGTAGGTATATAAATTTGGGTTGGGGGTGGCTTAATTTGGAATCTACATATGATTGTCATATTTAGGCTTTTAAGGCTGATTATGAGCATTATTTTAATAATTTGAATCATTTATTTTATAGAGTTTTTATACATATTATTCATGAAAAAAATTACATTGATTCAATATGAACGGTCTATTTTTAGACCCGATAAAAATAAAAATAAAAAATAAAAAAATAAATGAACGGTCTATTTTTAAACACGATAAAATAAAAATATTATGATTATTAGATCAATCTAATTTTTTCGATAGATGATATGCATGAGACCCCTACACAATGAATAGTTTTTTGAAATGGAACCATGATGGCCCCACTAATCCGAATATAACAATCATGTTTTAATTTGAATTTGAGAGAAACTTAATCTTATAAATTTATCTAAGATTATCGTGAATTTTTTTCCAATAACCAGTTCTAATCTTCGAAATAGAATCTATGATGGACCCTACTAGCCCAAACACAACGGTTATGTTCAGATTTGAATTTGAGAAAAACCCAACCCTATAAATTTATCCAACTATTAATTGACATGTGTTAAAATGCTATCGACCATGAAAATTTATTTCAAGTTTACCTCGAAAACGTTGGCAAGATGTGACATGTGAGTCACACACACCATGGATGTATACTATTGATTTATTTTTCCAACTAATTTGATGAGTTTATAGTATTGTTATATAATTATTGGTATATCAAATGTTATGTGTTTAGTAAAAGCTAAAAATTGACTTTTAACCATGTGCCCAAATTGGGCCCGAAATGATTCAAAACCTACGGAAACCTTTCCCTTACCTGCAAGAAGATATCTAGTAATAATAAGGTAAACATTAATACAAAGTAGACTATGTTAGTATTAACATATCATATACTTCGTGATAATTGAATAGGTAAATATTACCTACTTGATGCTGGATATACTGACAAAAAGAAATATCTAACACCTTTATCACCAAGAAACATTTAAGCATGTACAACACCAACAAACGCAAATGAAGTGTTCAACAAAACACACTGATCATTAAAAAATGTTGCTCAACACAAAAAGAACCTTTCGATTTATTATGCGCGTCATAAATTCATCATTCAAACTTCAATCATAAATTAGTGTGACAAACTACAAACAACTAAGGCCAAGTTTGGGAAGACTAAATAAGTGTACTTTTTGACTTTTTATGAAATATGGGTTAGATTTGGGTTGAGTTTGAAGTGATGTGTTAGAGAGGTGATGTGACTTAAATAAGATGCTGTGACTTAAATAGAATAGTGACTTTTTGACTTTTTGAATTTTTTTGAGGATGCCAAACTTGGCCTAAACCCAAAATAGATATAAGCATGGAAATGCAAAAAACATCATATGAGAGTTTTTCAAAAAGAATGCCAGCCTATGATTTAGGACAAGTGCAAGTACCCTTCCTCGGTTGTTCAATAGCTTATTAAATTTCATACCTACCCAAAAGCAAAGCTTATAAATTCATTATGTGCAACACCTCCTGAATTCAACAAGGTCAATGTTTAACTGAATTTACTCAACTTTTTCAATAACAAAACAAATAACATTTTCCAAACACATCAAAAAAAATTTAAATTATTATTTAAAATAAAAAAACTAATAAAAAATATTTGTGAAACACACCAAATGTTCATTTAAAGCTATCACATACCAAGCACTTGAAAATCTCAAACAAGGTGTGGTCTCTGGCCTTGCCTCTTCAGACTGGGTCTACAACAAGCTTCAACCCCATGTAATGAACAAAAATGGGAAAATTGCAATAAGTTGTAAGATGAAAAAAAATATAGCAAATCAATGGTAAAGCTTATCAACTTTAATAATTGGAGTGATAAGGAGGGGGGGGTCTTTCCACTGATTTGCAAATTCCCCAACAAAAATTAGCTATCCTCAATAACCAGAGATCCACATTGGGTAGCCAAATTCAGCAGATGAGCCATAACTAAAATCAATTCTAACACAATGACATCAAATTGTGTAACAACGTCTATGAACAAAAATATGTATAATAAGGTTCATAGATGCAACTTGCTTTTTTTCAATATTACAACTTTAGAGGTTCTTTTAAAATTTAGCGGAAAAAAAAAGGAAACAAACTAAAAATTAAAGCTCACAACTTAAAACATACAGACTAAAAGCAAAGTTTCTAGTGGAATTTTCATCTTCCTATCTATGATGGCTCTACAAATATAACAAGTATTGTTCCCCAATCCTCCGAAAAACCAAACAAAACAAAAACAAAAACAAAAACAAAAGCAAAAAAGGATTGTTCCCCCAACTTCAGTCGCAGAAAGCTTCCTCCTTTTTCAATAATCTGTTCTTTGTAACTAGTTCACTGAGCAGCACACACTCAAAAATTATTCTTTGCACAGACCACTCCTAGCAAATATAATAGGAAAAAGAATTTCTCACCCATCGACAAGTTAATCACCCGAGGATCTTCACCAGAATATGATTTTCCCTGCAAACTTGACATAGAAAGATGCTATTGGCGGAGATTTAAATTTCAGTTACCTCACGGTACCAAGTCAATTGCATTTCTAAATTTTCCAAGAGATGGAGCTTCGCAGCCCAGTCCACAGTAGCAGATTGTCAGGTGGAAAAAAGTAAACACTATCTGCTGAAAAGAAGTGCTGCTAAGAGAGGGGGGAATAATATGAAGATCCTATACCAAATAAAGAGGAGAGCTTTACCTAGTACTGATTTCAAGTTGAAATTGCAAAAACCCAAAGGTTCTCCGCTACCAGGACAATTTTGTACAAGGATATAATCAGAACATTATCACACTAGTAATTCCCCTAAACCCACCCCTTCTCCCCTTCTTTGTCATGTTCAATGCATAGTGCATGCACAGTTCCACTTATTCTACAAACATACAAGTGGCGGGAAGCATGGGAGGTGGATTCCCACTTTTTGTAAATTATCACAAAGCAAAAAAGACAACCTCCAAGAAAACCATAATCATGAAGCTTGTAAACATAAAACACAAATTCAGCAACAGCAAGCAAGAATTTGTTTCAAGTCAATTGAATGATCAGTAGAAGAGGATCACATATCCGTGATAATCAGGCATATAAAAGTCAATAAGATTTTTCAGTTACCTCAGAGTTGCAAAACAAATTCACATGATATCCGGGCAACTGAATGATCAGTAGAAAAGAAAACCAACATCCACGATAATCAGGAAAATAAATCTACCACCAAAACCAAGTAAATATTTTCAGTTACCTATGAGAGGCAAAAAAACTCATGATCTCCTGTGGACTGAATGATCAGTAGAAAAGGAAAACCAAATACGAAATAATCGTGGAAATAAGTCTCTGGGTGCAGCCATCAAGTCAAGAATTTTCAGTTACCTTAAAAGTTGCAAAAAATATATCATCTCCTTCAGCAGCAGTATTAGTCATGCATATCTATTTGAATTCTTCCCTCCTCACTAAGGTTACCAACAACAATACCCCAAAAAGAAGGGACAAAAAACTCTGAAAATAATATTTCATTTTCAGAGGTGACCCACAAGAGAGATTAAGTTCAACAAAAGCCTGAGAGATAACATAAAAGGAGTCATAACGATGAAGTTATACCTACCTCAACCCTTTCTCCTCTAATTATCGATGATAGGGAGATGGTAAAAGTCTCAATAAAGCTGTGAGAACAAAAAAATGTTTCACCCACAATGACAATTTAACTTGAGATCCCAAAAGCACACATTCATAAACCTTCACAAGATAAAAAATAAAATAAAAATTGTCTACCTCTTTTGACTTTAAAGTTCAGATATCTAATTATGCAATCCATTAATATGGGCGAACTGGACTTCTGGATGACCTTCTATGGCCATGCCTAACAGGGGAACGGGATCTGCTCCTATCACGATTCATATATGCGTTCCGATCACGGTACCTGTCCCTGCCTCCATCTCTTCCATTCCTGTAATTGTTTTGTTTCCAATCCTGCCCTCGTCCCCCATCCCGGCTTCCTCTACTATTCCTCTCACGAGACCTTTCCCGGTCACGGTCTCGCTCCTGGTATCTGTCCCGCTCCTTATCCTGATCCCGATCACGATGCCTGTCCCTATCAGCGGAATCACTTCTTCTACCTTTACTCTCAAATTCCTTCTCCCTTCGCTTCCTCCGTTCTTCTGCTTCTTTTTCCCTTGCTAGCCTTTCCTCTTCGCGGGCCTTCTCCTTTGCAGCCTGTTAGTTAGGAGTCAATTTTTCAAGTCAGAAAAAAAATTTTTTTTTTTTTGAAACACGAATTTCAGAATATCGAACTATTGGGAAGAAGCCTCACCTTGTACTCTGCAATGAAATCCCTAACCATGCCATAACCAATATGCTGCTTGCCAGTAACGTGAGATTGAGTCCTCTCTGCAGCATCATTGGCAACTAGAAAAGAACCACATATCTCGCAAAGAGCCATCTTTTTCTCCTGCGCAAGCATTAATACTTTCTCATTCTGGGATTGCTGAGTCAAAGCTGTCTTTTCAGTATTAAGTGTCTCCACCTGCAACAGATAGTTATTAAGTTTCCATGGATCTAATAAATGACCAATTAACAGTTCATTGAAAATTAGCTATAGGTCTAACTAGGAATTCAGAATCAGTTACATATGCTTAGCAGCACCTTTCTCATGAGTGCTTCAGCTTCATCCACTTTGCCAGCTTCACCAAGGGTTTCCACTTGTTCCAGCAGATTCCTTATTTTTTCCTCCAGCACTGACAACTGCTCAGATTTTTCTGCTGAGACTGGAGGAGGTGGGGGAGCTTCCACGTCTTGAGAAAGGCGTTCTTGGCCACGCCTAACTCTTCTATCTAAGTCCATCACCTGAGATGGAATAATTATGAAGATAAAACAAGAAAAGGCCACATGAAAGCATACAAATTAATGACATATGGAACTTACCAATTTCTCACAAAAATGAGCTAGGTCTGCTTCAAACCTTGGCACGTATGAATCATGTCTTGGGGAATTCTCAAAACTAAAGCCATCAATGCACCCTCATTAAAACCATAATACAAAAATGGAACCATAAAAATATGAGAGAATTCTAAATGGCACACAACACATCCATAAATACAAAAACCTAAAATGTAATTACAAAAAGTATCTTTATTAGGGACCCTCAAACTTCCACATTTTAAGTCTTAAGGCAACAAATGTAATTGCATTACCATAATAACAAGATTTAGAAGTTCCCAATATGTCTTCTAATATTTTACAGCCATTGCACGTTCATGTCCACATGTAAGCGACCTCCACGCATTAAACTTCACCATCAAGTTCCATGAAACTCAGTCCAATTCATGTTCAAACAGTCCATAAATCAGACTTATGGAAAATGAAACCACCTGCAATCAAAACTATACCTCTATCCCAAATTGTTGGTCCTATCTATTCTTGGATGATGGTTGTCCACGTTGAAAAGTTACAGTATATAATATCATGATTTTCCAACATAGCATGCATGCATCTATTGGATAGAGGTGTGGCTTTGAAAATTTATACCTTTTTACTTGAAGGTGAACGCATTTACTAGTCTCCTTAAGTAGTTCAATATTTAAAGATTGACAAAGAAATTTTGCTTGATGCACTAAAAGTAAATTTATATCTAGGTCGTCCACAGTTTAAATTCATAATGGAGCCCCTACATCAGACAATATACGTCTATCCAGTTTTTTACAAATTTTGTGACAAGAAAGAACAAAAACAATTAAAAAAAGAGAAAACCTATAATGCTTATTCAAGATACCTTCATATTTAAATTCAATTGGAAAACTACTTGCCTGTTTGGTAACTTTTACGTATAGTTTTTTATCTAAACAAATTTTAAAAACTACCATATAAACATGTTTGGTAACAAATTTTGTTTAGATTGGGCACAAAACCCTAAACTCAAAAGTCTTGGCTACATTTGTTCATAAACCGTTGACGGAAAGGAAAAAACACAGACAAACGATAACAGTCCCTAAACTTAAGTTTGTTCTGGATTCGACTCTTCTTTGAAGCAATTTTTAACAATCTTCCCCCACTGCCACATTGCGCTGGATCCGGACCCATGTATCAGCAACAAATTGGCTCACATGATGGTGTCATTGCCAAGGTCTGTGACTGTGGATCGGATCCACGAATTCGAGAAGTAGGATCTGTTGCACCAGTTTCTTGATACAGTTAAGCTAAAGCACTTCGACATTGCTCACTATATACATGTGTATGTTTATAATTATATATACAAGTTATTTGAAATTTTTGGGTTGCGGGACGATGTGATTTTGGGGGTTGAAAAGCTATGTAGCACGGACACGCGACACGCGACACGATACGGACACGACACGGACACGCAAAAACGCAAATTTTCAAAAAATAGGGGACACGACACGCTGGGGACACGTTTAATATATATATATATTTGTATATATTATTTTATTTATTATATGTAAAATTAAAAAATAAATATATTATTTGTATTTATTTATATTATTTAAGACCAAAAGAAAGGTTAGGGGTTATATTATTTATTTATTTATGTGTTAAAATATATTAAAATAAATAAAAAATAAAAATTAGAGAGGGGTGAGATAGACACAAATTATATTATTTATTAGATTTATTATATGTATTATATATGTATTTTTTTTTTTTTATTAGATACAAAATATGTTAACATATTTTATAAAATCTGTTAATTATATTTTATAACAAATCTGTTAATATTTGTATCTAATAAAATATGTTAAACATATTTTATATTAACATATTATATTAATATAAATTAGATATATATATTTTATATATAACCAATAACTTATAGGTTGAAAACGGGAGGGACAGACGCACGAAGAGAGAGAGAGAGAGAGGAAGGTAGATCGAAGGCGAGACATGGCGACGCAGATCAAAGGCAGATCGGAGGAGCTGACGAGTCTCTACGGCAGATCGGAAGGCAGATCGAAGGCGAGACTGAGATCGAAGGCAGATCGAAGGCAGACGCACCAGGTTTCTCTCTCTCTCTCTCTGCGTGTCTGAATCGTGTCTGAATCGTGTCCAACCTCGTGTCCGACTCTGAAAAATTTTGAAAAAAGGGGGACACGCAGGGGAGAGTGTCGGACACGTGTCAACAGCGTGTCGTATGCGTGTCCGTGTCCGACACGTGTCCGACACTGATACGCAAGCCTCAAGGACGTGTCCGTGCTTCATAGTTGAAAAGTGAGGAGACAAAATAAATCATTCCTTTTGGCTCTGGGTTTTGGTCAGTGAGCAGTAACAGTATATGTATACACATAAGTATACCCTATTATTTATGTTGACTTTAGGCCTTAACAAACATGTTTTTTTTTTTCTTCTTTTTAAAGCTTTCAAACCAAATGTGTAGTGGTTTTTGTTTTTTCAAAAAAAAAAAAACAAAAACAAAAACCGGTTTACAAATTTTTGTAAAACAAAAACAAAAAACGTAACATTACCAAACGCTACCGTTAAATACAAATTGCATTCGTACTTCAATGAATGCCCTCATAAACTTATAAAAGAAATATAATAATAACAAAAGAAGGAAAAGATGCCCTAATACAAAAAAAAATATCTATATAGCAGCAAACATAACTTATCATTGACAGAACATGGAACACAAGTTCAAAGAATATGAAGCTCTTTCAAAAAGACTAATCCTTTTATGACTGCAAAAGCTGCCTATGCTTTTGTAGACAAATTTGTAATCGCATAACTGCCCAAATTGTGGGGTAAAAGAGGATAGGGTGCAAGAGCACAAGACAAGAACAATTCTGTCTAGAAAACTGGAAATTTTTATATTTCTAGGCGATGTAACAACTCATTGAATCAACTCGATGATTTGGGATTCGCCCTTCACACAATAATCTGAAATCTTTAGATCGGTTACCTCACAGAGAAACAGCCACAAGACCCAGAACTCCATATGTCCTATTAGCATACAATGCGTGTGAATCAAATTTAAGTTCCATCCTACAGCACATGTAATACAACTTACTCAAAAAGGATCAAATAAGTGAAAAAAAAAAAATAGTTTTTAATGAAAGTTAACATTTAACGAGCTCATTAACGTACACATGATGCCATACAATTTTTTATATTCCTTTTATGGCTGATTGTCCACAATGTGAAGTTCTTCACAAATGTTCAAAAGACGAAAAAATAAATAAATAACTACACCCAGAAACATAACCCTATAACAAAAAATATATATATTTAAAAATCCAACCAATGTTCATCCAATTACCTTTCCTTCAACTTTGGATCATGGATTCTAGGGCATGGTCCTGATCCAACAAAACACAATAATAGCCATAATTAGCCCACAAAAAAAACTCTTCAAACATCAGAAAAAATGTCCCATTTATTACAGGAAAATGTAGGAACAAAAAAAGAGAAATCAAAAATTGAAAACCAAATCTTCAGTTACAGTTAACCTAATGCAACTAATAGACCTAATAAACTGGATTGTCCAATTTGATTACCTCGAAACTTCAACGTAAATGATATGAATATGATTCAAACTTTTACAGCTTCCGGTTTTCCTACATTTTCCCGGTAACTTAAAAATCATAATTCAGTAAATTATAAATAAAACTAACCAAGATCGCTCCGCGTATTGACAAAAAGATCATGGGGACAAAACCGAACCATGTACAATCCACAGACCTCCTTATCATCCCATGTGATTTCCTTGTACCCCTTTCTCTCTTCTTCAGTGAGATTACGAGCTTACGTATACACCAACAATAAAAACAAATAAATAAATCACATCAGCATCAAATCAATTCCACTCCTAGTCCAAATCAAAATAAAATAAAAAAATTAGTACCAAATTAGGGTTTTTGAACTAAACAACACTATTTTTTTTTTTTTTTTTTTCTGGTATGAATCAAATCCAGCCGAATTATAAAAACAAAGAAAAAATTAAAAAAAAAATAAAAGTTGGGATTTTGGAAGAAAATTAGGAGCAAACCCAAAAATAAAAAAACACACTAAGCAAATCAAATTTGGAGATAAATGAAGTGAAAAATACCTGCGCCCATGAGTTCATCGAGCAAAGCTCTCTGGGCGTCCATGGTTGGCTATGGAGGGTCTTGAGATTTGGAGTAAAATAGCAGAGATTTGTTGTGAGAAACCCTAGTTTTGTAGGGAGAGACCAGAGAGAAAAGGAGAGGTGTTTGGGAGCTGAAGTGGGTTAGGGTTGGAATTATCTGATGATTTGGAACAGAAAGGCACTGGAGACAGAACAAGGAAAGGAATTGAATTGTCTCGTTGGCATACACAAGGGGGGTGTTTGGTTGCCTGGATACCTTTCTTCTTCTCAGGGATTAAAATTGGGAAATTTTAGTCAAAAAAAACCCTCCCATTGAATCCTTGTTTGGTGAAAAGGACAACCTAATTTATTTTTCTTTATAAACCCTTTAACGAGAAAATACACAATTGAGTAAAGATAAAATAAAATATATTGTTTTTCCCTTATTTCTTGGATAATATTGACAGAGTAAATAACATGTTACTGTGAGACAGAGTAATATGTTACTGTCAAACAGAGTAATTGTCAAACAGAATAATATGTTACTGTGAGATAGAGTAACATGTTACTGTTAGTGTTTATATCAAATTCAACGGTAATAATTTTTTTTAATAAACGATTTCATAGTTAACATGGGTCTTATTTGATAGATCTTCATTAAAGAATTTTAAAAATATTTATTTTATTAAAAACCGACATCTACATCAAAAGTTATATTAGTGATATTTGTTGGACTTTGTAAGGAAAATTTTTTGCCCTTGTTCTTAATACATTAAAATTTTATTATGATGTGGTTTTGATCAAAACTTCCATTAAAATTTGCTAAACTTTAAATAAAGTCACCCTTGAATTTGGAGTTTTTTTTTTATAACTATTCTAAAAAAAAAAATTAGAGAATTGATTCTTTACGTTTAATCTTCTCGTATAATCCTGTTGATCAAGTTTGCACTCCTCCAAACAACGTTGCTTTGCCACCTGAAAACATAAACATGAGCTAACCGGCGGGTGTGTGCCAGAAACCCTTCCGATGTCTAAGTCAGCCACCAGACAATAGACAATAAGCTTTGTGTATTCTAGAGTAAGAATTGGAATACCTGTACATAGGTCCTACTATGAGCTTTTACAGATTCTGCTTGACCCAATCCTAGTAGAATTCCAACTCTCCTTATAAGAATCCTCCTAGGAATCACACACCTTACTCACTACCAACGAAGTGAGATGGTTTGCACAATCTTAGTAGGACTCTACTCTCCTTAGCAGAGTCCTCCTAAGAATTACATTCCCAAGGATAATACATATTCTGATAACTCCTTATTCACTACTTGTCTAAGTGAGATAGTTACAACTCTTACTCTAGCTAGCACAAGACATAACCGTGCTTACACAGCTTGGTGCTAATTAAGTCAATTTAGTCAACCTAGTTTTTGGAATGACCTCATGCCGAGCTATCTTTTAGCTCGGTCCGATTCCCACAGATACCTCGGTCTATGACCGCTATACCAAGTTATTGATAGCCCACCTTCGACCGAACCAATGCGACCAAGGACCAAGGCTACCGAGATAATTACCTTAGTCTATGGCTCGGCCCAAGACTATATCTATCTCGATCCATTCCAACGGACTTACTTAGCTCGGCCCAATTTATGTATAAATTACCCTCTCAGATTCACTTTTCAAACTATTTAGAAAACTAACTTGCTTTATAAAATTATATTTTGAAAATGTAATTTTAAATTGAAATTGCATCTTGAAAATGAAATTTTAAATTGAAATTGCATTTTCAACATGTAATTTCACCCTGAAAATCGCATGTTGAAAATGCAATTTATGATGACATGGACTTTATTAAGATATATTGCATTTTCAACATACGATTTCAAGGTAAAATTACATGTTAAAAATGCAATTTCAATTTCAAAAACACATTTTCAAAATGCGATTTTAAAAAATAAGTTAATTTCTTAAATAGTTTAAAAAGTAGGTCAATTCTCTAAATTATTTTTTTTTTTTAGAATATTAAAAAAAAAAAAACTCCTCAATTTGGAGGTTTATTGGGTATTTGCCGTACACCTAAAAAAAAATCACATTTGTTTAAAAAAAAATTATCCGCTTAGTGTACTTTTAGAACCATGATTTAAGTGTGAAATTAGATTTGAGTTATGAGTTTTAAAAAGAAAAAAATTATTTAGTTAAGAGTTTTTTTTAGTTATATTTTTGAAATTTTTTGAATTTATTTTTTTTGAAATATTTAAAAATTTGGGTAAATTATACTTACACCTCTGAGATTTGGGTTTAATACATATAATCCCCTAACGTTTGGAAAATTACACTGACTCTCTTTTCATTGTAATTATTCAGACGTAATTTACATTGGTATCAAAAAAATATTGAATTTATACACTTTTTCTTTTCTTACTTTACTTTACTTCTTTTTTTTTCTTTTTTCTTTTTTTTCTTTCATTTGCTTTACCTTTTTTTAATGTAATTTCCTCTGTTTTTCTACCTGAAATTGTTACCTTTTATATAAATAAGGGTTTGTGAAATAGGACTATTAACCACATGGGTGGGAATGTAATTTTCATAGTGTCATGGAGTGGGATGTAATCGGATCAAATCTCAGGGGGTGTTAATGTAATTTACTCTAAAAATTTTCTTAATTTTATTTTCTAGGCTAAATATTTTTATTGTAAATATTTATTTATTTATTTTAATGTATGTTGCATTTACATGTGTGCACTGTATTTTTTAAATATTTTTAATATTTTTTTAAATTTTTTTACTTTTTTTTAAATATAATTTTAAAAAGTTTTGGATTACTCATATACATTTTGGATTACTCATATAATTTAATATAATTTTTAAATATAATTTTTTAAATTATTTGGCCAATACTTAAAAAAATAAAAAAATATTTTTTTCAAAAAAATAAAATAAAATAAGAATATTTTTCTTCAAAAATAAAAATAAAAAATATATTTTTTGAAATTTATATTTTTTCAGAAAAATAAAAATAAAAATAATTTTAAAGAACAAAATAAATAAAAAAATTATTATTTTTTTAAATAGAATTTTAAAAAGAGTTTTTGAATTGAGTTTTGAGATGTATGTTTGATTATGAGTTTTGAAAATAATTTTTGAATTGAGTTTTAAATTGTGTGTTTAGTTATGAGTTTTGAAATTTTTTATTGGAATCATGATTTCAAAACTAAACCAAACACTAGCCCTGTTTGGTGCAGCTTAAAAGCTGCTTATTCCAGATTTCAGCTTTCAGCTTAATTTAAGTTATTTTGATGTGTTTGGTTTAGCTTATAGCTTATAGCTTTTTGGAAGTCAGAAATCAGCTTATTCTTTGAGTGGGGCAGGAGATGCTTAATTTATAAGTCAGAAATCAGCTTAGGTTCATAGTTATAAGCTATAAGCTGTTTAGGCATAAGCTATAAGCACTTTTCCACAGCTCTACCAAACAGGGCTACTACCTATGTCTTTAGTGCTTTTGTTTAAAATTATGTCAATTTTTTTTTTTTCTTGTTTCATCATGTCTGTTTGGGAAGATGGTTTGTGGCTAAAATAGTCACAAAAGACAAAATAGGCTATTTTAGCCACAACAGACAAAACATCACATTCAACCCATAATCATTACACTCTTCTCTCACAAAAAAAGTCAAAAAAGTCAAAAAGCCAAAAAGTCCTTCCCAAACCAAACTTTTTAGTCCAGGCTAAAATAGCCAAAAAGCCAACCCACTTCCCAAACCAACCCATAGACACATTTAAAACGTTTTAAAAAAAAAATTAAAAAGGTATCAGTGAGATGCTAGTTAGAATTTAAATATCAGGACCTACGCCCAAGGGACAGTCTCACAGAGACAATTTTTATAGGGCATAGGCCTGCCAAAAGGTAACTGTCGGCAAAGGTTTCCTTGAGCTGAACGGAGTTGGCCCTCGAGTGCAAAGATAGAAAGAAGCTTGACAGTAAGACCCACACGTTGAGCAAGAACAAAAGGTAGCCTTATTGATCCGATGATGCCAAGTGGAAGAGTTGTCGCTCAATGCAGGCAAATTACTTTACGGATAACAGGCGAATCTTAAAAAAGTAAAAAAAAAAAATTACATATATATATATTTTTTAATCTGTTCGATCTGTGTAGTTGATTATAATTCAAAATTCCAAAAAAAAAAATTGATTTTTTTTTTTTAAAAAAAAAAAAGTTCATTAAAGATGAAAAAAAAATTAACAAAAAAGTTATTAGAAAAAAAAAATCCCAAACACCCCATTAGCAAGAAAAATAATAAAGAATTTCAAAGAGTTAGTTTTAAAAGTGATTTCATGTGTTTTTTTCATTATTTGATATTATTTTTTCAAGGGCACTCGGTGTATAAATTTAAAATTAAATTTTGTTCGTTCAGAAGTCCACACAATAAATTACTTTGTCCATAAGGACATACTTAAGCAAAATGACCAAAATATCACTATATATATAGATTGAATACATGCACAAACCCTCACAAACCCTTCTTTTTCTCTCATCATCTCTCTTTTCTCTGTTCACTTTTCTCTCTGATATGAACTCATTGGAGAAAATTTCCAATGTGTGTGTATATGTATCAGATTTTGAACAGATAAAAATAAAAATATGAACAGATACGGTGACACTCCAAAAATTTTAGAACATTAAGAGAAATTAAATAAACTAAGTAACTTACTAAATTAAAAACTTAACATTTTAATTGGAAATTCTAACTCTCATACTACCAAAAGTTCAAACAACACCTAATAAAAACTTAAAATGTACAAATATAACATTAAACAAAATTATAAAGTACTTAATTATTAATGCATAAGATAATAAAATTTATTCCACTCTAGTCATGGCTTCAAGTCAGCCAAAGCTATACGTTAGCGTCAACTCCTTTTTCAGTTTCAATTCATTTATTGTCAAAATCTGGCATAAAACGACAGGACAACAAAACATATGTCATAAGTTTCGCAACACAGTAAGAAAACACAACAAACATACTTTTCTTTTTCAGAGAAAATAACGAGATTATAAGCATTATATAACAATGTAATTACAAATATAAATTACAATAATTCCAATAATTTTAATAATTTAGATAACACTCAAAATCTCACTAAAGAGATTTAACTTACCAACCACTAAGTCATGATCACGATTAATTTGAAACCCCCATTAGTCAACTATTCAAGTGTTACCAACCGTAACTACCAGTGATGCATACGTCCAGAGTTACGTACCCAAACAGTAGCATCCGTGATCTGCCCCAAAAGAACGGTCTGAAAAAGGTACATAACTTTCTTGTGTGCCACCTATACATCCACTCTTATTTCAAAACCGAATATCGAAAAGAGTTCAAATAAATTCCGTGCCATCTTAGGGTTTCGCGACAAATTACGTAAAAATTCTCAAAAACCAACAAGGGCTCACCCTGAACAACAAGTATTAACCTCAATCGTTAAATTTTGTACACTCTGTTGATCATTTTAGTTAATTTTCATAATATTCACAAATAATTAAATCACCATTGATGTTATACCATTTTATTACAATAATCAATCGATGTACAAATTATTGTAAATAGTTAAATCAAGCCAAGGTGTGAAATAATAATTTTTAGTACTAAAATAAATCACAACAACCCACATGCATAAAATACTAATTTACAAGATCTAATTAAATAGACTAGCACAACACTTATTTTTAGTTCTAATAAATAATTGAAGTGGTAATCTTGGTTAATATCATGCCCAGAATTTTCAAAACATAAATTTCGTAGTTAAAATTACAAATAAATTATTTAGACAATTCTAAAATTCATGCAATCCTCATGAATGTTCAAAAAATATGTTATGGTCATTTTCAGAAAACAATTTATCATAAATAATTCTACAAAATTAAAAGAATATACATGACACAAATTCATCACGTTTTAAAAATAATTCCACACTGAAATTTATAAATCAAATCCATAATCTAAAAATTGAAGATGCAATTAGACTATTCAAATTTCATTTTTAACTTCGAAAATATCAAATTTGATTTAATATAGGATTTTTACTGATTTTTCAAACATGCAACAAAATCTGTCTACAACTCCAGATTTAATTAAAATTTCATATAAATTTGTACAAAATTAGAATAATTGATACAAAAATTTTTAGATGAACTAGACATCATTCTTAACAACTTTGTAGAAGAAATCATCTTAAAATTTTGAGAATGAAATTGTCTAAAAATTCGTACAAAATTCTGCAGATTTAATATATATATATATATGTGATCGAGCCAAATAAAATCTTCAATCATTTATTTAATGTCACAAACTACATATGCAAGCCTAAATCTAAGATTATATCATAATTTAAAGGCTATTAATATATAAATAACCTTCAAACATTTAATATATATATATACATCACAAATTTACATGTAACTACAAATAAAGTTCTATCTAGAATTTTTAGTCATTTTAGCACATGAATATCATCTAAAATTTGAACAAATAAAAAGAATGAGAGGGTTGAAAGGATTTTCTTACTTACTAATATGATTGAAATAGGATAGAAAAATGATAGGAAAAATTCTACCATTCTTCTTCCTTCCTAACTCTAATATGCTTTCACCAATTTTTAAAATTTTTTTTTTAAATTTTTTTAAGCTCTCACTCTCTCGATCAGTGAAGAAAGGAGAGAATTGCATGCACATATATCATACCAACACACAACCTAATCACTCTCTCATATCATTATGCATGCATAGAGCATAATCATGACCTATCTCATAGGTTAGCGAGTCCGGATCGTTGGTCGCCTTCCCTTGTCGCCCTTCTTGCAGCACCCAAAAACGACGTCGTTTTGGGGCCAAATTTCAAATTTTTTTTAAAAAAAAAGACAGAACAGAAGAGAAGAAGGAAGGCAGAAAAAAAGAGGAGGAGGAGGAGGAAAAAGAAGAAGAAGATGAGAGGAGGAGGATCGCAACCAAAAAAATAAATAGAACAGAAGCAACCTAGGGAGGGAGAAGAAGAAAGAATGGAGAAGAAGGAAGGCAGAGAAAGAGAGGAGAGGAAGAAGAAGAAGAGGAGATGAGGAGGATCGAAACTTTTTTTTCCCTTTAACAATGGAGTTCGCAGATTTACCCAAAGAGGAGGAGGAAGAAGAAGAAGAGGAGAAGAGGGGGATCGAAATGCTTTTTTCCCTTTAACAATGGAGTTCGCAGATTTACCCAAACCCGGTACCAGTTTTCGACCCAGGTCCTTCGAAATCGATCTCAACGAGGCCCTTCAAACTCCATCGATCTCAATGGAGTTCGCAGATTTTGGTGTGTGGTGGTTGCGATCCTCATCATCTTCTCTTCTTCTTCTTCCTCCTCCTCATCTATTCCTCCTCCTCTCTTTCTCTGCCTTCCATCTTCTCTTTTGTTCTGTCTTTTTTTTTTTTTTTAATTGAAATTTGGCTCCAAAACGACGTTGTTTTGGGGCGCCGCAGGAAGGGCGACAGAGAAGGCGACCGACGATCTGGACTCATAGGTTAGCATGCAAGATTACAGGTGATGGACTGACTCACCCTCACTAGCCACTTAATTTTCTTTTTCTTTTTTTGAATTGAATGATAAATTTATATAATTATGTATTTGTGTGAATTTCTTAAAAATCAATTAAATAAAATTTTCAACTAAGATATTTAGTAAGGGTAATTATTAAATTGAATCCTTGTCAAAAGTAGTTACAAACGAAAAATATTAAATACCTACAAAATTATTTATTCTTAGCAATATTTTTGTTAGTGACTAAATTTTTGTATAACTGTGTATTTGTGTGGGTTTCTTAAAAGCCAATTAAATAAAGTTTTTAACTAAGGTATTTAGCAAGGATAATTATTAAGTTGAATCTTCGTCAAAAATAATTACAAATGAAAAATATTGAATAACTACAAAATTATTATTCTTAACAATATTTTTGTTAGTGACTAAATTGGAATGGTTTAAGACTGATTTATACAATAATATATTTATTAAATATTCTTTTGATAAAATTAATTTATTATTCACACCTTATAATGCATTTTTAGGAATAATTATATACAAGTTCTCACAAATACGAAAAATAAGAATAAAAATATGAACAGATAAGAAAAATATCTGTGTGGTAATCTAATGAAATGTGAAAGTTTTTTTTTCTTTTTCTACTTTATATATTTATTTTGATGTATGTGTTAATTTTATTCTTATGTTTTTTATTTTTATTTTTTTGACAATATTTGTTGTAGAAATTTATACAGTGTTTTGGATAAAATTAGATTTCTTGTTGTTAGGTTTGGAAGCGAGCGAGAGAGAGAGAGAGAGAGAGAGAGAGAGAGAGAGAGAGAGAAAATAGATAGATAAAGAGAGAAATCTTCAACAGATAAAGAAAATATTCTTTGGCTTAAATCTTCAAAGAATTGAGAGCAAATAGGGTGAAATCGAGCAAATAGGGTGAAATCTTCAAAGCATTGAAACAGATAAGGGAGAAGAATGGAGAGAGAAACTAGATCTGGGAGTAAAAATTAAATAGATAAGGAAAAAAAGTTTAGTAAATTTCAATAGATAGAAAATTGAATTATTATTTTGATAGATAAAAAAAAAATTGTGTAGATAAAATTTGTACAAATTTTTTTTACAAAGATAGAAAAATTTTGAACAGATAAGGGGGAAAAAATTCAATAGATAATTTTTTTTTTGAACAAATAGATATAAATTTGAACATAACATATAGGGAAATAATTTGAACAGATAGATATAAATTTAAATAGATAGAAAATAATATGAACAGATAGATATAAATTTGAACAGATAGTCAAAAAAATTAAACAGATAAATTAAGGGGTAAAATTTGAAACAAAATGTCCTTTAAAATTAATTAAAAGACTTTTCACCAAACTATTTCACAAATGGTAGACTTTTCACCAATAAAAAATATCCACGGGACCTAATATATTAGACAATTGTTAGAGTGAATTTTTCAACAATTTTCTCTTCTTTCCAAAGGGGAAAAAAAAATATGGAAGATTTTAATAACAAGTTAACCCAACCATTTTGTTTACCTTGTAATATTAGCATGTGAGCTTAAGAGGATCTCTAATGTTGTTTAAATGACAAAAAAAAGAAAAGAAAAGAAGGTTAAAATTTTGGCATGTAATAGTTTAAAATGTTATTATGTAGTTAAATTGTTGCTCTAATAGTGTTAAATATCATTTTTTCTTTTTCATATAAAATTATATATAATGAGCCCTATCATAAACAAACAGGGAGAAGAGTCATTGCTAAATTATGACATTTTGACAATTTGATAGAATTTTGACATAGAAGATATCACGTCATTAAAGATGAATTCAAAAAAATTGTAGTTAATTTTTTTATTTTGACTGAAAACTGGTATATCATTAGAATTGTTCTAATTGGATTTGTGTTTGTAGAAATAAATTTTCAAAAAAAAGTCTAAGGAAGAAAAGCGCACTACAAGAAATAACATTTTTAGAGACCAAAAAATTGGTCGTAGAAAGCTCATATTTAGTTGCTGATTATTTTTAGCGACCAAAAAAAGTTGGTTGCAATGAAGTCGCTAAAAGCCGGTCACAAAAGGGTTTTGGCAACTAAACTTAAAGTTGGTCGCGGAAAATAGCTCATTTTGCTACACAAAATCTAGTCACTGAAAGGTAACAATTGCGACTACCGATAGTAGTCACTGAAATGTGGTTTTTGGCGATCAAAATTAAAGTTGGTCGCGGAAAGTAGTTATTTGCGACCATATATGTTGGTTGTGGAAAGTAATTCAATTTCTCAAAAGTAGTTTATTTTTGCGACGAAAAATCTAGTCACTGAAAGATAACAATTGCGACCACCAATTTTAGTCACTTAAATGTGGTTTTTGGTGACCCAAACTATCTTAGTCACCAAAAGTCTAGCACAGCTACAGGCTTGTCAAGGACTTTTGCGACTACAATTTTATTGATCGCAAAAAAATTTCAATTTTAAACAGCATTTTTGTTAATGTAATGCTATTTTTTTTGTAATACCTGTAATACATTTACAATTAATGCATAATTCATGTCCATCCAATTAATTTGAACATACCAATCCATCAACAATCCAATCTACAAACAAAAAACCATCAAAAGGAAGTTAAAATAATAATTAATCCATCTAATTACTACCACCTGTCAACGTAAACAAATTAATATTTGACAAAATAACCATCTATCCATCCATTTAGTTTACAAAATTACCATCCTTCCATCAATTTACTTTACAAAATTACCATCCTGCCATCCATTTACTTTACAATGAATATTCATCAAATCAAAAACATATATGAGAAAATTATCAAAGATTTCAAAAACCATTCATATATCCAAGTGTGTGTCATATTTGTCTGATGCGAAATATATCAAAAAGTCCACGTATAAGCATAACTTAGAATTCATGCACCGACAAACTAATCATGTCCATAAACACGCATCACTACACCTCTAGCTACCTGCAAGGAGAAAGCATTGTTAATAATAATATTTTTGCTTATACTTCTATTTTTTTTTTTTATCAGCAAAAAAACTTTATTGATGAAAATAACAAAATACATACAAACTTACATCAACAAAGCAGGGAAGTGCACTGAGCATCATAGCTAATGTCATGACCGAAACCTGCCCTATAGGTTTAGCGTCGTAACCGGCCAGTAATCCTGGGATTACCAAATGTCTTTGAACAATTAACACATAATAAAGGGCTGCAGAAGCAAATATATAAAATATACATAGTTCATTGAGCTGTGTAGACATACATGGGACATAAATTTCAAAACTTTATATACATACACGTGACGTCATAATTAGAATAGTCATACGTCACAATCATTGCAGATATAGCCAAAAGGGAACTTAGCCCAATATACAACTAAGCAGAAAACTTTCTCATATTCCAAAAGAAAGCAAAATCTTATACATTCACAAAACATGACCACATGACATTCGGAACCTCCTCGGGAGGCACAATGGTTAGCTGACAAAACCATAACTCCAGGTCATTAACTCTTAGCCTAGTCACGCGCCTAATCATCTATATACATAAATAATAAGGTGAGCAGAAGCCTGGTGAATAATAACAAAGTAAAGGGTTTTAATTAAATGATGTCATATATCATATTCGGAAAATAGAGTTCATATCAGAAATAGATACATCTTCTTACACAGATATCAAAGTTCATGTTTAATCATACGTGGTACATTCATTAGCGCTAACAGAACAGATACAAATAGATACAGAACAGATGGTGGTTGTGTATATCCAGTTCCATAAAGGAACCTCCGGATTCGGGTAACATATAATAGCTATGCTAAGCTCCATAATTGAGCCTCCGGTATGGGTAACAGATAACAGACATATTAAGTTGCATGATGGAACCTTCGATACCGAGTAATAGCTAACAAATATCATATGATGCTAAGGATGCCACGAATACATTGTTAGAATTGGACAATCATTTATTGTACAGAACTTATCATTTCAGAAAACAGATCTTAATTCAACATACAAAAAATAAATAAAAATGAACATAGCTTTACTAAGTTATTACTCACAGATGGCTCTAAAAGCAAACAGACAGAGCAGACAAATCAAATAGCTTACAGTGCGTGACCTACACAAACATAACGATACACAGATTGAAACACACACTCGAATAGTACTTAACTTATCAGTGTGTTTTTACGTCTTATCCTCATTATTATGTCTTATTCGTGGCCTAAGAATGCCTAGGATGCAATATGGATGCCAAAATGAGTTTCAAAACACTTAGTCATTTTTTGCTAAAAACAGGGGTCTCGCTCGAACGCAACTTCCTTTGCTCAAGCGGACATCCAAACATGTGAGTGGCCGCTCAAGCAGTCTGTAAACTTTGCAAAAGTACTGGTTGCTTGATTTTTCCGCTCGAGCCACGCTCGAACGTGAGACTGAGGTCCTCACTCAAGTGGCCTACAAAACTTGTAAACTCAGGAGAGCATGAATTTTACGCTCGAGCGAAGAGCAGAATTCTAGAATTTCCAGATTGCACTCCCAAGTTCAAAACTGAAATTCAAAGCTTTAAAATGTAACATTTGGGCCCCAAAACTTGAGAAAACATGTCTAAACTTGTAAAACATAGCAAATTAAAGGTCATTTCATAAAATCAATGCTCATAAGCATGACAATTGTACAAACTCAAGCTTAAAATATGAAAACATAACATGAACATGACATGCATGATTGAGCTCCAAGTTTCCAAATCATGAGCAAATGAGATGTTTAGGTCAAAAACATGTTGAATTCCTTGAACAAAACCGAGATATGGACATGCATGTTTTCACGCCCCAAAATTTGGATAATTAAATATTAAATTAGGACTAAACCCCAATTAATATTCCATCATTCAAATCCTAGGGGTGAAACAAAAAAAAAACTAAACGCCAACCAAATCATCTACCATAATTTCATAACTAACCAATACCTCTAACATTAAAGTAACAATACGAAGTCAAAATAACTTAAATAATGTACGGTTACAAACCATGCCAAATTATCCCAATACTAAAGTCATAAAAAAAAATAATAAATACATAAACTAATACCAACCCTAAGATCAAGAAAACAAAAGAAGTCCAAACAACAAGTCCAACACTATAGTAATTCCACGTCACCACCATAGCCCCAAATAATTCTGCAAAGGAAGCTCGGCTGCGCTCAAACAGAATGCACCCGAGTTGCCAAGAGACAAAATGGGTCAGTATACAGGTATACTGGTACGAGTACAAGATTTAACACCCACGTGTCCACCAGACACAAACAAAAATACATTTAATACTTATTATGGGACAAGACAAGTAGTTCCAACCGCACCGAGACGAATGGGCAGTTTCCCGAGATACGGTGGCATTTAGTTTCTTGTTCGTATACAACGAAATATAAATTAATTATAAAATAAACAAAATAGAAATAAAAATATGGTGGGTCAGCCCTGCATAAAAAAGTTAGTAAGACCCACCATCCTGCAAAAAAAATAAAGTTAATTTAATCATAAGTAACTTACTGAAGAAGTATAAAAATGCACCGTTTCATACTTAAATAATTCGAATTGACCAAAACTCAAAGAACGAAAGTTGTACAGAATCAAATTTCGTAAAAGACAACGTGAATGAATTTAACAGAAACTGAATAGGTTGAGAAAAAAACTTGATAGAAAAACCTAGACAAAATTCAATCGAAAAATCTGAAGTCAAAAATGAACAAAAACTGCACTAAGATGATTTTTTTCGGAAAAGTTCAAAACACAAAAAGTGTGCAGAATAATGTTTTACTACAGTTTATATGAAACCAATAAAAATGAACTCGTTTCGTGGGTTAAAACAACCTCTAAAATCTGCATTGCTAAAACGAATCAAACCGACAATAACCAAGATCATCCGATTATAAGGTCTAATCGATCTTTTTAATAAAAAGGTAAAACACAAAAGTTTTCTAGAATCACGTATACATGCCTCTGCTCAAATTTCATAATTTATCGAGGTCGTTTACTATTTTTTTCAAGATGTACAAATCAATACAATTCACACTATACTAATAAACTCATAATTAAATTCTTTATACCTTAACTCCACCACTTCGGCCCTCCACTTCCGGCCTACACATATATCCCATGTGCCTCCCGTATACCTAACACCGCTCCGAAGCCAAACTTGCACGGAGATATCGTCTCGTGTTTGACTCACACTCCCCGGATGGTTAGCATGTACGTACGCGCGTAAATCAAAGCACTCGTCTACTCATGAGAACGAGACAACAATATACATATACAAAACATCTCACTCTTGAGAACAAACATAACAATATCAAGCCTAAGGCATTCAAATAAATCTCATAATCCTCACTTTTTTTTGTACACTCTTTCTCACCAACACTCAAATAAAACAACAATCCATAGAGTCATGGTGGAGTATAAGGAATTTATCTATAGGTTCCTAATTTATTTTAATTTCATATAACCATGAGTGGGATTACAATCATAAAATAAATCCATATAAAAACCCTAAACCTTGCATACACAACTAATCAAAATAATTAAAATCGATCAATCATCTACATGTAAATATAAAATCAATTCGACATCAAATAAATATAAATAAATAAATAAAAACAACGAATTAAACATAAATCAAGGAAAGTGGGTTTTGTACTCACAATATTTTTTTGAAGATTAAAGAATTATTTGAAGAACCAATAGAGCCACCAAAACAGAACCTTAATCTTTTTCTTCCTTTTCCCTCCTTTCCTCTTTCTCTCTCGGCTTGCACTCACACAATCGCACAGATAACCTTCTCTTCTTTCTTTGATTTCTCTCTCTCTCTTTCTGTCTCTCTCTCTCTCACGCCACACACAGAGCACTCTCTTTTTTTGTTTTCTTTCTCCTTGACTTCTAAACCTAATAGACTACTATATTGGCCCTGTTTGGCAGGGCTTATTTCTAACTTATTTCAGCTTTTAGCTTAATTTAAATTATTTTGATGTGTTTGGTTTAGCTTAACAATACAGCTTATAGCTTTTTGTAAGTCAAAAATCAACTTATTCTTTAAGTGGGGGAGCAGAAGCTTAATTAATAAGTCAAAAATCAGCTTATGTTCACAATTATAAACTATAAGCTGTTAGGCTATAAGTTATAATCACTTTCCCACAGCTCTACCAAACGGGGCCATTATATTATATATACAATGACCTAATGACTATTATATTATATAATACAAATACAATATAAATGCAACTTAAATAAATATGATATATATTTTATGTTATTAAATAACTACAACATATATAAATATATTTTATAAAAACAATACATGTAACACCCTTTTTTTTTTTTATGTATAAATGAATATATAAATATAAAGATTCTGATTAATTATATATAATTAAATACTACATTAAACTAATTAAATATCACATTAAATTAACTAAACAACACATTAAATTCTCATGGATCCACATAATTAATAAAGCCAAAAATAAAATAAGATAATAATAATCATGATACTAATAAATAATGACTTAAAAAAATTAGGGTCGCTACAATATACACACCTCAAAAGAATCTCGTCTCGAGATTCGATAAGAGAGAGTACTGGGCAAAAAGTTCTGGGTGCATACGCCGAACTTTCTCTTCTAACTCCTGGGTAATATCATTCTCATCTTCGCTCCATTGCACTTTCACCAAGTTCACTTTCTTGCGCCACAACTGCTTTACATCCCGATCTAGAATAATAACCAGTCGCACCACATACGTTAGATGATCACTAATCTCCAACACTTCTGGTGATACTACTTGGGAAGGGTCTTGCACACACTTCCGCAATAAAGATACATGGAACACATTGTGAATCATAGCTAAAGCAGGTGGTAGGTCTAATTTGTAAACCACATTACCTATCCTTTCAGTGATCTCATATGGTCCCACAAATCTAGGTGCCAACTTTCCCTTCTTTCCGAACCGCATGATACCCTTCATCAGCGAAACCTTCAAAATACAAAATCTCCGACATTCAACTTAACCCCCTTACGTTTCCTATCAGCATAACTCTTCTGACGACTCTGTGTAGTCTTAATACGTTCCCGAATAATGTTCACCTTCTCCGTGGTCTCTCTCACCAACTCTGGCCCTAACAACGGCGCATCTCCTACCTCCATCCAACAAGCAGGTGATCGACATGGCCTCCCATACAAAGCCTCAAAAGGTGCCATCCCCGATACTAGAGTAATAACTATTATTATAAGCAAACTCCACCATTGGCAAGTGTTCTTCCTAACTACCACCAAGATCGAGGACACAAGCCCTCAACATATCCTCAAAGATCTAATTTACCCGCTCAGTTTGCCCATATGTCTGAGAATGATAAGCCATGCTCAGGTCTAACCTAGCACCCAAAGCATGCTGAAAGCTCTCCCAAAACTCTGCCACAAATAACGGATCACAATCCGAAACTATAGAAACTGGTGCGCCATGAAGTCGCACCACCTCCCGAATATACAGCCTAGCTAGTTTATTCACAGTTCGGTAAACACTGATAGGAATAAAATGAGTAGACTTGGTGAGTCGATCCACTATCACCCAAATAGATTCATTGCCTTGCTTAGACCGCGGCAATCCATCCACGAAGTCCATAGAAATGTACTCCCATTTCCAAGTAGGAATCTCAAGAGGCTGCAAAAGTCCAAACGATCGTTGGTGTTCTGCCTTAACCTGTTGGCACACATAACATCGAGAAACATAGTCTCCTACGTCTTTCTTCATACCTTCCCACCAAAACGTCATCTTCAGGTCATGATACATCTTAGTCCCACCAGGATGAATCGTATATCGAGACCTACGGGCATCATCCATAATCTCTTTCCTCAATTCAACAATATTAGGTACACACAACGTGCCCTTGAATCGCAATCCCCAATCTGAGTCTACAGACCAACCAGTAGGACAATCATCAATCAAATCCACTACAAGGTCATCGAGCTTGCTAACGAGAAACCCATCTAAATTCTGCAACTGACGAACTTTACCCAGTAACGTCGGCTGTACGGTCAAACTACCAATGTATGCCTTCTCAACACACTCTATTGGTTGAACATCATAAGTCAAAATTAACTCCAAGGACTTCCATTCCTGAATCATCAAAGAAGCTATAATCCCATGTTGTCGACTAAGTGCATCAACGACCACATTTCCTTTCCCTGGGTGGTAAAGGATCTCGAAATCATAACTACTAACGAATTCAACCCACCTCTATTGCCTCATGTTCAACTCTTTTTGAGAAAAGAGATATTTGAGACTCTTGTGATCTGTGTACAACTCAAAGTGCTCCCTAAACAAGTAGTGTCGCCATACTTTCAATGCAAAAACAACTGCTGCCAACTCTAAGTCATGAGTAGGGTATCGTCTCTCATGAGGTTTTAATTGTCGAGAAGCATAAGAGACAACCTTCTGATGCTGCATCAACACACATCCCAACCCAGTTCCACTCGTATCAGTAAACACTACTAATTTTTCCCCTTATATCGATATAGTTAACACCGGAGCTGTAGTTAACTGCTGCTTTAACTCTTGGAAAGCTCTCTCACAATCATCTGTCCATAAGAACTTCACACTCTTGTGGGTCAACTTGGTCATAGGTGTTGCAATAGTGGAAAACTTATCTATAAATCTTCTGTAATAACCAGCTAGTCCTAAAAAACTTCTCATCTCTGTAGGGTTCGTAGGTTGCTTCCATTCTTTGACTGTAACAACTTTCTCAGGATCTACCGTTATCATTTGATTGGATACAACATGCCCCAAAAATCAAACTTCTTTCTCCCAAAAGTGACACTTATTGAACTTAGCGTATAACTGTTGCTCCCTCAAAGTCTGCAATACAACTTTCAAGTATTCTCTATGTCCTTCCTCATTCTTAGAATACACCAGGATATCATCTATGAAAATAATCACAAACTTATCTAGATATGGTTGAAAAATTCTGTTTATCAAGTCCATGAAATAGGTAGGAGCATTGGTCAAACCAAAAGGCATTACAGGAAATTCGTACAACCCATACCGGGTTCAAAAAGCAGTAAGCGGTATACTTTCCTCTGACACACCCATCTGATGGTAACCCGTCCTGAGATCAAACTGAGAGAACATGGTTGCCCCCTTCAACTGATCAAACAAGTCATCAATTCTAGGTAGCGGATACTTGTTCTTGATAGTCACCTTGTTCAGCTCTCTGTAATCTATGCACATGCAGAGAGTGCTATCTTTCTTGGAGACAAAGATCGCGGGTGCTCCCCACGGGGAGTTACTTGAACGAATGAACCCTTTCTGAAGCATCTCTTCCAGCTGCTTCTTCATCTCCACAAGCTTTTTAGGCGCCATTCTGTATGCCACCTTAGAAATCGGTGCAGTTCCTGGCACTAGTTTAATGCAAAATTCTACTACCCGACGAGGTGGAGGTCCAGGTATCTCCTGAAATACATCCTCAAACTCACACACCACATCTACCTCACTAATATCCTGCTTAGGGATTTCTATCGAGCACAGGAAACTCGTCATCACCGACTCTTCTCCATCGCTATAAGTGTGGGTAAGCCGTGGCATACCGGGAATATCTATATTTACAGTCTTTCTAGCACAATCTAGAGTCACAAAGTGTTTTCGTAGCCAATCCATACCCAAAATAATTACAAACCCCTCAAACCCTAACACAATTAGATTCGTATTCAAGACTTTGCCCGCAAAGTTAATCTCAAAATCTTTACACATCTCATAAAGAGTAACTGCCCCTCTTAAAGGGGTCTCAACACGAATAGGTCTAGACAAGAAGGTAGTTACGATATGTTCTCTTTCTACAAACTGCCTAGATATGAAACAATGAGACACACCAATATCAAAAAGTACTCTAATGGGTTCTTGAAAAAGGATTAAAGATACCTTCCAGCCATCACCTTCAAGTTAAACACACAAAAATTCGTTCATACATACTTTGAATAAATTCAACCACAAACATAAACCAGTTAATCCATGTTTCCACAATCCGAGGATCACCTAAACTCTCACAAGTCTAGGGTAACCTAGAGCTCTGATACCAAACTGTCACGCCCTAAAATTTGGATAATTAAATATTAAATTAGGACTAAACCCCAATTAATATTCCATCATCCAAATCTTAGGGATGAAACAAAAAAAAAAAACTAAACGCCAACCAAATCATCTACCATAATTTCATAACTAACCAATACGTCCAACATTAAAGTAACAATACGAAGTCAAAATAACTTAAATAATGTATGGTTACAAGTCATGCCAAATTATCCCAATACTAAAGTCATAAAAAAAATAATAACTACATAAATCAATATCAACCCTAAGCTCAAGAAAACAAAAGAAGTCCAAACGACAAGTCCAACACTATAGTAATTTCACGTCACCACTGTAGCCCCAACTAATTCTGCAAAGGAACCTTGGCTGCGCTCAAACAGAATGCACCCAAGTTGCTAAGAGACAAAATGGGTTAGTATACAGGTATACTGGTATGAGTACAAGATTTAACACCCATGTGTCCACTAGACACAAACAAAAATACATTTAATACTTATTACGAGACAAGACAAGTAGTTCTAACCGCACCGAGACGAATGGGTAGTTTCCCGAAATACAGTGGCATTTAGTTTCTTGTCCGTATATAACGAAATATAAATTAATTATAAAATAAACAAAATAGAAATAAAAATATGGTGGGTCAGCCCAGCATAAAAAAGTTAGTAAGACCCACCATCCTGCAAAAAAATAAAGTTAGTATAATTTAATCATAAGTAACTTGTTGAAGAAGTATAAAAATACACCATTTCATGCTTAAATAATTTGAATTGACCAAAACTCAAAAAACGAAAGTTGTACATAATCAAATTTCCTAAAAGACAGTGTAGACTGCCCGAACTCCGCTCCGTGCGCGAGGGCGCGAATTGTAGTTCTAGCTACTACAGTTCGGACTCCTGTCACGGTTTTGAATCTAATCTCACAAAGTGCAATGTAAGACTGATAAATCACCAAAGAGTCCAAATTCGGCAAATTGTTTTTGGAAAATCGATTTTGAATCAAAAGTGCCAAACATGGACTGTTTTGCCAGATTTCAGAGTCGCCACCTAAATATTTTGTTTTGAGAAATTTAGGAAGCCCTGACTCGTGCCTAAGGCCACGTGTCCGTCATCACCAAAGTTGCATCGGCTCGGGAACTTGGGTACGAGAGGGGAAGGTCCTGAAATGAGCAACCCTGCTCGCCCGATCAAAGATCGGCCTCTACTAAGTATGATATGTTGTTTTTGAAAACACATGTGTTCTTATTCCGGTTTATTAGCTCACTTACTATGTGATGCGCACAACATACAAATATAGACTAAATCACTCAATTTGGAACAAAACATCTCATGTTTGTTTTAGAAAATGGTTTGAAAGTGCTACTCGCAAGTAGGCTAAAGCGCGGATTTGCCACCCTCAAGTGGGTTTAAAACATGATGATTTGCCACTTCAAGTGGGCTTAAAACTCACATTCTAATGAATTGTTCCAATTCAAGCAATGAAGCCTTCATCCACAGGCATTCATGCAGTTAATCAATTTAAGCAATTAGCCTCATGGCAAGCATGCTATCATGGCAGTCACTTACACACATGCAAAGCATAAACCCTCACAGTGTACTCCGAGCCAAAACAGAAGCTATGTTAGAAATCAATACATGATGCTAGCTATGTCAACAATGCCTAATGCAACACATGCAAAATGCAACTAAGTAGGCTCGGCTATCTAAGATGGCATATGAATGCAACACATGATAACATGCTGTTAAACACGTATTTAAGTAAGTATTGAAATATAATGCAGTTTGAATGATGTGCTGAGCCTGGTGCATGCAAGACAAATGAATGATGCACGCATGCAAAGCATAAGGTATGCTAATTGAAAATGCCCTAAAACTAACCATCGAAAGCGGTTAAGTAAAAGGGAGAAAGAAGCGGGGGTTGGAAGACATGCACACACACACGCACCCTTATTACAACATTGCGCCCTCTCGCAAGAGGGTTCAAATGAACTTAGCTAACTAGTTATGCTAATTAAACTAATTATTACAAACCAACTAATTAACTATGCTAAGCTAGTTAATTATTACAAAACTTTAACTAATTAATCAAAATAATTAAGTTACAAAACCAAGTAAGTAAGAAAAAGAAGCTAAATTAGGCTGCCACAACTCTGCCTCGGAATAATGAATGATGCATGCTCGGTTTTCGTCCTCTCCGATTTGCTCTCAAGAGGCTCTGCTTGTAGGGTGTCTTCCAGTGCTTGCTGCTGAAACTTACCAAAATAGTGCTGGGGAGTGCACCAGTGGCCTACCGACCATGAATGGTTGCTGCCGACCCCCCTGCCGGCCAAGGATGCACACTGCCGGCCACAGATGAAGAGATGCCGGCCAACAATGAGAGGGTGCCGGCCACTGGTGTGCTGTGACACCAAGCTGCAATAGAGCACAAAATAGAGAAAATAGAGGGTCTCCCTAGAGCATGTATGTACTATGCCCTTCCATATCATCTCAAAACATCAAGGCAGAGGCATAATTGGATCCAAGACCATCAATCAAGCATCGCAATGCGTGATGGCCAAAGATCCAATTTGTACAAACTCAATAAATGCATGACAAACAAGACACTTAGACCATCTCCTTATCATGAGAGATCAAAGGCAATGGAGACCAAGGGAGATTGGCTCATTTCATCACTTCAAGTATGAAATGGACCAATCCACCTTGTGTTCAACATAACGTCCGGTTGAACACGATGCAATGCAACACAACACATGTTTATCTTAGCATGTTAAAGACACTAAACTATGCAAGCTAAGCATGCAAGACATGTTATGGAGCCAAGAGCACTAAAGCAAGCAAAGAGTATCATACAAGAGGCATACAATACAATGCTCAATGGACTAAACCAACACCAAACAGACCTCATGCATGCCAAAACAGTGGCCAAAATGATCTAAAATGATAGCATGAATGGCAAGGGAATGATGCTCATGCAATGACTCACAAGTTAGGCATTCAACACAACTCTCAAACACAATCGAAGAGTGATATGCATGAGAATATGGCAATGCTATATACTCTGAAATCAAGTGTTAAATGATGCCAAATCATCTAAATATCTTAAATAAAGCATGCTAGATGGCTCAAAACTCAAGACTAGCTAAGGCACTTGCACCATAGCCATATCAAGCAAGCCTCAAAGAACCAAGATGACTCAAAATAGTCCCAAGGCAGGTCAAAACAATGCCAAAACATGCATGGAGTAGAGCTAACACATGTTAGAATGGGAGGCATAAAGCATGACGCATGCAAGGCCAATGAGCATGACTATACCACAAGTGTAAGAAGCAAATGAGGGATACTCTAACCAACCAAAAATAGAGTTGTATCATGGCAAAATAAGACCAAAAACACACTGAGATGGTAGCCCAAAAGCTTATACAAGCATGCATACACATTGACTCACAAACAAGGCATGAAGACATAACTCTCAAACACATTGAAGGAGTGAAAAATGTGAGAGTGTGGCAATGAAATATGCTCTGAAATCATGTGAGAAATGAGGCTATACCATGCAAACATCACATTCCAAGCATGCTAGGGACCTCAAACACAAAGCTAGTCAAAGCCACTTACACTATAACTATACAAGGCAAGCCTCATATAGCCAAGACCAACCAAAACAGAGCTAAGACATGCTAAAACAAAACCAAAAACATGCTGAGATAGAACCAAAATAGGCTAGCATGATAGATCAAAGCATTGAGCGCACAAGGCTAAATGGCAAGATTACACTACAAGTGTAAAAAGCATGCATGGGGTGACTCAACCAGGCCAAAACAGAGTTATGGCAGGTCCAAAAAGTCACAAAAACAAGCTTGAGCAAAGCCATAAAGGAGTATAAACATATGCTCATTTGGTGAGTCATCAACACATGCATGCAAGACAAGAGGAGAGAGGACCACCCCCTTCCATTTTGGGTCTCAAAACCCACTTTCCACCACTGAAATTCCTCTGGAATTCAGTGGTGAAAAGGCCAAACAAAGATGAACTCAAAGGCCTTAAAGGATGGCTCCAAGCCTAAGCAAATAAGGCACACAAGAAGGTAGAACACCCTCAATACCAAAGAGGCCTCAAACAACCATCTAAAACACTTGAAAACAAAGTTTTTTGTAGTTGAAAGCAAGGCCTAAAACAATATGCAAGGATGGCCAAATAAGCAATGAAAATAAAGCTTTAAAGAGGGTATGAGACTCACCCTTGAAGCACAGCAATAACAGCAAGTTTCTGAAACAAAACCAAGCTAAAACCACTCAAATACAACCTCCAAGAACCTGAGCTCAAGAGTGAAGGTGTTTAACTAGGTGTTGTAGTGCAAAAGTGAAGAGAAAATACACTTTAAGGCACAAACTAGTACAAATATAGAGAGAGAGAGAGAGAGAGGGAGAAATATAGAGAGAGAGGGATATGTTTAGCCCTAAAATTGCTGAACCTCTGGAAAGGGGGAGGAGCCTCCCCTTATATAGAGCAAAGCCATGCAAAGCTTGCTTGACAAGCTTGAAATGGCCTCCATCCCTCCATACACGTGTATGGAGGATGGCTCAGTGAAAAACAGCTGGCTCAAAAGATCTAACATAATATCTGCTGAAACAAGGTGTCCTGCCAGCCATCAGTGGTGACCGGCAGTGCCTCATTGATGGCCGGTAGGCCTTAGCAATGGCCGATAGGGCCAAAGCCATGGCCGGCAGTGCCAAAAAGGTGGCCGGCAGTGCACCACAAGAAGCATGCTAAGAGGACCAACACATGGTCCAAAAATGGGCAGAAAGGATACAGGGTTTGGAAAGCTCAAACCTGTGACGTTCCGCCGCGAAATTCGAGTACTCGACGAGCAATCGAACTTATCATTGGATGTACCTGCAAGCATATCCAAGTCTTGAGGACGATCAAAAATGGGGTGTCTACAGACAGCGTGAACGAATTTAACAGAAACTGAATAGGTTGAGAAAAAAACTTGATAGAAAAACCTAGACGGAATTCAATCGAAAAATTTGAAGCCGAAAACAAACAAAAACTACCCTAAGATGATTTTTTTCAGAAAAGTTCAAAACACAAAAAGTGTGCAGAATAATGTTTTACTTCAATTTACATAAAACCAATAAAAATGAGCTCATTTCATGGGTTAAAACAGCCTTTAAAATCTGCATTGCTAAAACGAATCAAACCGACAATAACCAAGATCATCCGATTATAAGATCTAATCGATCTTTTTAATAAAAAGGTAAAACACAAAAGTTTTCTAGAATCACGTAGACATGCCTCTGCTCAAATTTCATAATATATCGAGGTCGTTTACTATTTTTTTCAAGATGTACAAATCAATACAATTCACACTATACTAATAAACTCATAATTAAATTCTTTATACCTTAACTCCACCACTTCGGCCCTCCACTTCCGGCCTACACATATATCCCATGTGCCTCCCGTATACCTAACACCGCTCCGAAGCCAAACTTGCACGGAGATATCGTCCCAAGTTTGACTCACACTCCTCGGATGGTTAGCATGTACGTACGCGCGTAAATCAAAGCACTCGTCTACTCATGAGAACGAGACAACAATATACATATACAAAACATCTCACTCTTGAGAACAAACATAACAATATCAAGCCTAAGGCATTCAAATAAATCTCATAATCCTCACTTTTTTTTGTACACTCTTTCTCATCAACACTCAAATAAAATAACAATCCATAGAGTCATGGTGGAGTATAAGGAATTTATCTATAGGTTCCTAATTTATTTTAATTTCATATAACCATGAGTGGGATTACAATCATAAAATAAATCCATATAAAAACCATAAACCTTGCATACACAACTAATCAAAATAATTAAAATCGATCAATCATCTACATGTAAATATAAAATCAATTCGACATCAAATAAATATAAATAAATAAATAAAAACAACAAATTAAACATAAATCAAGGAAAGTGGGTTTTGTACTCACAATATTTTTTTGAAGATTAAAGAATTATTTGAAGAACCAATAGAGCCACCAAAACAGAACCTTAATCTTTTTCTTCATTTTCCCTCCTTTCCTCTTTCTCTCTCGGCTTGCACTCATACAATCGCACAGATAACCTTCTCTTCTTTCTTTGATTTCTCTCTCTCTTTCTCTCTCTCTCTCTCTCTCTCGCTCTCTCTCTCACGCCACACGCAGAGCACTCTCTTTTTTTGTTTTCTTTCTCCTTGACTTCTAAACCTAATAGACTATTATATTATATATACAATGACCTAATGACTATTATATTATATAATACAAATACAATATAAATGCAACTTAAATAAATATGATATATATTTTATGTTATTAAATAACTACAACATATATAAATATATTTTATAAAAACAATACATGTAACACCCTCTTTTTTTTTTATGTATAAATGAATATATAAATATAAAGATTCTGATTAATTATATATAATTAAATACCACATTAAACTAATTAAATATCACATTAAATTAACTAAACAACACATTAAATTCTCATGGATCCACATAATTAATAAAGCCAAAAATAAAATAAGATAATAATAATCATAATAATAATAAATAATGACTTAAGAAAATTAGGGTCGCTACACATGTGGAAATTCTTGAGAATCAACTTACAAATCTTAATGAAGTATGCATGCATGGTTGAATTCCTTCTATTTTCTTCTTCCTTAGCTTAAATCATGTCTTTAATCTTATATTCTTTTAAATTCTTACATTAGGTGACTCAAATACAACATTAAGAGTTGGATTTCTTATCTAAACTCTCCAATTGGGCTCTGAACAATTAGTTCTTTGAATCTCCAAGCCAACTCCTCTAAATCCTTCTAATTCTCCTTCTTTAGCTTGAATTTCTCTCCCTCAAGTTCTCCCTCTCTCTCTCTCTCACATTTTTAATGGGCAAAGATGATGAAGATGTGTGTATTTGGAAGGTTCTTGAGTCAACTTTAGCCTTATATAGGCTTAATTAGTATTTAATAATAAAAAGTGATCAACACTAATTAATCTAGCCTAGTTTACTCAATTTATTCTAATTATTTAGTTCTGAAATGAATTTCAATTAAACTTACCATAACATTGTAAAAATTTCAAATAACACATAAATCAAGTTAATTTCTTATTCGGACAACGATAAGGCCTTCAATTCGCAGAACAGAACAGAAATACAGACAGATATTCCTACCATGCACATATATAAACACAAAGAATGCAACACACATGTAATTAATTCAGAATTTCACTTTAATTATTTATTAGGCATTCTTAATTATGGATTAATAGTTAATCATAGGTCGGGGTTGTTACAGCTAACCTCAACAATCCTAACTAGGTTAGCAATGCAAGGAAAGTACAATCATATGCTAGCACTTAACCCAAGATTTGTGAGAAACCAATCAAGAACAACCAAAGAAAATATAAACAAAACAACAATACAGTAGCATTACAACAATACAGCAGCAGCAACAATACATCAAAAACAAAACTCAACTTCCCAAGCGGTTCCTAATCTACCTTAGATTGAAATAAAGTCCTAGACTGAAAAAAGCTGAAGTCCTTCAATAATGGTTTCACCCACAAAGTAGTCCTAATCTTGATCAACTCATAGAACACAACCAATAGGAAACACCAAAAGCTCACAACAGCATAGCAAGAACCACAATGCTGCTACTGCTACTCACCCGGTCATTGCAGAGTATATACCAGACCACTGAGAGCTGTTGCTGCTCTCTATAGATAAAGTTGCTCCTACTAACCCAGGCACTTTCTAACATCAACAAAGGCACAGTAACATTACACACAATACCATTACTTAAAGCCACTCCCCTATGTCACAGACCCCAATCAGCGAAAAAAACAAAACACACCATTTCAGCAGTAGGCCACATTACAACAGCAAGGGCACAACAGATTGGTCACCCCAACTGTTACGACCCAAACTCGCCCATATAGGTTTAACGTCGTAACCGACCAGTAATCCGTAGATTACCTACGCCTCAAAGACAAAATTTCAAAATATTTAAATAATATCGGGGCTTGAAGCGGAAGCAAAACAAAAATAATAATATCCATTGAGCTGTGCGTACATAATCAACTGTAGTAATTAAAACATTCTTAACACACTTTTATATATACATGTACGAAGACATATTTTATATCTCACACACTATATGAAGAACTTTTAACGAAATACAAAGATTAATCAAAGCTTGACAAAATAAAACAAAGCCCCTACACAGAGGCATTTCTTGGGTGGCTTAACAAAAAGGTGGACTCCGGGGCAAATTCTAATGTTGATTGTCCAATTGCTCACCTACACATATCTATATATAAAGAGTGAGCTAACGCCTAGTGAATAATACCAAAGTAAAAAGGTTATATGAATGAGATTCTTAATTAAGTAATTCATATTTATATATAATACATGTAAATCCAAATCAAAACGACTTCAAGTCCAATCCATTATGCTCAAGGTGTATCAGAAGGGCAAAACAACCTCGGGTCCAAAGCACTCATTCATACATAACGACCTTGGGTCCAAAATACTTGTCCAATGATATTACAGAACAGCCTCGGGCCCAATCATAACACAGAACGGCCTCGCGCCCAATCACATTACAGAACGACCTTAGGTCCATCATTTCCATATCCAATACTATGCGCATATTCATATTCGTGATCATGATCACATTCGTCTTCAGACGACCTTAGGCCTGTTTCGTATCCTTGACATACATATCAGACGGCCTTGGGCCCATTTCATATCCTTGTCAAACATATCAAACGACCTTGGGTCCATTTCATATACATACAAAACGACCTTTGGTCCATGTAATCAAATATACAAAATGACCTTCAGGCCCATTTCATATTCATTCAAAACGACCTTTGGTCCATTCAGATGATTTCATACTTATCAATTTCATTACAGAGTTTTTCACAATCAAATGAATAGGATGCTCATTCATAATTCGAATTTACAAGTCCAGAACACTTACACATGAGTAGTATTTAAAAATAGCATATATGAACATATCTTTACTAAAGTATTACTCACAGTGTTCAGATGCCTAGTTCACCTTTGTAGTTGACCCTGACCTTACACAATTCATAACACACATAGAAATCGGATCACAATACAATTCATTCCATTCTTTAATTCATTTAATTCTCTTAGGCTCTCTCTCTAGCCCTTTAGTTCATTTATAATGCTCAATGCATACCTGAGAATGATTAGGAGTGAAAGAGAACGGAAATCGAAATATGAAACGGCTTTTCAAAATTTTCTAAAATAGAGCTCTTCGCTTGAGTGCAGCATTGATCGCTCAAGTGGGCCCCTTGGTCTACAAAAATACTGGTTGCTTGCATTCTACGCTCAAGTGATGAAGTCGATTTATGGGTTTTCTAGAATGTTGTTTGAGCTTCAAAACATAACTTTAAGTGAAACACTTACATGTTTTGTTCTATATGTCAACCATACAACTTCTAACATGACATAATGCCAGTTTTACAAGATTTGAAGCTCAAATCTCCAAGAATTCATCATACAAGCCCAAATTATTTTAAATTCATTTCGATAACTTCAAAAGTCATGCACATGAATTCTATATTTTCATGGATTGTGCGTGCATGTGAAATGTAGACTCTAATTTCATCTCAAATGGTAGAAATGACACTCAAATTCATGCGATTCAACAAAATTATGTATGCATGTGTGATTTGGTGCCAAATTCTCCATGTTTCAAAAATCATCTTTTAATTCTTTCTTTATTTTATGAAACATAAATTGAAACTATAAAACCCTTTCAAAAATATTTACATGTATGAAACTTAAATCAAAATCAAACTAATTTTTGATTCTCAAATATAAATTATAATTTATCTCCAAATTTGTCCAAATTTAAATTTAATTAATTTTCTTCATATCTAGCCCAATTTCAAACCCACAAATTTTAAAACATAAATTTAACTTCTAAAATTCTTGAAAATTCATGATGCATGTACAATTGAAACTCAATTTCAAGTTAAGACCACTAAATTTAAACCTAAAGTGATTAATCTCTAAATTAATTTCCATAAATTTGAACCTAACTCTATTGCATGGATCAAATCTGCAAACAAAACTTGTTGCATGTAATTCATGGGACTCAATTCAAGAATAATTCTCAAAATTAAACTCAAACTTAACAAATTTAAAGAATCATAACTCATATTCTTCAACCTAACTTGATTTTACATACAAAACCTAATTTCTAACAATTTATATAATTAGTCTTCAAATTACTTATTAATTTCAACTTTTAGCTAAATTATTTATAAAATCTAAGCTTCAATTTCTTACCTTAAATCTTCAATTTGATGAATCCCTTCACAAATTCTTGAGCTTCCTCACTTTTCCTCACTTAGGTGTCTTAGGTTTACATCTTCAAGACTTCTCCAACACAAATATGATTTCAGCCCCTCTCTCTCTCTCTCTCTTCGCCACAGTTTGCTCAAGCAGAAAGACTACAATGTATATATAAGTAATGAAGCACTCTTTCTCATCTTATTTAATGGACTTGATTAGATTATTTCATTAATCACATATTAACAAAATTAATTAATTGTTAATCTCAATTAATTATGTCTAGTCTTTAATTTAGTTAGTCTAATTCATTTCAATTAAGGCCCAATTAATTATATTTAATTTTTATCAATCTGAATCAGATTTTTAATCAAACTCCCAAAAGGTTCCAAATATTAAATTAAACTTATTGTCATCATCAATTTTGATTTCCTAAATCGTTTAGGCCTTCAATTTCTGATCCGACTCAAAATTTTCATTAATAAATTACATATTCAAATTGGACACCTCATAAATAAATTTAATTCATAATAATCACAATTCTCAATCCTCATAACTTAATTAACTCCGATCTAGACCTAATTAATCAAATCTAAATTTTACCAAATTAAATCAAATATTTAATTAAACTCCCAAATGGGTCCGTATTTAAAATTAAATTGATTCAACTTATTAATTTCACTTCCTTAAGCCATTTAGACCTTTAATTTCTAATTTCAAAATAAATTATTATTAAAATTAAATACGAATCAGACTCCAAAACTCTCATAAATCCCAAATTACCTTAGAGTAACAACCAATTAGAATCCAAATCTCCTTAATCAATTAAACATAAAATCTTATACATAATGTCGTTAGCTTAATCTAAGGCTTATGCTAATTAAACTCAATTAATTCATTACGAATCAAAATTTTGCCAAATTGCACCGGAGGCTCTAAAAATCATGCTAAACACAGATGTAAAGTCGGTTTTGATTTATGGCGCCTCTAAGGCTATAAATTCTCAGTTCAAAGCTCCAATTGTAACAGATTTTTTCTACACTCAACAGATATAAATTCATAATCACATAATAACTCACATAATTAAACATATAAATTCATATCAAACACGTAACCACATGCATAATCAAGTATATTACGAGTTGGGTTATCACACCACCAGCAGCCAAAAACAAAATGGGCAAGATGTTCAAACTCTCTTAAGCTTAATAAATTCACACTAGCCAATAATCCAAATAAAAAAATGATTTAAACCACATTGCAATTTTCATCTTCCTGAACCAATAAAATTTCTCACCTACTGCAGATTGGCCACAAAATCATGAACAGAATAAAACTTGCCCAAAGAGTGGTTATTCATCCATATTGCTACCCTTGTCTTGATAAGATCAGCCAAGTGAGCATCGTTGAAAACTATGTCATTTCTATTTAAAAATTATGTCATTTCTACTTCTATTTAATTTTGTAAAATTTTGTGGATCTAATTCTACTCTCAAACTAGCAATCACACAAAGCCTTATTAGCAATCACACAGAACCTTTTGAACGTCATGATCACATCTTAACATATTATATTAAGATAATGATTTTAACATATTCAATTTCACTTAACATATATTAAGTTTCCTCCCCATGATACAAACTCATTAAAAATTTAAGGATTTGAATCCTGATTGGAAAATTAAAGATATCTTTAGTTGAACAAATATTAATAGTCACTTCAACAATATGCATAAAGGGAACAAGTGAAATTGGTTAGTTATAAAATATTACTATTTTAAAAGCACTAATATATGTAATAACATTTAAAGTACTTACTCATCAAAAAAGTAGTATCCAGTATGATCGCCCTGCATTTGTCTCATAAAGTGTTCGAACTGCTCAAAGCGTCCTTCATATGATTGAATTATCCCTTTCAGTGATCCTACCTCTTTTTTAAGGCCCTTAACCTCTTCATCATGTGCTTGTGACCTAGTTGTAGACTTGAAAGCAGAAGACGGCTTTGGACTAACCCCGAAACCTTTCAAATTCCCTGACCTCTTCCCAAGGACTTGAATAGAAATTTGCTCTTATGTCATCGAGGTTGCTCCAGGCTGTGAAGCTTTCTCACGAAGTTGGTCCATCTTCTCTTGTCAAATCAAAAAAAAAAAAGGGTTAATTACATTGTCTTGATACACAAAGTACATGTCCTATTTATAATTATATATAATATTCTTTGTTCTTTGTATAAAAAATTCCAGCTTGTATCATAAATTGGATGGCCTATTCTGAGGCACACAATTCCATCTATTGGCAATTCATCACTGAACCTATTTTCTGGACAGGTTCATCTAAAGCTGTTAGGACTTGTTTGGTGATTAATTTGGTCTCTAGTATTAATACCTACTCCTATGGGTACTTAAAGACTACAGCTATTGATGCAATACTTTTTGTGCTCATATAGGTGTGCTTAATGATTGCAATAGTTGTTGTTATTGCAACAATTGTTGTTGTGCGCTGCAATGGACATATGTTGCTACTGTTGTCATATTTTTGCTATGTATATATGTTGCAGACTCAAGTCATGTATAGCTAGAAGCCTAAAATGGTTGTTCAGGTTCAGTTTGTATATCACTTCCCAGGTTCCCTAACCCCTGGGACATAGTTTCTGAACAATAGGGATGTCCAAATGTCCTCCATTACTTGTGTTTGGCAGTGTTAAGCTTATTGATGTATTTTTGTAATTTTGGTTTGGCAGGTCTTACTCCAAATCACAAGGACATTATGTATATATCTTTATACTTCATGTGGGTAAAGTGCTTTTGAGTAAAACTAGAAGGAGTTAACATGTAATTTATCCAAAAAAAAAACAGGTAGTTACTATATTTTACAAGTACACTAACTAGTTAAGCAGTATATAGAAATATGAATAACAAATATAATGAAGGCATACTTGCATATAACACCCCACAAACTGGTTCAATCTAATCATTCTTTTTCTTACTCCAATGTGAGGTCTTGTAAAAATCTACAAAATGAGGCACCTTGCCATTTTCAATTCCCTGCATTAAAAATATAAAATGCAAGCTTAGCAATATTATTAATTTAAAAAAAATGCAGCATTAGCTAATAGTTTTGAAACAAAAAATATGTTACCTCAATTGAGATTGCTGCTGAAAATGATTTTGAACCCATAGCGTAATTATAGCGTAAATTTTTTCTGTTGTCTATGTTTCTTTTTGACCGTTCCTACAATGCAATACAAATATTATTGTATTTATTCTACAATGCAGAGCAAGAGGTAGCAAGGTAAAGAAGCTGAAACTGGGACAGAGATAGCAGAAGAATGCGGGACAGAGATATATAGGTGCAGAAGGAGATGAGACAGAAGCAGGATTTCCTTACTCTATAGAACACACATTCAGTTTTCTCTCTCTTTCCCTCTCTCTCTACAACTTCCTTACTCTATAGCACACATTCATTCCTTATGTATATACATGCATATATAATTGTATTTCCTTACTCTATAGCACACCTCGGGCTCTTTGTTCATCCAATTCAAAACAACAACTGATACATTTCTATGCAATAGTAACAACTTTGTTCATCTAATACATGGCGGCTTTACAATTGCCTGGAGCACACAGTAATCTTCCAAAACCTAATGTATCTTATTACTCAACTATATTTCTTAGTAGCATCTATTACAATTGAATTTTTACAAGTATAATAAACGACAATAGTTTTTATGCCAAATTAAAATAATTGTAATCTACCTCTTATTTGCAAAGCAAACGTGACATTTGCGGTTTTCTAAAATTTATTATTACCAAAATTTAAAACCAATTCAGCGTAGGTAAACAAAATAAAAATGAAAAGAAATTAATTCAACTTGGACTATATCTTGTACAAAGTCAATATGCAATCATAATTTTATTTTTTTTTATTAGCAAAATGAAAATTTTATTGATGAAAATACAATGTAAAATAAAATATTGAGATATACCAAAAAAGATCAGTATGTGGAGCATCATAACAACAATTTTATTAATCACACTGGAGCAAATTATGGTTTGAGTAATGCTAAGGCTGCATTTGGATTTAGAATTCGAAAAGAGACTTATGGACAGACAGAAAAGGGAATAGACCACAAAAATTGAACAGGTATTTTATTCATATTTCCATTCTCTACAAATCCTTCCCCAAGTCCAATTTCCAAACAAAAGCTAAAGACTTATAAATGAATAGAAACCAAAACCATTGCTGTTGATTTCTCGAGGCAAATCATGTCCTAAAGATTTAAATTATTATTTTTAATCAACGAAAAAACTTTAGAGATATAGACATAGACATAGATATGGATTTGAATTTGATGTTATAATATCTAATATGTATAGAGATATAGATATAGACATAGATATGGATTCTTCACTAGAATAGAAATAAGGGCAGTGAGTAAATGGTTGTATCATAGAGGGGGAAAAGAAATCTGGTAGACAATGGGTGATGGAAGAAACCAGAGTACAGTTGACAAATTAGAGAGAGCATTCGATGAAACAGGACTGATTAGAGGGATCTAAAAAAAACATTGTATATTGAGAGAGAGAGAGAGAGAGTGACCTGTTAAGCACAATGGCAGAGCCGAAGATGAAGAGGTAGCAAAACAGGAGATGAAGTGAATGGAGATGGTGGGTAGGGTTTCGATGAACCGATTGGAAGTGTAGAGAGTAAGGAGTTGCAGGATAGTAACCAATTTGACATGGGGAGTTCAAAGAGGGCAACGATGAAAAAGGAAGGTCAATTGAATTTATATATATACATACACGAACACACACACACACACACACACACACACACACACACACACACTAACCTGGTAAGTACAATGGCAGACATGAAGATGAAGAGCAGGAAAAACAGAGAACGAAGTGAGGAGATGGTGGCTAGGGTTTTGATAAACCGATCGGAAGTGTAGAGAGTGATAAGAGGGGAAATATGTTTTTGATTAAGAAAAAATGGCAACAATGAATGTAACACCCCCAAAATAATCCAACATAAATTAGGTACATCAACCAACATCCATTAAAGAATAAGAGCAATTCTCCAACCTTTACATCATTAATCAATAAGGTTTGTACAAAAAGTCCCACATGCGAATTATACATTCAATGATATAGAATACATGAATCTATAGCATGTAGAACATCAAATCCCAAAAATAAATAAAATGCCCTTGAGGGCTTACATATTCCAAGGCTGAAGCCTGATTACACAAAAATGGTCTCTCAGACCCATACATGAATAGTACTTGGCTTACAAATATTTACAATCACAACAAAAAGAGCCTTATTCTCTCAAAAACATACTTCCACGCCCTGGTTTGGCGGGTTCACCACATCTTTTTCTGCACCAAGTCCCATAGGGGTGAGTATAAAGTCCAGTAGAGAATTCTAAACAAAGTATATACATTTATGCAAGATTCCCAATGTAAAATGTACGTGCCATGCAATGCCAATAAAAAATTTCATTTACATGTTTTAAAAAGCCACCATGTTCAACAGTAACTTGAAATCACAACCATAATAAAGTGTACAATTTTTATTCAATGGGGCGGTAAATACAATTCAGGTAGTCCCTAGGTTGGTGTCTGCAAGTAAGCTTAACTAGCACTACCAAAAACCCCAATTTACCCGTTGCTAACCGGAAGGGAAGTGGTAGTTCCTCCGCGCGTGTTTTCAGTCTTTCACCTCGAACACTCAAGCCAACTTAGCAATTCCATCTATACCTCCTATTTGGACTTACCAACATATTTACCCCAAAAACATTTACATAGTTCTCATTTTCCAACAATTCTTTTCTCAATGCAAAGTAATCAAATTCAAATCAAAACATGCGGTAACCAAACAATTGTGTATGCAAGATAACAATTGATAATACTACAATATAAATTTCCTTTCCATTCTTAAATATCTCAAGAATAATCTCAAAATAAACAAGTTTTCATTCCTCCGTTCCATACTATCTCACAATAGAACCATGTCTCCATTTAAATCCATCAACAAATAACCACATTTCCACATCCCAAGCAATTCCAACAACATAGTCATTTCAAAACTATAGCAACATTTGAACAATAATTTTCCAACACCAACCGTCCCCATATTTTATGAGATTCATCGTTTATAACTATAAATATGAATTTTTCCCTCCTTAACTCACTTTGAGGCACAAAATACACTACAAGAAAAAACACATTTGGCGACTAAATTTTTAGTCGCCAAAAGTGAATTTTTAGTCGCCAAAAGTCGGATTTTAAGTTTCCCGACTAAATTTTTTAGTCACCGGTTTGGTCGCTGGAAAACTGTCGCGAAAGGTATTGGCGACTAAAAAACTTTTAGTCACCAAAAACCAAGTCTGTAGCGACTAAAATTTTCGTCGCCAAAGCTCATTTATATTTTTTAAATTATACATTTGGCAACTAAATTTTTAGTCGCCAATAGTGAATTATTTTTTTTTAATTTATACATTTGCCGACTATTTTTTTCGTCGCCAATACTGAAGCTTTTGGCGACCACCCATTTTAGTCGCCAAAAGCTTATTTCAGAAAAGAAAAAAAAAAATTTACCCTCTGCTCGTCCCAAGTTTTGAACCACCAATCTCCCACATTCTAAACCTTTACCAACACACTATCTCCACTATGCCGCAATAACACCACATGAATATATATGCAAAATATATTATTTATATAGTATATTGACTCGTATTAATATAAAGCTATATATATGAACATAATTATTTTTATTCAATATAATTTATTTAAAAAATAAATTATTTATTAAAAAAAAAGGAAGCCACTTTTGGCGACTAAATTTTTTTTTAGTCGCCAAAAACCTTAGTTTCGGCTACTACCAATAATTGGTCGCTAAAAAAATTAATTTCTGCCTAAAAATAACCACTTTCGGCGACGAAACTTAATTTTAGTCGCCAAAACCTCCACTTTTGCCGACTAAACTGAATTTTAGTTGCCAATTGTCCACTTTTAGCTACTAACTTTTTTTTAGTAGCCAAAAACCTTTACTTTTGGCTACAAAATTTTTTTTTGTCGGTAAAACACCTATAATCGGCGACCAAACTATTTTTTAGTCGCCAAAACCTATACTTTTGGCTACTAAATTTTTTTAGTCGCCAAAAACCTTCACTTTTGGCTACTGAAATTGTTTTAGTCGCTAAAACCCATATAATCGGCGACTAAACTGATTTTTAGTCGCCAATAACTATACATTTGGCTACTAAACTGTTTTAGTCGCCAAAAGTCTTCACTTTTGGCTACTAATTCAATTTTAGTCGCCAATTGTCCTACTTTCAACGACGAAATTTATATTTTTAGTCGCTAAAAGTGCTTTTTTTTGTAGTGATAATACATTAATAATGTCAACCATGTGTTCTCACCACATGTTTTGAAAACCCCCAATTTCTAGGTTTGATTTCCACCACCACAACACACACACACCCAAACATTTGAAAGAAGCTTGAAAAGAGAATATCATTCCTTAACCAAGGTTATTCAAACCCTCAAGAGACTATTTAAAAGATACAAGGTTAAACCCACCTTTTGAAAACCATAACATTCTTGAACCCAAAATCAAAACTTTCTTATAGTCATCAAGAAGCTCCAAATTTAACATCAATCTAGCTAAATATATATATATAACTCAAAGAAAACCCTACCTCAAGTTCTTGTTGAAGAGATGAGATGAAACCCTAAAGCCAAAGATGAAAAATTTTCGATCTCCACCGCACAAAGTGAAGTTCTTGCTTTGTTCTCCAAAACTTGTGAGAGATGATGGGTCTAGACCCAATGGATCGCAAGAAATCAAGGTTTTTTAGTGTTTGATGAGAGTTTTTAGAGAGAAGGAAGAGCAAAAGTGTTTTTAGAGTGAGAAAGGAGGGTTAAAAAGTGATACACACTCAGCTAAAATGAGAGAAAAAAATAGAGTTTTCGCACTCAGCCCGTCCCGCACGCGCGGCACTTGCCCCCGTACATGTGGAGCCTGCTTCCCGTACGTGTGGCCCTCACCCTCGCACGTGCAGCCCTCCCAATCCGCACCACACCCCGCACTTGCATATAATGCAGTGTATAAGGCTCAAAATTCCCCACTGTCCCGCACGTGCGGCCTCATCTTCCGCACGTGCGGGGCAGCCCTGGTCCTCCAGCCCAGAAATTTTCTGGTTTGATTTTAGACACTCCGGACTCAACCGTGCACCCTCCACAACAAGTGACACTCAAACCCGAAATAAACAGGGACAGGAATTTGATGAAAACTTCTGAATGCAACGAACCCCAAAAGACAGAGAGTGAAGCGACGTATAACGAAATCGGTCATCACAATGAAGGAAGCTCAAGACTAAGGAAACGTGTTTTTGATTTAGGAATTTCAAAACTACGTAGGTTTGTTACACAGTATACCATTTTTCCTTTTTGTGACCACAATCTACTGGTCACCAAAGGGTTTGACGTCCCCCTCCTTTTTTTTTTTTCACTCTCCCGCCATTACTTTTTGCGACAACATTTTGTATTTGGTCACAAATACTTACCTATTAGCCACCAAAAAAATGTTAGTCGCGAAAACACAATCATTCGTGACCAAAATAAATGTTGGTCGCAGATTAGTATACTTTTTGCGACCATCTCAAAAAAGGTGATTGCTAAAGGTGTTTTTTCTTGTAGTGGCGGTAAGCAACAAAGATAGGTTATTGCATGAAACGAATACTCAACAAGGGTAATTACCGTTTCTCTATTCTCAAATGCTTCTATTAGTGTGTCTCTATACATTAATTAGTCATTAAATTATGTGAGAATCTTGAGAAATAAAATGTTCAAGATATAATTAAATAGTTGAAAGTACATTGAAACAGAGAAATAGAAATGTTTAAAAACAAAAGATCCAATACCTTAAAAAAAGGACATCTTATAGGCAACAAAAGTAGATTAGTGCATGTAAATCAAGGATGAGCAAAAGAAAATACACTAATAGTAAAAGAACTCAAGAAAACAAAGTTTAGGTGGATATTACTATTAACATCGTTCCAAAATTATCAAATTATTTTAATAGTGAAACTTCTAATTAATTGTGGATTGATTTTGTTCTTGTGTAACGGGGAAAAGGATTCAAAGATCACTATCATGACAATCATTAATTAGTAATTTAAGATGGTGCTTGCATCATCAATTTGAATAGAAACTTAGAAAGGAAAATGATTATAAAAAAAAAATGTAAATAAAATATAAGTTTTTTTTTTTTTAATTTTAAAATTTTAGTCAAAATTCATGATTTAAACCAAGTTGAAATTTGCTTGAAAATGCATTTCACAAGGTTGGTGGCAATGAAGAGTCTTTGCTCACGACAAAATAAGAACTATTGATAGAAAACAAAAGATAAACAAGGTCCAACCATATATATCTCGCACTCTCTATTATCCAAAAACCCTATAATTTTGTGGCTCTCCTTCAATCTTCTCACACACAAAACCTCCCAAACAAGCCCAATCTTGTACTCTCTTCATCAACAACAACAACAACAACCAAACACACCTTTATCCCCAACTCAACCATGAATGATACAGTAGACAAGCTAGTCATCTTCCTAGCCAAGAGAGATGGCATTGACAAGCTTGTCAAGACTTTCCAATACGTCTCCAAGCTCCTCCACTTTCGCCTCCAATCCACTCACCGCGACATCGCTACCCGAGCCAAGCAATGGGAAGTGGCTTCCGGGCTCAGCCGCAAAGCCTTCCGTACAGGCCGCTTCCTCACTGGCTTCAACTCCCTCCGGCGTAGCCCCGGCTCGACTCCCGCTTTCCAGCTCCTAGCCATACTTTCCAATGCAGGTGAGATGGTTTACTTCTTCTTTGACCACTTTCTTTGGCTCTCAAGAATCGGAGTCCTTGATGCAAAGCTGGCTATAAAAATGAGCTTCATTTCGGCATTTGGTGAGGCTTTTGGGTACATTTTCTTTATTGTGTCTGATTTTATTGCCATAAGAGAAGGGTTGGAGGCAGAGAGAAAGTTGATTGGCGAGAAGGAAAAATCGAAGGAAAGTGTTGGGAAAATCAGAGGTGAGAGAGTGATGAGGTTGATGGCTGTGGCTGCTAATGTTGCAGATTTGGTTATTGCAATTGCAGATGTTGAACCGAACCCATTTTGTAGCCATGCAGTCACACTTGGGATAAGTGGTTTGGTGTCTGCTTGGGCTGGTTGGTATAGGAATTGGCCTTCATGAAGAAGAAAGATTATTTTCAGATGAGTATTTAGTAAAGCTATATATGAAAATTTCACAAGAAAATTAATGATGTTGCTGTGTCTACCAATTTAACAAGTTGATGGGTTTTGCTTTTATTACTAATGCATGTATGTATAGACCCTCTTTTTTAATCAAATCTGCTGGAAAAATAACTTACACTCCGGTGTTTTTTTGTTTTTTGGCCAAAATCGTAGAATGTTAGTTTGTTAATAAAATTAGATTACAACTAAAAAGGTTGTCGCTACTTCATCAGCTCGAACCCCGACCTCTGTTTCCGTTTAAATGGGATGATTTGATGAAATTTTTTTAAAATAAATGACTTATGGTTCTAGGCAAAATCTTTGGTGCACTCCCTTGATGCAAAATGTCTGAAGTTTTAAGTCAATCATATTATATTGTAATTTTAATAATGGGAAAAATAGTGGAGGAGTTTTGAAAAATTATTACAAGTGAAAAAAATTATAATTAATTATTACAAATGAAAAAATTTATAATTTTAATTATTAGTATTTATTAAATTTATCACTTTTTTTGTAATTTTTTTTTCTAACACGGTAGTGTTGTTGTGTAATTCCCCCTTTAATAATTTAGTTAATTGTCATTCGAACTTACTGTAATTTCAACGACATCATCATAATATTGATATTATAATTTTAATAATTTATTGAATCATAATTCCAAATTACAAGCCCATGTGATTGTTTAATTTGGATCACGTTTCATCGTAAGAAAGCAGGGGTGTATGGGATGTAAAGTTTATCTAAAATAGTTGATAAAGATAAAAAAATATTAAAATAATTAATATTAAAAATGTTATATTTTACACATTAATCAATTATTTTTTCTCTCACAATTATTTATTCAACTACAATAAATAAATAAAAAAATTAACAAATCATCTCAAACACAATTTTTTTTATCTCATAAAATAATTAAATAAATTAATTAAAATAGCCAAATTTTCAAATGGGGGAGTTAGACGACTGCGTAAGGTTACATACCATACGGTTACATACCATATTGATATAGATGTTCTATATACCATACGGTTACATACCATATTGATATAGATGTTCTATTTAGAAAGACCCTTATTAATGAGCAAAATTTAAAAAGTTTATTATTATCAGGCTTAAAAATGAAGTTGATGAGACGTTAGGCAACCTCTAGTTGGAATGACTCGAATTGAAGAATTTGAATCTTATTTGTAAGTTTTTACCGCACAGCCAACTCATATATTAAAAAATTACATACAACAAAAATACACAAGTTGTATACTGTATCATTTCCCAACTCATAGCCATTGTGACACTTTACTCAAATAGAAGTTTTGTATCTATAATTTTTTTTTTTTTTTTTAAACTACCAATAGGGTTTGGATCCTCTGTTGTGCATCTCTGTAGTGCTAATTGCAGTGTTCCAAAACGACGTTGTTTTGGGGCCAAACTCCCCCCTTCCCCCGCCAAAAACAAAAAAACAAAAAACAGAAGCTATGAGAGAAGAAGGAAGGAAGGAATCAAGAAGAAGAAGAAGAAGAAAGGAACAAAGAGAATTATGTTCCATTGAATCACACACTTATTTGAATCTTGCTCCAGCTTTAGCAAAAAACTCATGAATTTCCTTCTGATCAATACAAACTAAACTCAACCCATCAATTTCACTTGGCAATACACCAATTTTTCCTTTTTTTACACACTCTGTGAAATGGCTAATGGGTTCAGATCAATAATGGGTTCCTTTTCCCTTTTTCTTCACCAAATCTCCTTTGATTCTTCTACAATTTTCGTCATCAAAACCCTCAAATGGAAATTTGAGAAAATAGGTATTCTAATCTGAATCAGCTAAGTTTCAGAGAAATATAGGAGCACAAGGAGATCGCGAAATGGGCGGAGAGAGAGATGCATAGTAGAAAGAGAAGAGAGGATATTGTTGGAGTTGTCTTGTTTCACTTCTCATGGTGATCAAAGTTATCGGAGGTGTTATTAGTGACAAGCGGTGTGACGAGAGAGAGGAAGGGAAAGATGATCAGTGGGGGCTGCCAAAAACGAAAATCGCCGGAGGAATAATGGGGCCGGAGGTGACTTTCTTCCTTCCTTCCTTCTCTCTTAGCTTCTGGGTTATCTTTTTCATTTTTCTTTTTGTGTTTGGCCCCAAAATGACGTCGTTTTGGGCCACTGTAAAGAACACTACAGAGAAGCATGACAAAGGATTTGGACTCGTTTGGAAAAGACTTTTAAGCCTAATTTTTGCAAAAAGGTTTAGGGTGTTTGGTAACATATGGCAGAGCGACAAAGGATTTGGACTCGTTTGGAAAAAGCTTTTAAGCCTAATTTTTGCAAAAAAGTTTAGGGTGTTTGGTAACATATGGCAAAGTATAAAATAAAAAATAAAAAATAAATAAAAAAAACAAATGCGCTGCGTTGGTTTAGTTTTAAAATCAATTTTGAGTTTTAGGTTTTGAAAATTGAAATCTTATTTGGTTATAAGTTTTGAAAATAACTTTTAGAAAATTGAATTCAAAACTTGTTTGGTTATGAGTTTTTAAAACTAGTTTTTGAGGTTTTTTTTTTTTGTCTTGTAATCAAAACTTTTCTGCAATATTACAGTCAAATTTGTTTACTTCTTTCATATACCTAATCTAAATTTACTTTTTAGATGTATCTAATCTAATTTATAGGGCAAAGTTTCACTCCATATTTTTTATTTTTTATGAACAATTTAAAAATTTTAACACTTATTTTCTGATTTTATATCCACTCAATCTATATACATTTAAAACGTTTCATATTTAAATGTAATTTTTTATAAAATTACTGTATAATGAAAAATACAAAAAAAAGGGGGCCTAAAAATTAATACAATTTTAATATTTTATGTATTTATTAAATTTATTTTTGCGATCTTTACATTTTGTTTATTGTTTAAGTCTATCTAGATCATAACATTAAAAATTATTTCATCAATTTATGAAAACCCAACAAAATTGATTTTGTAAAAACCCTAAACCAAACAGGTTTTGGGTTTTAGAATGAGTTTTCAAAAATACTAAACCAAATAAGTTTTGAGTTTTGGAATGAATTTTCAAAAAATAAAAACCAAACAAGTTTTGGATTTTGAAAAATTGATTAAAAAATTGAACCAAACGGATTTTTGTGAAATATGTTTACATAAAAAGTCATTATAAAGCATTATTTAAAAAAAAAAAGATATAAAAAATTATTTTTTAAACTTTTTAGACTCAATAATGTATAATAATTAGTTAACAATTAAAAAAGATGTGAGAAAGAGTTGTCATAAATATTCTAATAGACTATACTACATCATTAAATTTAAAAAATAAACCTAATTTTTAGATCTAAATAGCACGCCTTCTTTTATTTAAGAGTAAATTACAAATACACCTCCTGAAGTTTGATTAAAATACGAATCGCCCCCTGTGATTTTGAAAATTACATTTCACCCCCTGAGGTTTCTAATTTTATAACAAATGGCCCATTTTATTAATAAATCATCAAGTTAATTAACAATTTTTAATGATTTTAAAAATATGTTTCAATTAATAATTTAGGTAATTTTATTATTATATAGGAGAGTTATTATAAATTTTATTTTTTCAGTTAATTTTGTTAAATAAAAATTTTTAATAAGGGAATATTTATAATTTTTTAAATCATAAAAGATAATCCGTATTTTAAGCAAATTTCAAAAATGTATTTGTAATTTACCTTTTATTTAAATGTCAAACGTTCAATTTTTTAACCACATATTTTCCACTAAAAAAATCAGCTTTCAAACATTTGTCTAGGAACTGGAATGGGGCTGGTGAGAAAGAACCAACCACATGTTAGATTAAAGAAAGACATAATATATTTATTTTAATCAGCGAAAGTCTGTAATTAATTATGAATATAATATATAATGGAGTTGAATTCACACTCACTCTTTATATAAGAACTTGTGTCTTGTCTTCCTTTTCATTTTTAAGAGTGGAATCCAAATCTCCTCTGAAGAGAGATTTGATAGCCAAAGAGCACTACTAAGATTACAACCCTTTAGATTAACAAAAATGATTTTTTTCCCGATTTTTGCCCCCCCCCCCCCCGAACAGCCCGGAACAGATAGAAAAGAAAGAGAAAGAGAGAAAGAAAAGAGGGAATGGAGAGAGAGAGGGCCCCTCCTTCGCCTCCGCCACCGCCGCCACCGCCGCCGATCGATCACAGATCGACCGGCCGATCGTCGCAGCAGCTTGTCGCAGTCCGTCGCAGTAGCTCGTCGCAGCCCCACCACAGCTCGTCGCAGCCCCGCCTTCGACCGTCGTCCACTACGACAAAAAAGGCCTTTCGTGACAGACTGATTTTGTCTCCAAACATCAAAATTTCGTCACTAAAGTGATCTGTGACGAAAAAAATTTGTCACCACGTTCGTGGCCTATAGGTCGTCACAGAAAGTACCTGGTGACGAAAAACAGTTTCGTCACCTATTTTTCATTTTTGGCGACGAAATATTTCGTCTCCAAATGTTGAATTTTTTGTCCTCTAAAACACCAATTTCGTCACCAAAGCTAAATAATATTTTATTTTAATTATTTTTTGCGACGAAATATTTCGTCACCAAATATATTTTAGTGACGAAAATTTTCCTCACCAATGATATGGATTAAGGTGACAAAAACATTCGTCACTAAAATGAGCAAAAAAGAAAATTATTCAATGACAAAAAACATTTTGTCACCAAATATTTCAATTTAGCGACGAAATATTCAGCAAATGTGACGAAATTATTTGTTTCGTACTATATCATTAGTGACAAAATTATTCGTCATGTTTTTTGAAAACTAATAGCGACATTTTTTATTTCGTCACTAATAAAAATTAAAAATTTTGAAAATGGTGGTACTATTTTCTTCCGAAATTTTTTCTTTTCAGTAACAATTCCCTGCGCATTTCAATAACCTGCTCAATAAAATATCTATTACAAATCAATACAAAAATCTGTTCATTTTCATAAACATCACAATCGAATTTTAACACTATCCACAAAAATATAATATGAACTGCATGCGGATTATAAACATGTCTCCTAATATCCACAAAAAACGTCTACTAATATCCACAAAAATATAATATCAACCGTATGCAGATTACCAAACACATCTCCTAATATCCAACAAAAAACATGTCTACTAATATTAACAAAAATAAAATATCAAGGGCGGATTAAACACGTCCATATTCTACCATCGGCCCTTCAAATTACTAAACACGTCCATATCAAATCTCGAATCTGCAAAAAAATGAAACACAAAAAAAAAATGTCAGTTAGACAATTATTATCTTATCCATAACATATACAATTTAACATGCATTTTTTGACTTAGTTTTCAAACCGGGAGTCCCGTACTAATTCCGTAAGTTTCCACAACTCACATTGGTCCATCCCGAGGTGTTTGAGGTGTTTCCCGGGCCGTCTCGTGACTGTTGCACGATTTTGGCCCCCGAAGGCGTATTTTCAAGCTTAAGTGTGAAAAAGTACATTTTTGCACTTAGTTTTCAAACCGGAAGTCCCGTGCTAGTTCCGTAAGTTTCCACAACTCACATTGGTCCATCCCGAGGTGTTTGAGGTGTTTCCCGGGCCTTCTCGTGGCTGTTGCACGATTTTGGCCCCCGAAGGCCTATTTTCAAGCTTAAGTGTGAAAAAGTGCATTTTTAGACTTAGTTGTCAAACCGAGAGTCCCGTGCTAGTTCCGTAAGTTTCCACAACTCACATTGGTCCATCCCGAAGTGTTTGAGATGTTTCCCGGGCCGTCTCGTGGCTGTTGCACGATTTTGGCCCTCGAAGCCCTATTTTTAAGCTTAAGTGTAAAAAAATATATTTTTGGACTTAGTTTTCAAACCGGGAGTCCCGTGCTAGTTCCGTTAATTTCCACAACTCACATTGGCCCCTCCCGAGGTGTTTGAGGTGTTCCCCGGGCCGTCTCGTGGCTGTTGCACGATTTTGGCACTCGAAGGCCTATTTTCAAGCTTAAGTGTGGAAAAGTACATTTTTGGACTTAGTTTTCAAACCAAGAGTCCCGTGCTAGTTCCGTAAGTTTCCACAACTCACATTGGTCCTTCCCGAGGTGTTTGAGGTGTTTCCCGAGCCGTCTCGTGGCTGTTGCACGATTTTGGCTCCCGAAGGCCTATTTTCAAGCTTAAATGTGGAAAAATGCATTTTTGAACTTAGTTTCAAACCGGGAGTCCCGTGTTAGTTCCGTAAGTTTCCATAACTCACATTGGTCCTAGACTATCACATCATTTTTTATTCCAACCACTCATAATCGGCTACCTATGTACACAGAATTTGTACTATGAAAATTAATCCAAAAGTGAGGTATTCTATGTAGATTTAAAGTTAGTGTGATATGAACCACACCTAAAATTAATGTAATCCATTGATGTAATTTTCTAAATACTTTTCGAGGTAATTTTTTTAGGTACATAGCATTAAGCATGTTTAGTGAAGCTTGTTGCAAGCTAAAAACTAATAATAATCATAAAGCAGAAGTTTAAATTATTTGTGCCGCATAAGCTACAAGTAAAAGTTGCATCTACATTAAATTTTTAAAAAAAAAAGCTATAAGCAGCCCCATGAATGATCTGGATCAAAATGGCATGGTGATCCCAGACTGCAAAATAATTTACCCATATATTACTACAGTGGGGAGGTGAGAAATATGTCGGTTTTTCCAATGCTTTGAGACTTTGGGACAAACCTCATCAACACAATGAGACATCAGCAGCTAGTTGTGATAAGATTCCAGCTACAAAAGCATCTCTGGCTCCTGTGGTGTCCGCCGCATCCACCTTTAAACCTTTAACTCTGCCACTGAACTCCTGAAAGAATGTGTAAACTCCAACAGTTACTGGTCTTGACTCAGAAAGATATAGTGGAGCCCAGCAATACAGAAAAGTTGGGACATTAGGATCACAAAAACAACAACAACAACAACAAAAAAGAAGGAAAAGAAAAAGAAAAATTGCATTTGCCAAGCATATCATCTCAAAATAAATTGGCTTATATGACAGATTGACCAAAAAGTGAGACCCATATATAACATCTCTAGTGGCTTTTGAAGAATCACAGTTGATATTTTGAAGGTCAAGAGGTTCACCTCAGAAATACAATTTGATGATGAACTTGATTGTCCCCATACTCACTTCAAAAGAAGAATCCTTTTAGTTTTGTTTCAAAAAAGAAAAAATCTTTTTACTTTCGTTTCCTAAAGCAAGGAAAATATGTCAAAATGCAAGGTGAACGGAATGTAATGATCTCTTCAGCCCAAGTGCATTTATCTTCATCCCACTGCAGTATGACTGAATATTTTCACTCATCAAAGGTAAATGGAACATGCTAAATAAACAGTTAAGAAACCAAAAAGAGTAGTGTTTCAGCATAGCTTATTCTACAAAATGATATATATTTGGAGGAATATTACCTTGGTGTAATACCTGCAACCGTCTGGGCCTTCAGTGACAGCAGTGAATATATTTTTGAAGTGAACAACAAAATTCTTGCGTGTGGGCGTGTTTTACAATTCTTGTATTTTTGCTGTTCTCTATTTTTCGCGTCTCACCAATCCTAGATATGAGTTTCGGATTCCTAACACATGCAAGGATGTAACACAAACACATCAATGTGCTTATACCACCAACTAAAGACATTATGTGCAGTAGAAACTTGCAATTTGATGTCCAAAAATAACTAACAAATGAAATCCCCATCTCATGTTATCAACTTCAAGCAAAGCAGAACATCAACTATTACCATGATTATACTATATTTCAAGAACTGAAGTTGGATAAAACGCCTTCAAATCATTTGTATCATCTGGCCAACCTAGTACAGATAATGGAAAAAGACCAGAAGAAAACCAGGTGTCCAGGACATCAGGATCTTGAGACATCTGAAGTTTCTTCCCAGGAAATATTCGGTTAGCCTCTGTTTGAGCCTCTTCCTCATTTCTAGCAACCACCCAGTGATCATTGTATGCACCAAGTTCTTTCAATTCATCATCCTCAAGAGTCACATACCATGCAGGAATACGGTGACCCCACCAAAGCTGCCTTGAGAAACACCAATCACGAATGTTCTCAAGCCATCTGTGATGTTAAAAATGCATATTTATTATTTAATACTATATAAATGAATATTATCATACAGTTATAATGCTGAGAGATGTACACTCCAGCAGGAATAGCAAGGGCATGAAGAAATATACATTTAGTGTTAAAGGCACAAACTTAAAATTTTCCAAATTTGGTAAATAATATCTGACTTGGCTATATGGTTATGGACCAACTTCAATACATCATATGAACTAGTTAAGGACTCCGCTTAATATCAATTTCAAGATCTAAAGACAATCATCAAGTAAGAAACTGAATTATGGTCTCAAAGTGAAGTTGTGGAGTTAGAGAACAAAGTTTCAGAGGTATGATTGCTTCATTACAAATTTATTTCATTGTTCCCTAAAATAGTGTGAAACACTTCATACTGACACAGGTGAGATCAAATGTAAGAGTACCTCTTCCATTCAGTAGCATATTGTTTTGGAATGATCTCCATTTTCCTATTTTTGTCGTCAAATACAGCATCAAGAGCTTGCTTGGCCATACTGTTGCAGTTTACATACCACTAAGGCTTTATTAGGGGCTCCACAACATCATTGCTTCTTGAACAAATGCCAAGGCGCATCTCATTATTTTTGGCACCTCTATACAGTCCCTAGATGAAAGGAGAATGAATATATCAATAAAGTCATAGTATTTTTTCGTTTAATATTAAAACAAATTTACTGCAAGCAAGCATATATTGCTTCTAGCAAGTTCATGTCTAAGTTATTTTGTTAAAAAAAAAAATTGAGTTTTTGATCCCTTAGTTACCGGTGGCAGATCAATACAGCCTATGTAGCAAGAATACCTTTCTCTGTATAGCTTCTGTCACAACCTCACGGGCTTTGAAACGCGGCATCCCTGCAAACTCGGAAAAAACAAGAGTAATCAACCCAAAGTGCTTAACTATCATGTACACTAACACCTGTCATGTACATCGAATGTCCAAAGTGCTTCTATAACTTAAGTATCGGAAGATATGTTGCTAGTAAGTCTAGTTCACTCACAAATAATAAGTTGCGTCAGAGGTGGTCAAATGTACTAAACCAGTGTTGTCCAAGCTTCTAAGAAAAACTACGGAGATTTGATAAGGATGGTCTAAACAGTCCTATATTATTTTAATGTTACCTTAACAACATATTTTCTTAACCACAGATTACCAATTCAAATTAAAACATACTGGAATATTTTTCTGAAGAAAATTATCATTGCTTCCACATAAAAACCAAACCAGCCTCTTTACGTATACATGTATATATCCATCATAGAAGTACCAAAAAATAATCAATAAACTCCAAAGAAAGGAACTTTATAACCAAAAAATAGATTTGATCTAATCTTTCCTTATTGAATCTAGCATGACTCAACTTAATTACGAAAGTCAAACTAAAATTCTCATCACCATAAAATAGCTTCCAAGGATATAAACCCTGGCCTTGCATCAAATGCACTACCTGTTCTTCTTTGAGGTTGAACCTGGGAACTATTTTGCATAGAAGATGACATGGACAGTTGAGACTGAGATTGTACATGTGGCATCAGAGCATTGGATGCAGCAAATTGCTGCTGATGTTGCTGCTGCAGCTGTAAACGCTGCTGCATTTGCCTCTCCTTTGCAATGCGCATTGCATAGGCTTGATGTTGGGTACTCGCGGCATGATTTGGTCCTTGAAGGTAAGGATGATGAGAATTACTGAGCACATGAGCCTGCTGTGGGTGGAGTGGATATGTCTGAGCAGGTGGAGACGTCTGATTAGAGAAAGCAGAACTCAGCCCAACAAAAGAAGGGACTCCTTGGCTGTTCCCTTGGGCAACCTGCATCTGAAGCTCTAGCACCATCATTTGCCTTTGATGCTCTGGATTCTGGCCAGGCTAAATGACCATATAATCAATGTTATCAAAGAAACCAAAAGTGCAAAATGCAATTTTTAACTGTGTAAATTGTTAGAAATGCATTCTTACTCGTAAGATGACTGTTTGGCACCACGTAAGGGTGAACATGAAATAGAAAAGAAACACCAAGTACACAACAATCATTTATTCTACACCTAGACCATTATTTTGACAGTTGCGAGCATACAATATTAAGAAAATCCACATTTACATGAGGTATGGAAGCTATGAGAAAACACTCAAGTTATAGCAGTAGCATCAGTGCAACAGATGGTCTAGAGTTGTAGAACAACCAACACTTGATTAAGCAATTTTCAGCATGCTTGGACTGCCTGTTCATAATCTAGATCCTGTAGACAGTATCATAGTAGCACAATCTACTATTAAGAAAAAAGAGAAGCTAGAGTGGTGGGGTGATTGGGCGAGGGGTTTGAGGATTTTTTATCTCAATCTATGATTTGACGATGTCAATCCACAATTACAAGTTGATTACACTGGACCACCCAGCAGGATAATAACATTCATTCTGACTATTGGAATAGGTCGGTGTTATGGATCTCAATACAATTATGTTCATATATAGATCCCTACCTCCTCTTAACTCCTATGATTAAAAATAGGCATAATAGACCAAGAAGAAGAAACATATCATCCACTCTTCCTCATTGCACATATAATTCAGATAATATTCTCTTCATTGAAGTAGAACATCAACAAGAAAATAGGTAGGGACAAATTTCCCATCATTTGTCTTTTTTACTTCCAAAACACAAAAATCGGAGTCATTGAAATCTCTATTGGATTAAAAGAGTATTACTCACTGGTCACTAGAATAAAATGGCTTTTAAAAATGAAGATATTCTCATTGCAAATATTAAAAACACATAGCATAACGACCTATAAAACAATTCCTTACCCACTTGCCAACACAAACCAATCATCCTGTATATGGTCAAGATTGACGTTAACAATATTCCATACCTGAGGGTGACTATATTCAATAAAATTCAACTATTTGTGTCCCCCACATTACTAAAATGCAATGAAAGTAAGCATGTGGCTATGATTCCACACTCATGGTACACATCAAATGCCTAAACCACACAAGGCACAAGACTCGGGGGAGCCACACCATTCAGTAATTATTTTCATGTAATTAAGGGTTTCTCAATCCATTCAAAAATCATGTTCACTCTAAGCATGTTTTAGATTGGTTTCAAAGAAAATTGAAATCAATGACACGTAATATAACTATCTAACTACTTTGAGGTTGTTTCTACTACAGCTTTTCACATTTGAGCACCCACAACGCAATAAGTTTCATTAAAAAGTAAAACCAAGCTACACCAACAACAACAGAGATAACCACCAAGCCTCACAGCAGCTAATCAATTAAACCACAACCTCAAAACAGAGTAGGAACAAATCGCATTCAACAATTTACCCAATTGGAAATCGAAAAAAAAATTTGAGGGAAATCGCATTCAAATCTTTATTCATAAAAAGTGTACATATATATATAGAAAAGAAGATACCTGGTGTGAAATGGATAGAGAAGAGCGCTTCCGGTGGTCCCGCATCAGTGAAGCAAAACGAACGGAGAAGAGGGCTTTCGGTGGTGCGATTCGAACGAAGAGAGAGGGCTTCCGGTGGTGCGATTCGGACAGAGAGAGAGGGTTTTCAACAGTGCTCGTGTGCATGTGAGAGGGCAAGGAAGAGATCGGTGAGAGGGTTTCACGAGCTCAGACCAGAGAGAGAGAGAGACAGACTGGGTGAGAGAGAGAGAGAACTAGCGCGAGATAGGAGTGATTTGGGAAGACAAAACGGCATCGTTTTGTCTCATTGAATTATAGGTGACAAAAATAAGTTTGTCTCTAAAAATTTTTATAGTGGTGACGAAACTTTTCGTCTCTAATATGGGCGCCAAAATTTTCCACCAAATTTCTAAGGGCGGGTATTTGTTTTGTGACGAAAAATAAAATTTAGTGATGAAAAAAATTTTCGTCACCTATTATTTTATTTATTTTATGTATTTGGTGACGAAATTTAGTTTTCGTCTCTAAAAATTGTATAATTAGAGACGAAATCTTATTTTCATCACTAAAACATGTATATTTGGAGGCGAAATATTTTTTCGTCATGAGTTTTCGTCACCATAGATCTTTTTTGTTGTAGTGGTCGCCTCTGGCTCTACCTCCACCTCCGCCTCCGCCTCCGCCTCCGCCTCCGATCTCTCTGTCTCTCTCTCTCTGTGCTACTCCTTCTTCTTCTTCCTTCTTCTTCTTCTTTCTTCTTTCTTCTTTTTCTTTTTTGATTGAAAATAAAAAATAAAAAAATTCAAAACGACGAAACAACGTCGTTTTTGGATTCTGGGGGATTCGGGGGCCTCTCTTTCGAGCTACGTAGCACAACTCTTATATTAATTAAGGGTTTTGATATAAACCTTCACAAAACATAATCCTACAACTTTTATGTACCTGTGAGTGAGAGGAAAAAAATATATATATACATACATTGTCCACATCAATTGGAAGCCATGAGAGTCACCCATTTTGGAGGTCTTAAGCATTATTCATTAATTAAAACGTTATGTTAAAGATTAAGTAAATAAATTTTGCAATTTTTATAGATAAGTCACTATAAGTATAAATTTAACAAATTCTATGGAAAAAAAAAAAAAAAAAAACCTTTAAACTAAAGAACATTTTGTTTGATTTTAAATTTATAAAAACAGTTCAAATTTTTTTGTTCTCGTATTTTTTTAAGTTTAGGAAAAAAATTTCATATTTAGATGCACCTATTTGTGGAAAAATCTCTAAAAAAAACAATAAATACAAAAAAATAAAATGTACTGAATTTATATATTTTTTGTATTTAGAATTTTTTTAAAAAAATTACAAATATTTTGCTTTTAAAGTATATCTAAATAAATAAATTAAAAAAGATTAAAAAAAATTACTTAAAATATGAAAAAAATCACTAAAAACCAAAAATATAGAAAATAAAAAAACTCAAAGAAGAAGGATAGACACTTTGTGGTGCTTTTTCAGATGAAAATGTTCAACCTAAGAGTTATGACCTTTTAGAATGATTTTAACCACTTCTATAACTTCCATATCCATGTCATTCATTTGTTAAGGAGTTTTAAGATTCATATATTATGTCTAATAAAGTATAAAAAAGAGAGTTCATAGTACAAATTGGTTCGATGTGTTCATAGAAAGTTGTGTAATTTTGATGTGGTGATCGTTGTATTCTAGAGATAGGACGTCCATCAATCGCAAGCACCAGAGGTAAAGGCGAAGGCAAATTTCTTTCTTAAAGATATAGTGTTCAAACATTAGTCTCGGTCACAAACTATTCTAACTTTCACAAAATTTCTATAAGAAATTTATTGTATTTTATTTTATTATTTATTTGCATTAAATTAATTTTTAAAAAATATTTTCCTACAATTAGTTCATTGGTAAAGTTAAATTATAATTTACAGTTAAAGAAATCACTACTGCTCTATTAAATCAAATATTCCCACTGGTGTGGCTACAATACCACATGTCAAATTGAAGTCTAAAGGCGCAAGGGTAGTTAAAAAGATTGAACTTAGATCATCTCTGATGTTTCATTAAATATTTTTTGGTTTCTCCAGGTGTGGGGAAATATTTTCTAAGTACCAACACGTGGCAAGGTGACACCGACGTGTCAACCAAGGTGCCACGTGTTCTGGTCGTTATGCCGAGGTAATCTCGGTGTTCCCGAGGTTTTCTCCGAAAATGTCGGAATTCGAGATGAGTAGATAAGGGACAAGAGTCCCAGAATGAAGAAAGACTTCAAGATAGATAAGGATAGTAGTCTTAGGGAGTCTATCCTTATCTCTGTTAGAGTCCAAAGTAAGCACTGAATGGGAGTCCGTAGAAGTCAGGTTTCTAGTGGGACTAGGATTGAGTAAACTATAAAAGGGAGGCACCCCCATGGGTCTAAGGTACACAATTTATGCTTTGAGCAGTGAATTTAGCACTTGATTATCTGAGAGATATACTGACTTGATCGTCGGAGTGCCCCCGGGTGGAAGAACCACCGCCGGAATCTTCTCTTTCTGTTGCAGGTTAGCCAGGTGTCATCTATTTTGCCAGTTCTCTCCAGCTGATCACTGAGTTGGCAGTGTGATCGAAAAATTACTCACACAATTTGGCGCCGTCTGTGGGAAAGATAGGAGAATAGATGGCCAATAACGGACAGAAGGAAAGGATTGGGGATGACACTCCTGTTGGGAGTGGGAGACCTATTGACCTTGATGTCACAGGAGACGAATACAACGCAGAAACTCGTGACCAGAATCACGGAGTGAAGGACGTCGGCCAGACTAGCGACGCACCAAAGAAACCAGATCGAAGTGGCTACTACAATGAAGACGACCTCCAGGTATGGAAGGATAGATGCCTGCGGAGAGACGAAGAGATGAAGGAGATGGCAAACAAACTGGCAGACCTGCAGTCGGTCGTCAATTTCATGATGCAAAATAACGTCATGCAGCCACCGTTCCCGCTGCAGAACACGCCGATTCCAGCAGAAAATGCCCAGAAGGGAGGGCAGAGAACAATCCCCGTAGCCCCTCAGCACAACGGGAGCGAAAGACACTCTCACTGACCTTCCGAGGAGGTCGGACGAAGGGAGCCAAGAAGAGAAGAATCACGGAGGACGCATCATACGAAGGAGGCGGACCCCAAGGGACGTCGGCATGTTCAGAGGCAGGCACTGTGCTTCGACACAACCCATGGAGAAGGGTCGAAGAGGACTCACCACGAGGCCGAAAGTAGTGCACCGAAAAGACTGAAAGTAGGAGATAGCCGAGCTCTTGGGAGGACAAAAGAGGATTTAAGAGATTACCTCAAGAGGAAGCAACAGAATGACTACGCCGAGGTAACTTCCCCAGATAAGCCGAGGACACCATTCTCGGTGGAATTGGACAGGTTTGAGGCGCCGAAGAGATTCAATATACTGAGGTTTCAAATATACGATGGTAAGTCAGACCCCAATTTCCACGTCGGATTATATTTGAACTCAATGGCATTGTATAGTGGGAACGAGCCGTTGCTCTGCAAAGTGTTCCCCTCATCTTTCGGGGAGATTGCATCAGATTGGTTCCACAAACTACCGAAGGGAAGCGTGAAGACTTGGGAAGGACTGGCCGAGATGTTTGTGGCCAGGTTCGTGACAAACAAACTACAGCCATTAAGGGTTAACACATTGATGGCTCTGAAGATCGGTAAGGATGAAGGCCTTAGGGCCTATGCAAAAAGATACTATGAGGTATTCAACCGAATACCAGAGTATAATCAAGAAGTGGCGGTCGTGTCATTCAAGAACGGCTTAAAAGATAACTGCCCACTACGGAAAACTTTGCCAAAAAGTATGGAAGAGCTCATGGCGAGAATCGAGAAGTATGCCAGAGCCGAGGAAGATACGTCGGGGGCCAAGGAGATAAAGCAAGAGAAAGGAAACGGCTCGCCGAAGCGAGGCCGAGGTAACAACGGGTCAAACAAGCACGAAGCAGAACTGAGGGCTGCCCAGGCAGTGACAACTGTGTTCCGAATCCAATTCACAAAGTCCTGGATCAAATTCGGAACCAGTCCTATTTCAAAGCACCAGCAAGGGCACCAGGGGAATTCATGGGGAGGAACGTTGGCAGGCGTTGTGCCTACTACAATGAAGAGGGGCACACAACTCAGGGTTGCAGAGCCCTGAAAGAACACTTGGAAGACTTGGTAAGGCAAGGCCATCTGAGAGATCTGGTCGACGAGGCCAGAACAAGAGAAGAACAGGCAAGATTGCCTCAAGCACCAGTAGCTCCGCCTCCCCCAGTACAGCAACCTCAAGCAGGAGGACCTCGGGTAGTCAATGTGATTCACTCAAAGGTCAATGAGAACGAAATCAGAAGGGAGACCCAGAAGGTAAAACACCTACAACATGTCTATCAAATCGGGGAGAAAAGACATCGGGCAGAAGGATGCCAGGGACCAATGATAACCTTTACTGAAGCCGACCTAGAAATGGTCCAGCATCCGCATAATGATGCCTTGGTAGTATCCCTCCAGGTTGGGGAGTGCCAAGTGAAACGCATCCTGATTGACCAAGGCAGCTCTTGTGACATCATGTATGTCCGATGTTACAAGGAGCTCGGCCTTCACCCGGACGACATAGAACAATCCAATGGCTCAATGGTTGGGTTCAATAGAACGCCGACATGGCCACTGGGAGCAGTAAACTTGGAGGTGCAGGCTGGCACCAGGAAGATCAAGACAGAATTCACCATCATCGACACGCCCTCCCCTTACAACATCATCTTGGGAAGGCCATGGTTGCATGCAATGGGGGCAATTCCCTCAACATTGCATCAACTATTACGATTCCCAACAGAGTATGGGATAGAGGAAGTCAGGGGCAATCAGCTGCAGGCGAAGAATTGCTCCATGGCAGCAATGAAATCAACCTACAGCATACGAGAGCCAAAAAAAGTAGAAATTGAAGATGAAGACGTGGAAGTCCTAGAAGACATCAGCAAGGAGCCAGCCGAGAAGAGCGAAGAGGCACTAAAGAAAATCCTCGTCCGGGATGGGGATGAAGAACGCTTCTTTCTTCTCGACTCGGGCTTAGCCGAAGAAGAGAAAAGAGAGTTGGAGGCTTTTCTGAGAGCAAATATTGAGGTGTTTGCATGGACACCTTACGAAATGCCTGGCATCGACCCCGAGGTCACTTGCCACAAACTGAATGTTGACAGGTCGGCCAAACCTGTAATTCAACGAGCCAGAAGACCGACATTGACGCACGTCGAAGTAGTAGAAAAAGAAGTAGACAGACTTCTGGAGGCAAGGGCCATTAGAGAAGTTCACTACCCGACGTGGCTGTCCAATACAGTGGTGGTAAAGAAGAAGAACGGTAAATGGAGGGTCTGTGTAGACTTCACCAGTTTAAACAAGGCCTGCCCCAAAGACAGCTTCCCTCTACCCAAGATTGACCAGCTAGTGGATGCCACTTCGGGGCATGGAATCATGAGCTTCCTGGATGCCTACAGGGGGTATCACTAGATAGTTATGGACCCAGCAGATGAAGAGAAGACTGCATTTATCACTCCCGAAGGGCTATACTACTACAGAGTAATGCCCTTTGGATTGAAAAACGCAAGAGCCACCTACCAAAGATTGGTAACCAAGATGTTCAAGCACCTGATTGGCCGAACAGTAGAAGTCTACATCGACGACATGGTCGTTAAGACCAAGGAGCCTGAGGGACATCTCGTCGATCTAAAAGCAGTCTTCGAAATCCTTAAAACATATCGGCTCCGACTCAATGCATCGAAGTGTGCATTTGGAGTCGGATCTGGTAAGTTTCTAGGATACCTGGTGACCAGGAGGGGCATTGAGGCCAGCCCAGATCAGATCAAGGCCATCCTAGAGCTGAAGAGCCCGACGTCGGCAAAACAGATGCAGATGCTAACTGGAAGGGTCGCAGCCCTGAACAGGTTTATAAGCAGAAGCTCAGACAAGTGCAAACCCTTTTTCAAATTCGTGAAGAAAGCCACAGACTTCTTTGGACAGAGGAGTGCGAAGAAGCATTAGCCGATCTGAAGAAGTACCTAACCACAGCTCCAGTTCTTTCAAATCCAGAACCTGAGAAGGAGCTGTTCCTGTACTTAGCAGTTTCAGAACATGCGATTAGTGCAGTACTAATCCGAGAAGAAAAAGAAGAGCAAAAGGCTGTGTACTATGTAAGCAAAACCCTAGCCAACGCAGAAACAAGGTATCTACCCTTAGAGAAATTGGCACTGGCTCTAGTAATGGCTTCAAAGAAGTTGAACCATTACTTCCAGGCCCATAAAATTGTAGTACTAACAGAGCATCCATTAAAGTCCCTATTGCAGCAGGGAGACTTGACAGGAAGAATAGCCAGATGGGCAGTCGCCCTAGGCCAATATGATCTCGAGTACAGGCCCAAAACTGCAATCAAAGGCCAGGTTTTGGCCGACTTCGTGGCCGAGTTCACGCCGGAGTCCATCGAACATCGGGCTCCGTTGAGCCAAGACAGACAATGTCCAAACAAGCAAGCAGAAGCCCAGCCAAAGGCTAAAGAACAAAGGAAAGAAGAGAAACCTAGACCCTGCAGCATTTACATCGGCGACTCCTTTCAACTGTTCGTTGATGGGAGTTCAAGCCGACAAAGAGCGGGGGCAGGAGTAGTACTGATATCTCCATATGGAGAAATATTAGAACAGTCCATTCGATTGGGATTCAAGGCCTCAAACAATGAGGCAGAATATGAAGCATTGATTGCAGGACTGAAGCTAGCAGCAGCAGTACAAGCAGATGAGGTAATAGTTTTTTGTGATTCACAATTGATAGTTAACCAGACAACAGGCGAGTTTTCAGCCCGAGATGAAAGAATGTCAGCCTACGTAAAGGAGGTCATCAGGCTGGCAGCCTTATTCCAGAACTGCAGACTGCTTCAAGTCAGCCGAGATGATAACAACCATGCCGATGCATCGGCCAACCTAGCTAGTGCAATACAACCAGGAAAAGCAAGGACAATAATGATTGAATACTTGTCGGGCCCGAGCATTGAACCAGTAATCACAGAGCGTGAAGCAATGTGCGTAGACATGGGACCAAGCTGGATGGATGCAATTGTTGCGTTCCTGAAAGAAGGAAAGCTACCAGATGACCACAACGAGGCACACAAGATCAGATTAAAGTCGGCAAGATTCAGTCTGACAGCAGAAGGACATCTCTACAGAAGGTCCTTCACTAGACCCCTCTTAAGGTGCGTACACCCTCTGCAGGTTGAAGATTTTTTATATGAAATTCATGAAGGAATTTGTGGAAGCCACACTGGGGGCAGATCACTAGCTCACCGGGCCATCACCCAGGGGTATTGGTGGCCCTACATACAAAAAGATGCAGAAGCCTACATGAAGAAGTGTGAACAATGCCAAAGGTTTGCACCTTTGATACACCAGCCAGCTGCTGACCTAAACCCTGTATCCAGTCCTTGGCCATTTGCCCAATGGGGAATGGATCTCGTTGGGCAATTGCCCCAAGCAACTGGGCAAAGGAAGTACCTGCTGGTAGCAACAGATTACTTCACAAAGTGGATAGAAGCAGAACCTCTTGCCAAGATCCGAGATGTGGATGTCAAGAACTTTATATGGAGAAACATCATCACCAGATTTGGGATTCCAAGAGCAATTGTTGCAGACAATGGAACTCAATTTGACAGTAAGCTGATCAAAAACTTCTGTGCAAAGTTCAAGATCAAGAACTACTTTTCAACCCCAAGCTTTCCACAAAGCAATGGACAAGCAGAAGCATCCAACAAAGTAATTCTAGACGGAATAAAGAAAAGGCTGCAGGCAGCAAAAGGGAAGTGGGTAAACGAATTGCCCAATGTACTCTGGGCATATCGGACTATGCCGAGAAGATCAACAGGGGAATCCCCATTTGCTATGGCTTATGGCACAGAAGTAGTCATCCCATTGGAGGTCGGCATCCCAGGGATCAGAACCCAGGGAGTTGAGAACGGGACTAATGATGTACTCTTAGCCCGAGATCTGGATCTTCTAGAAGAAAGAAGAGAGAATGCTGCAATACAGCTTGCAGCATACCGGCAACAGCTTGCCAGAGCTTATAACAAGAAGGTTAATCCAAGGGAATTTCAAGTCGGCGACCTAGTCCTGAGAAAAGTCGTCGGCAACAAGAAGGATCCCAGGGAGGGCAAGCTTGGCCCAAACTGGGAAGGACCCTACAGAATCACTTCGGTATTGGGCAATGGGGCATATCAGCTTGAAGATAATGAGGGCAAAGCATTGCCAAGACCCTGGAACACTTGTAATTTAAAATTTTTCTATCATTAGATGTTGCTTTATTTTTTGCCGATGTCATCAATAAAATCTTAGTAGAATTCTCCACAACTTGTGAAACTATGCATAATAATGTTTTTGAATAATGAGAACCCAAGTGGAACTCAGGTTCACATTAAGGGGCAAAGGGAAGGCAGAGTTGTTTTGTTTAACACTTGTTGAAATTTGTAGCAATTTACAAGTTGAAGTTAAACCGAGATCACTGTTTAACACTTGTTGAAATTTGTAGCAATTTACAAGTTGAAGTTAAACCGAGATCACTGTTTAACACTTGTTGAAATTTGCAGCAATTTACAAGTTGAAGTTAAACCGAGATCATTGTTTAACACTTGTTGAAATTTGTAGCAATTTACAAGTTACCCCGAGATCATTGTTTACGGAGGTAAGTCACCCCGAGAAGGTTGCACAAAGAAAGAAGAGTATATTAAAGACATGCAGAATATTCTAAGTATAGAATCATGCAAAAGCAATAAAGAGAAGATAAAGATTCAAGCATTTAGGAAAAGCAGATGCATTCATACACAAAAAAGGGCACGTCGGCCATATAAGAAGCTTACATTGTTTGAAAAACAAAAAGTACAAGAGTACAAAAAACAAAAGAAAATTAAGGTTCCTCAACATCAGCAGCAACTTGAGTCTGGACCTCGGAAGACAGTTGAGAAGCCACCTCGGCCGCCTTTTCCGCAGCAAGCTTGGCATCGATTTGGGCAAGGGTTTCATCAATACTCTTCTCGGCTAAAGGAACATCGGATGATACCTGCTCAAGGGCAGCTTCCTTGGGAACCTCCTCATCTTGAGTCAAGTCAAGGACTTGCTCATTTTGAAGAGGGGACTTGGCCCCAGTAGCCTCCTTGGATTTTCTCACCAAAGCCTCATCTTCATGTTGATCCTCAGAATCAGAATCATCACCAGATTGAGTTGGAGGTGGCGGCGGAGGGAATGGAAGAGGAATGGCGTCGGCATTCCGAAGAGGCGAGTCCTCGGGGACATTAAGCTTTTTAAGAAGGGACATCCAACTAAGGGAGAAACCCCTGTTGCATGCCTGCTTCACTTGTTGCTCATAGGCCTCCGTGATGTCGGCCATGCCCTGAGCATACGCCTTCTCATCAGCATCCTTGATTTCGGACACTTTGGTGGCCAGAGCATCCTGAAGTTCCTTCTGGGCCTGGGCCACTTTTTCATCGGCCTCCTTCAGCTGAGCTTGAAGGACTTTATTTATCGCCTCAGTAGCACCGACCTTTTCTTCAGCGGCATCCTTCTCTTTAATGGCAATCTCGGCCTGATCCTCTAGCATCTTCATCTTTGATTACAGGCTCTTATTGGTTTTCTGAAGTGTGGCGACTTCCCTCTTCTTCTCGGCTAACCTCTCACGGTTCTTAAAAGATTGCATCGAGAAAGAGTGGGCATGTTGGATGGCCTGGAAGAAAACAGAAGTATTAGAAAAATATTCTAAGTGTGAAATAAAGAGAAAGAAAGAAAAAGTACCAGACAAAAACACTTACTTGAACAGAGTGTTGAAGCATCAAAGCATAGTTTTCATATTCACTAAACCCGGCGTTTCGCTCCAGATCACCAGGAAGAAGCAGTGCAGTGCTGAGGGCAACGCCGACATTGATATCGTCGGCGCTGTCACTAGCCATAACAGGCTTATCTTCTAGGGTAATCTCGGGGGCTCAGGGGGCATCAGGTTTTTTAAACCTCGAGGTCGTTCCAGAGGATGACCTCGGCCTTTTTGACTTGGTGGATTCGGAGGGAAAGGTTTCAGCGGACCTCTTCGTAAGGACAGAGGCAGTCTTTTCACTTAGAGCCAGCTTGGAAATTGGCAAAGTGTCTTCAGTCTCAACCTGAGTCACTTTGGCCTTTGGTTGAGCCTTCTTAACTCTTTTTGGCTTGGGTGGAAGCTGGGTTTGTGTTGGTAGAGCATCAATGTCAGTTGGGATATTGGCTAAAGAGATCTTTGGCCACAGGTTTTGCGCGACCCATCTCGGCTGCAAGAACAAGACATCGGCGACGTTTGCGTTGAGACGGTGGGATTAGGTATTGAGCCGAAGTAGACGGCTGTTCTGCTGGATCAGATGTTGATCCTTGGTCTGTCTGAGATGTTGATGCGGCTTGTGGAGTTGTGGCAGAGGGAGGAGATAAGCTCTTCTTTTTTCTCTTGGGAACGTCGGGAAGAGTTGATTTGTATGTCGGAATGAAATTAAGAAGCAGAGACGCCTTCTGTTTTTGGACTGGCAAGTCTAAGAGTTTCTTCAAATCCTTGCTAAGAACGAAGGATTGGCGAAAGTTCTTTGGTGGCTGACGGAGAGCTGCAAGGGAAAACAGACATTAGAAACAGGTAAAGTATTAAAGACTTGAAAAGAAACAACCAAGTATTAACACTGGGCTCTTACCCTTGCCCTCTAAAATTGATCGAGGTAGAGGGAAGAGATGGAGATCCTCATCTGGAGCAAACTCCCAATTTCCTGAGGTAATGAAGTAATCGTCTCCAGCCCCCTTGTTGGAGTCTGGGAGGTCGGTTACGATTTTGAACTCTGTGGATCTCGGCTTAAGATAATAAATGTAGCCTTTTTCTTTTAAGTTAAGGCTGCACATGGTATAGCAGTATTGAACGTCGGCTAAGGTGATCCTAACATTTTCCTGTTTGGCTAAGGCTATGATACCGTTGATCACTCGATAAGAATTGATAGCAAGTTGCATGGGGTTCAACTTATAATAATGGAGAATCTCGCGAAACAGGATGTTGAGTGGAAACCGAAGTCCACACTCAATAAAGGCAACTACAGGGAAGGGCATGGAGTTGTCAGTGGGCATGATAGAGTCATCATCCCCAGCCAACCTCAGATGGACGTCGGCTGGGATTTCAAACTCCTGTCTAAAGTGTTCTAGTTTGGATGGGGTGTTTACCCTATGCCTCCACATACCCATAACGTCGGCCTAAAATTACAAGGACTGGGTTTCAGAAGAGAAATGATCTAAAAAAAGGGTTTTGTGAACCTCGGCTAAGACCTAGGTGTATATTGATGCAAGAATTTGTGAAGATTGTTTTAGTTTTGACGGGTTCTACAGTCAAATCCCAAACCTAAATCTATGAAGACGAAGATTGAAGACACAAATCTGGAAAACAGAAAAGCAAGAACGAAGTTTCAGAATCAAGAACAGAGGTAGGGCTATCAAAAGCACAGAGAATACAAGGAGTATAAGGTCAAGAACAGTGACAAAAGCGCAAGAAAGTGGTGAAACAATGCGTGTGTTCACAGATTTGGGCAAAAGCAGAATCATAGAATAAATACATTCAGATATGTGGTTCACAAGATAAATGTTTGAACAAAACAGAAATGACAACAAGTAATGAGGAATATCAAAGGAATTGAAAAACGAAAGGAACAGTTGCTTACTAGAAAAAATGGAGCCGGTGTGAAGATTGTTGAAGTCAGACGACAGTTACAGATGTAACAAAACGACGAAAGCTTCACAGGAAGGGAGAAAGGAAGGCAGTTACAGAGCTTGATAACTAGAACAATGGCGTATTCAAGAGCTAGAGAGAGAAAAACCAAGAGAATCGAATGCAAAGTAAGGAGACGAAAGAAGAGAAAAACAAGTTTTGTCAAAATATTTTTGAAACGGCGGCAAAAGAAGGCATTAAATGCGCCTAGAGCAACGCATACGTCAGACGGCGCACGCAGAGAAAACGGTTCACAGACGCGTCAGAAACACGATCCAATGAGGATCAAACGCGTAAATGAAACAGTTGAAAAGTGATGCTTGACAGCTCACACGCATGAAGAAGTCCATGGGGAAATCTTGTTCACAAGAAGACATGTCGGCCTGAAATAAATGATCTCGGAAGAAGATGTTTTAGTCGACGCACTGGAAAGAAGTATCGATGTAGGTTCCATCACCTCAGAATGCCGAGGTAATAGAACCTAGGGGCAGTTGTAGGGAAATATTTTCTGAGTACCAACACGTGGCAAGGTGACACCGACATGTCAGCCGAGGTGCCACGTGTTTTGGTCGTTATGCCGAGGTAATCTCGGTGTTGTCGAGGTTTTCTCTGGAGATGTCGGAATCTGAGATGAGCAGATAAGGAACAAGAGTCCCAGAATGAAGAAAGGCTTCAAGATGGATAAGGATAGTAGTCTTAGGGAGTCTATCCTTATCTCTGGTAGAGTCCAAAGTAAACACTGAATGGGAGTCCATAGAAGTCAGGTTTCTAGTGGGATTAGGATTGAGTAAACTATAAAAGGGAGGCACCCCCATGGGTCTAAGGTACGCAATTTATGCTTTGAGTAGTGAATTTAGCACTTGATTATCTGAGAGATATACTGACTTGATCGTCGGAGTGCCCCCGGGTGGAAGAACCACCGCCGGAATCTTCTCTTTCTATTGCAGGTTAGCCAGGTGTCATCTATTCTGCCAGTTCTCTCCAGCTGATCACTGAGTTGGCAGTGTGATCGGAAAATTACTCACACACCAGGTATCCCAGGCTTCGCCCCAGACTAATCTTCGAAGGTACAGTCAGGCACCTAGGCAAGGACCTCTCCAAGAAGGTTTGCTGCATTCACAAGGCTCAAACTCGAGACCACTTGCTTAAACGACTAGAGCCCTTCTACTCAGGCCAATCTTTGTTGGTAATATTTCATCAAATTTAAATTTTACAAAAATTAATTAAAACGATACTATAATCGTTCATCAAGTCAAGGAAGAGTTAAACAAAAACTTAGGTAAACTATTAATGGGTCTTAATAGTTTGATTTAATTCTCATCAAGTCCTAGTAAAATCGTTGTTAAAAATAACTTTTTGTAACGATCTTTTTGCATATATCGTTAAAAATTAACAATTAGTGACTTTTTTTTGTCCACGGCTTTTATAAATTGTCGTTAAAACTTACAGTTAGTGACGTTTTCTTATGATAAATTTTTCAAACTGTCACTAAAAGTTGAAAACTAATGACTTTTTTTGTAAGATTTTTTAAACTGTCACTAAAACTTATAATTAATAATATTTTTATGACAAAATTTTTAAACTATTGCTAAAAAGTAACAATTAATAACATTTTTTAATAATATTTAATAAAAAAAATATTAATTATCATACTACTTGCCTGTTATCTACGAATAACTACCCTACAAAAATTGATTAGTGATTGGATGCTCTCAAATAACTTCTAATCAGATATGTGAATTAAGTTGGCTAAGCATTACACTTTCATCAATGGCGCCCAAGACCCTTTCTCCCTCTTATCTTCTTCCCTCTCTCTCTCCACTCTCACTCCCTCACCATCTCATGATTCCCACCCCTACTCTCAGACTCTACCCTTCGAAACCAACCCTCATTTTCTGCAAATCCCTACAATCATCTCAAAGCCATAAACAAACTTCATCAACATTTGACACCCATCTTTCAGTTTCCACGCCTGAACTTGAAGGAATCGGAGCGGCCAAGCCAACCCGAGGGGAGGTCTTCCTCGAACACCAAAAATCATTGGCAGATTCAGCTCAGGTGCTCTCGGCGAACAAGAAGAAGAAGAAGAAGAGAGAGAAAATTAGTGGGTCTTTGAGAGCCTCTACGATTATTCAGAGCTGCTATGGTTGTGGAGCTCCTTTACAGACTGTTGAAACGGATGCTCCCGGGTATGTGGATCCAGATACGTATGAATTGGTACGCACTCCTTCTGAATGATTGTGATTTGGTTGTTTTGGGTCATTCAGAAATTGAATTCTATGTTTTTGGAACAATGCCCACCAAGTGTTTGTGATAAGTCAGAAACTGGGTTTTTGTACTGTGTATTTGCTAAATTTGAGTCAGATGAAGTGAAATGACAATTTCTTTGAATCTATGCCTACTAATTGTTTGCGATAAGTTACTTTGTGGGCAAATCAGAAACTGGGATTTTATGCAGTGTATTCGCTAAATTTGAGTTAGATGGAGTGAAATGACAATGCATATTAGATGTTTGCAGTTACTTTTGGCTACTGAGTTTAATGAAGAATGAAACCATTGGTAATGGGACTTGGTTTTTGTCATATGAATTCCAATGTTAAAATTTACAGTTTGGATTAGTGATGACTGCACTTTTGATATTATTTCATAATTTATCTCACAATTTAAGTCAAATGATTTGGCATTTTGTTTAATATGTCATACTAGGCGAAACATTAGGGATAGGTAAAGTGATATGATAATACCAATTACGAGGTAACATCTGTGATATGATGGTGGGTATTTCAGAACTTGGGTTTGGTTAATTGTATGATATGGTATGTGAAACAACTTTAGTTATATTGAGGTAGAGGAAGATTCCCATTGTTTTTGTTTTTTTTTCCTCTTGGGATGCAGAAAAAGAAACACCACCAGCTTAGAACCGTTCTTTGTGGAAGGTGCCGACTATTGTCTCATGGACACATGATTACTGCTGTTGGTGGAAATGGAGGTTATTCTGGTGGGAAGCAGTTTGTTTCAGCTGAAGAGCTTCGCGAGAAGCTATCTCACTTGCGCCATGAGAAGGCTTTGATTGTTAAATTAGTAAGGCTATCTATTCATAATTTCATTGTGCAAAAGCTTTCATGACTTGCCCTTAACATGCTACTTTCAAAATTTAAAAAATGAGCCCCCTAGAACTGAATGAGATGTTAATTTCCTTGTTTATGTATTTATTTATTTATCATTTTGTGCATAATCATATGTAGGTTGACATAGTGGACTTCAATGGAAGTTTTTTGGCTCATGTACGTGATCTTGCTGGTTCAAATCCAATAATATTGGTTGTGACTAAGGTAATAATTTGTATTGATTAATTTTCAAAATTATATAGTTTCATGGTGTGTTTTTTTCCAACTAAGATGCACAATTTTCATTTTTGACAAGGTTGATCTCCTTCCTAAAGGGACCGACCTTAATTGTATTGGTGACTGGGTTGTGGAAGCTACCATGAAGAAGAAGCTCAAGTAAGTATTGCACTTTATGCACTTTATTCTCTTCTGGTTAGATGTTAAAGTGGTTTGTTATGAATGCAAGTTTTCTATAGCTGATCAATCTTTAATTTTGCAGTGTTCTGAGCGCGCACCTAACAAGTTCAAAGTCTTTGGTTGGAATTGTTGGAGTTGTGTCTGAAATTCAAAAGGAGAAAAAGGTTTGGCATGTCTCATTTATTGAATATATAGTTTAAAATTAGCCGGTTAACAAAAGCTATTGACCATGATATTTTTCATGCAGGGACGGGATGTGTACATTCTGGTAAGTAACTTTCTTTTGAAAGCTTAAATAGATATGCACAGTATGATTGTCACATTGTAGGTCTATATTTGATAAAGTAACAATCTAGTTGGATTATTATGTTATTATTTGAATGTTTAATTGTGTTGTCATGGCATTGTTGCTTTTATTTGATTCTTGAGGTTAAAAATAATGAAAGCATATCTTTTGCGATAGGGAACCGTACCCTTTTAGGCATGGTACCTGGAGGCTGGAAATGACAAGACATATATTCAAAAGAGCGGCAGTTTTGCGCACAAGCCATAACCTAGTCAGGAAACATTTACTAGTACAAAAGTATAAGGCCAAAAAGAGTGATGCTAATAGCCCCCACATGTTTTCTTAAGACTCCCCACCAAATTGCTCCCCACCTTCTTGTTCCTTGGAGCTCCATTGTAATCCAAAAAATATCTCTTTCTTTGGAACCCCACCCTTGCCACAACTTTTCCATCAACAACCCTCCCTCTTTGTCACCACCACCTCTAACGACCTCCCCCACTACCCCAACCATTGCCCACAACCCCCTACGCACTTCTGTCATCGTCCAACCCTCTTTGGTACCGTTTCCCCTTGACCTCCACCCTAGCCCTCCCCACGCTTTGGTGACTTATATATATATATAGAGAGAGAGAGAGAGAGATTGCAGCTAGGGTTTTCATAGAAGGAAGGAGGAGGAGGAGGTGCGGCTAGGGTTTTCACGGTAAGGTAGGGAGCCTATTAGTCGATCTTGAGGGTTGGGAAGGTGGCAGAGAGGGGCTTGAGGGTGGTGAAGAGGGGCCGCAGGAGGGATGACGGTGGTGGGGATGGGATGTGGAGGGACAGGAGAGGGGTTGGGGAAGCTTGCCGGAGCTGACGGATGGACAGGCTGGTAGGGGTGGGGGTAGAGTTAGGGTTTGGGAGGTTGGGGATAGGGATAAGGATAAAATGGGAATTTTATGTTTGGGTACAATTGTAATAGAAAAAAAAAAACAAAGGGAGGAGTGGGAGTCCCAAGAAGAAAGGTGGGGGCTGTTAGCAGCACTTGGCCAAAAACTATATATGGAATAAGAAATGACTTTCTAAAGGTATGTTCTTGTAATTGTGCTATGTTTGAACCTATGAATTAATTATATGCCTTTTTTGTTTAGAGGTTGATTCAATTAAGAATGAAGAGCCAGAAGTGTGGCTGGTGAAGTGAACAAAGATCAATCACTAGCTAAGATGTATGTAGGTTAGATCTTTGGTTGATAGACGGGTGCCTTGTGCAATGGCCAATGGGCATGACATTTTTTATTAGTTAAATTTTAATTAATCAATTTCACTTTAATTTTTTGTGTATTTTTTTTGTATTTACATTTATGTGTTATAGGTTTTTCTTCTCGTGGTTGTGAAATCCAACTTCAAAAGGTTAATTGTAAGAGCCAGAAACTCGTGATACTTCAAACATTTTGCTTGTATGTTTTCTTTCACACCTTTATAGTTTTAAAATTGCTACTCCTCTAAATCTGTTTGATTTTGTCAAACTTATACTCATATTTATTTGCAAAAAGTGTATAATAGGAGTCCTATATGATTTGTAATCTTTGCTTTGCTTTTCATTCGTTTACTGGTCTCTTCTTTGGTATGTAAATTTTGTTTGTGTCAATTTTCATCCTGCTTCGATTTTTAAAAATAATTTGCATAAATTTTTTATTACTATACTTTGATGACAAATATGAATTCAAGCTTCATCCTTATGCAGGGCTCAGCTAATGTTGGAAAATCTGCATTTATCAGTGCACTATTGAGTAAGTCAATGTCATAGATTTATGTGTTTGCTTGAGGTGACTGTTAAATAGTTTATTTGTGGATTTAGCAGTTATGCCATTTTAGTAGATCAGCATTTGATTTCATGTCAAGAGCAAAATCACAATAGCTATTACTGGCAAAGAAAATCCCTTAAGTCATGAATTATTTACAAGAAGAAATTTTAGAGCTGCAAAAGCCTTTTCGAGTAGGCGATCGTTAAAGTACATCTGGTTTGCATCTAAGCAACAGCTGGTAATTTGTTTCAAGCTACCGATTCTTCCCCAAAATGCCAAAGTACAGCTGACTTGCATCTAGCAAGATTTACTTGGCAGAACATGATGAGGCATCTCTTATCTCTCTCTTGTCGCACATGTACAAGTATTCTACCATGAGGAACCACTACTGTCACCACTATGTTGAATCAGAAGCAGTGGCACCCAAAAAATAAAATAACAGGAGGAAGCTCTTAAAATCCATACACATATACGGGTTGCACCTCCTTTGATGCTCTTTTATATATGAATACCTTTATTTATCAAAAAAATAAGAAGTCATACACACATGTGGCACACGCAACACACAATGGATGCCTCACACTTGCGTGCTCATCACACACTTGAACCTTGGCTTGCACCGTAGTGGTGTAGAACTAGTCGGGCGGGGGAAAGAAGCTAAGAAGAGGAGAAGAAGAAAAGAGGGAAGGGAATGAGAAGAGGGGAAGAAGAACTAAAGAGGGTGATTGATTTTGCTGAGAGAGAGACATGCAACAACCTTAGTTCTTAGTTCTCATAGTTAATTATACCATGCCCTATATGCATAGGCTTGTCCCAAGAGGGAAATAAGTAAATAAAATATAAAAAAAAAAAAATTGAACTAGAAATTGAGAAAATAGAATCCTAACTAGATTAGAACTCTTTGTTGACACCTTGTTCACCCAAAATATGTGTGAAGCTCTCTTTCTCCTTGATGCCTGTTATCTCGGCTTTCACATATAAGACTTCCTGTTGTTTTGCTAGTTTTATTGTTCTTTTAGAGGTGAGGATATTATTGTAATTTTTGGATTATTGTTTGATATAAATACCGAATCATTTTATCTTAGACCAAAAAACCCTGTTTGTTTTTACCTTCTCATTTCTTTCATTCTCTTCTCTTCTCTTCTCTTCTCTTCCTTCAATCTTTACCTCTTCCAATGTAGACCCATGTTGTTTCTTGTATAGCTCACGGTCAGAGGTTCCCATTTGATTTCCCCAAGTTGGTTTATGGCTAACATTGTGCACTGAAGCAGTGTGATTGGTCTAACGGGCAACGAGTCTCTAGAGAGAGGGGGAAGGTTATGCCAATGAAACAGATCTAGAGAGAGAGAGGTGTGGAGAGATTCTAGAGGGAGGTTGTGATGCTTCTCAAATTCTCAATGCATTAGAATTTGAAGTTAGACTTGACGTCTTTTGGAAGCACACAAGCTAACATGAGCAACAAGGCCTGTGGTTCAGTTAGGTCATAAATTGGTCCAATTTATTTCGTAAAATTATGTGGACTGATATGATTGTCAAATTTTCGAGAATTCAGATGATATAAGCTAAATAAATGGGTTGTGAGAATATTCTTTTCTGCATGCCAAACTTCACATTATGACTTGGTAGTGGATGTTGTTAGAATTAGTCCACCCATGTGATAAAGGTGGGTCTTATATAGTTATTAGGTTGGTTTATACATGTATTTGGGTTAGGATATTAGAGTTCGGAATCTGTTAGGAAACCTAATATGTGTAGGATTTGGTTACCTAATTGTATGGAATTAGGATTCTCATGGGTAGACTATTATAAATAGTCATGTGGACTATAAGGTTTCTTTGAGAGAGATTTAAAGAGTGGCGAGGGAAAAAATAAAGATGTAAGGGTGAGAGAAAAAATACCGTGAGGGCACCGGAGTGAGCAATGGCTCAATTACCCTTGAGCATGGAGTTTGAATAGTGGTGTTTTATTCATAGTGGAAACCCTCTCTCCTGTGGATGTAAACAATTTGGGCCGAACCACATAAATATGTGTGTGATTATTTTCTCTTTGTTTTGTGTGTGGGTGTGCTTCCGTTTGGGTTGGTGGGATGTGGAATAAGTGGTATCAAAGCGAGGTTAAATATTCGCACAGAAAAAAAAAGGGTGGGTTTGCGGTCATCGTCTCAACAATAATACAACAGCGGCATTGGTAGATTTGACCACAGTACGGGAATTAATAGAAGATTGTTGTTGTATTGTTTGCAACGAAGAAAAGTCACATCATCAGGTTAGTGGCTTCAAGTTGCAAAGGAGGTGTGATCTAGTGTGGCATAGGCTTGATTCTTGAGCGGTTCACATATTTTTATGGTAGATTGGTGTGTATATATAATAGAAAAATTCATGGCAAGGGCTATCTCTAGGTTTTCAGGCATTGCGGATTCATTGGTATGGTCAAAATTTTCAAATTCTGAATAGGTTTAAAGGGATTAGACATATTCGGCGGTGATCTAAGTGATCAGGTTTGACCATAGGTGATCTAGGAGTAATCTGATTCAATCAACAGGGAAGTCCAATCTTTGTAGGGCCAATTGGTTGTTGTTTTTTTTTTTGATTAGACATCATGATTGGCAACTTGTACTGGCTCGTGGAGTATGTTGTGACAAGAGGGAAGTTGCTATCAAACCTCAGACGAGCAGTACGAGTCATGGGTGAACAGTGTGAGCAACAGTTGTAGGATACTTGCCAAAGAGGAAGACAATGGGTTGCAGATTGTTCACAGAAGGAAGCTTTGGGCGTAGAACTTGAGACAATTTCGTGACAAGATGGTGTACACCAAGGGAGGACACGGGTCTCTTTTCTATGAAGGTTTTGGCTTGTGGCAGCGGAGACACCTTAGGGAGGTGCGGTGGATCTCATCGGCTCGAGCATGAGGACAAAGGAAGCCACAAAACACGTTTGAGCATTATGGTGTAAGGTGACGTGGCACTTGGTTCAAGGGAGTGCAACATCTTCTAGGTGAAGGTGAAGTGTATCACGCAAACCAAGACATCCAGTTTGGAGGATGTATATAACATTTAGCCCACATGGGTGGAGGGTGCGATCCTAAAAACCTTTATCACATGGGTGGACTAATCCGAACAGATGTATTGTTGTATTTTTGTACCAGCAGCTCTACCGTCATGTATTAATATTAGGAAATTTCATGTCATCACACTCTTGCTTTAAGTGAAGTGTCAATGTCAGAGATTATTTGTTTATTGCTCATCATTTAAAATAAGCATTATGCTCAGATTATTTTTGCACACTGATGTTTTTGTCTATTTAGTTGATTTATTTTTTATTATTGTCATTATTCTCTGTTGTGGTCTTCCCTGCTATTGATTAATTGACCATATTGTGATAGGCAGCTCTTGATTGATTGATTTAAACAACTGATTGTAAGTTGCTAAACCTTGGACCAGATATATATCACTCACTCTTCTTCTTAATGATGTGGAATGCTGAGAAATTAGAAAACCCTAGAATTTTGGTTTAAGTAACTGCAGATGTAAACCTCCAATTGGAAGAGTTAATGATTTATGCAGCATATGTGATGATAAATGTGAAAAATAGGTTTTTAGATACCTTATTTTAAAAGGCCGGAATTGTTGCATATTCAAGTTGTTGTAAACACTATGCTGGGAGCTCGTGCAGGCCAGTTCTCTTGTATTTGACTAGTATGCTCAGCAGGCCTGCTAATTGAACTTTTTTTAATATGACTGAAGCACTTTCATAGTTTTGTGCAAGAAAATATTGGTGATAAGAGTTTTGCATGGATAATATCTTATCCGGTTATTTCTAACATAAACTATCTCTTTTATATTTTGTAGCTGTTCTGTCCCTTATTTCTGTTTTGATTTTAAATTTAGAATTTTATATGTAACAATTTGAACCATTCAACCCATGAACCAGCTAAATGGAAGGTGGGATATGTCTTTCTTTTAAAAGAAGTGGATTATTGAGATCTCTTGCTGCTCTCTTTCAACTAATTTCCATATCTTAAAATTCATTTCTCCAGAAAGTTCCCTCTTTCCTTTTCCAATTCAAATCTGTGGATTTTTTTTTCACCACCGTTCTGCATATCTTGTTCAATTTTTAAAATTTGTACTGATACATGGTGATTCTGTCAGCTATAGAAGGTTAACTACTAAGAAGCACGGACACCTCTCCGGGGGCTACGTATCAGTGTCAGACACGCGTCGGACACGGACACGCGTCGGACACGCGGTTGACACGTGTCCGACACGTCTGCAGAGGTGTCCCAATTTTTTTATATTTTTTTGTTTTCCAGACACGCTCCGGACACGTCCAGACACGCGACGGACACGCGCGGGGTCGAAAACATAATTTTTGAAACTTAAAACAGGGTCAAAGTGCAAAATTAACAAAAATAAAAGGAAAAGAAAAGGGAGACGATCGTGAGTCGAAGTCGAACCTGATCGAAGGGGAGAAACCTAGATCGCGAGTCGAACTGATTAAAGAGTCGATCGGAAACCCTAAGAAGACGATCGTGAGTAGAAGACGATCGCCAGAAGCAGACGATCGACAACCTAGGTACGTCTCGCTGCTTCTGTTCCTTTCTTCTTCTTCTCCCTTCGTTTCTGTGCTGCGTTGCCTCTGTTTTTTTTTTTTTTTTTTTTTTTCTCTCCTCTGTGAGTCGACGACCCTGTTATAACAGATACAAACAAAAGAAAAAAATTATTTTATTTTATAAATAAAAAAAATCAGTCCTTTATTTAAAATAAAGGAATAAAAATAATAATTTTTTTTTTTATTTCTTCTTCACTCATAAATATTTATTTTATTTTATAAATAAAATAAATAAATAAAATCAGTTTTTTTTATTCCTTTCTTTTACTGTTTTTATTTATTTAATTTTTTAATGTTCAAGCAATGCAATTTCTGATTTTTTAAATTTTTGTTAGTGTTATTTTGCATTTTTTTTTATTACCTTTCAATGAATAATTATATATTTTATGACATATAATAAATAAAATTAATTATATATATTGAACGTGTCCCCAGCGTGTCGTGTCCTCTATTTTTTGAAAATTTGCGTGTCCGCGTGTCGGTGTCGTGTCCGTGTCGTGTCGCGTATCCGTATCCGTGCTACTTAGGTTAACTACCTTTTTTTTGTTCTTGACCAATCCAATAACTGCCATATCGCTATCCTTGTCCTTCCGAGCACTTTTCCGAGAAGCCGTATAGCCTACCCCGTTGGTGAGAGAGAGCCTACTAGACTAGACTGATAGTCTTCCGCTTGGCAGTGCCTGAACAACTACCTGTTCTCCTAGCCCTACATTGCCCGCTTGGATCGGGGGTTCCACATTCTATGGACCCTGTCTCAATTGGAGCAGACTTACTGATATTAAGAGGAGGGTTTTTTATTATTATTATTTTTTATATATGAAAAAAATTAGGGACAGTGGAGAAGACAGAACTGCACTGCTTAATCAGACTTGTTTTTTGAATTTTGAATCATTATTTTCCAACCTTGATCTTAATTTTGAATTGTTTTTATGCACATGTTTGTTCTTTAGAATATGTATGAATTCATTTCCTTTCCTTTAGGTTGCATTGTTGTCTGTGTTCTAATACTCTGAAGTTGACTCATTGTTGGTCTATTTTGACTTGTTTGTAATTTTTGAAAGCCAGAGATGATGTCGTATAAGGATCCAGTTGCTGCAGCAGCACGAAAATATAAACCAATACAATCTGCTGTTCCTGGGACTACTTTAGGTCCAATTCAGATTGATGCTTTCATGGGAGGAGGGGTATGTGATTTTCATCTCCGTTCTGCTGGGAGTGATGACCAATAACACGTAATGACTAATTAAAACCACCCCATTTACCTTTGACTACTGGAAGCCAACGGTGAAATCATCCAACTGTAATAAAATTGAAAATCATCCAACTGTATTGACTGGCTCAGGGGTTGTGTGTTCTGCTATATTTTTGCATTTTACTGCTTAACAATGATATGCCTGCTTACTGGGTTCGGTAAACCTAAACAGTTTTTGGATTTTACCTGTGATTCACTTGATGTTTTCTTTTGTTTAAAGGATCAACTCTATCTTCTTCTTCTTCTTTTTCTTAAATGGCTTTGTGCTTCACTGGATCAACTTTAATGTTCTGTGTCCTCCCACAATTTTTTTTAATGTTCTGCAATTTTTTTTTTAAAGCTAATATGTATATATATTTTAACCATCATGTAGAAATTATATGACACACCCGGAGTTCATCTCCACCATAGGCAAGCTGCAGTGGTTCATTCGGAGGACTTACCTGCCCTTGCTCCCCAAAGTCGGCTCAGGGGTCAGTCATTACCAGTATGTTTTCTCCAATACTTCATTTAGCATCTCTGTACGCTGAGTTTTTCAGGTATGCTAAGTCCTTTACCGTACAAAACCAGAATTCTCAGGTAGCCTTAGACGAGTGGACGGCTGAGAAAATTGGATCCAATGGCTTGAATGGGTTTTCAATATTTTGGGGAGGTCTCGTCAGAATTGATGTCTTAAAGGTTTTTAAACTTATAATTCTTAAGTTTCTATGCTGGAAAACAATTATGGCCCGTATGGGTAGTTTGTCAATTATCTGGTTTTGACTTATAATAACTTTTTGATTTTTTCAGGTTCTCCCTGAGACATGTTTAACATTCTATGGACCCAAGGCATTGCATATTCATTTGGTTCCCACAGATAAAGCAGATGAATTTTACCAGGTAATTCCGAATTCCATTTACATGGTTTGATGACTTCTGCCTTTTCTTTTTCTTTTTTACCACGCCTTCCCTCGAAGCAATTATTGATGTTGCTTTTTGACCAAAGAATCATTCGCTCCACCAGTCCTTCCCTAATTTTCGTCTTGCTATATATACATTCTGCCATCAAATTGCCAAAAGGAAAAAGTTCTAAGGGCATAACTAGATGTGTTTCTAGATGACTTCATCATACATGTGCAATTTACATGATCAGCAAATATATTTAATTGGATTAATGGGAATGAAATTACATTTGAATATTATGGCACATCAATGACATTATCTAAAACTTTTGGTTATAGAATAAAATGTAGGGTTTATTACACTTATACTCTTAAACTATCGTCAAATTGTCCACTTAGTCCCTAAATTATCGATTGAGTCTATTAACCCTAAAGTATATATATAAATCAAAATCTATGTAGTCCCTAAACTATTCATTGAATCTATTAAGTCCCTAAGTATTTAATTCAAACCTATTTGGTCTCTGAAAAAATTATAAAAACAAAATTTAAGCTCAAAACTATTATAAATTAGTAAAATACCATATCTAGTTAAAATTTTATTTCAAGAAAGTGAGTGTCATTTCTTATGGTGAATTATTTATTTATTTATTATTATTATTTTTTAATGATAGTAAGGGTAATTATCTATAGTATTTTCTTACTTAACTTCTATAATAGCTACATGCTTATTTAGTGTTATATATCAGCTTTTGTTTATAATTTTTAATTGATGGTTTTTAAATTTTTTGCTCTGTTCTTTTTGTAACTTACTTAATGTATTATTTTGTTCTATTACTATTTTTAGCGAAATGTTATTATTTAAATCATCTAATTCTATTTTTTCAGTATATTTAATACTTATATAATTTTATTGGCAAAACTGATAAACTAGACTCTAATACTATTTTTTTTTTGGATAAATAATCAAAGTTTATTAGAAAAGTATTAAGACGATGTAAAGAATATAGAAAAACCAACCCACATAGGGCCCAACAAACTAACTACACAAAGACTCCACAAAATCTACAAAAGCCAAAACATTAGGATCAACCGAACCTGTAACTCAACTATGCAATATCAACAAAAGCCGACTCTTTAATCAAGGCACTGAATGACTCACGTCTTGGAAAACACACCTGTTACACTCCAACCAAACCAACCAAAGCAAACAATAAGAAGTAAGAAGCCAAGCCTTCCTACGCCTTTTCCCTACCCTAACCCCACCCCAACTCTGAACCACACCCAACATAGAACCCGGCTGCACCCAAACCACACCAAACAAAGTAGTCACCAAACTCCATAAGTGAGCCGCGAGAGAACAATGGATTAGTAAATGATCCACCGTCTCTGCATCCCTGCAACACATACAATACCAATTAACCAACACATGCTGTCAACGGATTAATTTATCAATAGTCAACATACGGCCCAAGACAGCTGTCCAAACGAAAAAAGGTACCTTAGACGGTGAACCCGTCCCCCAGATGTTCTTCCAAGGAAAGACAGCCCCATCATCGGCCGCAAGCACACCATAGTACGAAGCTACCGAAAAAACCCTTTTTGATCTTTGGCAATCCCATACCAATGAATCCATTCCATCCCCTCCCTTCCTCTTCCAACTTCAGCCCATTTAAAAACCCCAAAAGATCCACCAAACTAATCCGATTCCCAATCCTGAACATCACGTCATAACATAATGAAATAAAACACTTTTTAAATACAAAATTAAAAAAAAAATTAAGATTTTTCTATAATCAAATCATAATAGGTAGGGTCTTTTACTAATTTATAATACTTATTATGGGCATATATTTTATTTTTGTAATTTTTTCAGGGACTAAATAGGTTTGAATTAAATACTTTAGGGACTTAATAGATTCAACCAATAGTTTAGGGACTAAATAGACTTTGATTTATATACTGTAGGGACATAATAGACTCAATATGTAGCTCAGGGACTAAGTAGATATTTTGGCGATACTTTAGGGGTAGAAAGTGTAATAAACCCTAAAATGTATTATAATTATATGGATAGCTTGAGGTAAGTGTATACATACATATACATGAACTTTATCATATATTCCGATACATTTATAAAATAAAATAAAATAAAATAAAAACGGTATCATGTAAACTTAACTTGCACATGCATTGACGCTGGGCGCTTCCCCTACAATTTCCCTGTAATCAAGTACGCAACTTATATCTTATACCGATTTGGTTACTTAACTCATTTAGGAATGTGTAGAATTTCTCAATGGTTACCTGACCATCAGACTCTTTATTTTGTTTCCCCATCATTAGATAGCTTCAACTTCAATTTCAATCGGCCAAGTCTTTAATATATCACATTAAGTTGAAGCTACTTCATTTTGGACGTAGGAGTGTGCAATAGTGAAAATGAAACTATATTGAATACTTAAAAATCTCTAATAATATGAACCATCATTTTGCTATTTCCATTGTGTTGGGCAGTTGAAGCTATTGATGTAGAAATTTTTGCGATTAACAAATGCCAATGCAGGCGCGCACACACCACCAGCCAGAAGAAATTTCTCTCTCCTTTACAACAGTTAAATTGGCCTTCTTCTCTTTTATACAAGGTTCTAAAAAGCGGTTGCGGTCGCCGTAACGGTGGCGGTGACGCGGTTGCGGTTGTGGGGTGTAAAGGCCGTAGTGTAACGGTTGCGGTAACCGGAACCGTGAATTTTTTTATTTTTCACACAATTTGAAAAAAACTTATCGATACGCATATTTTTTTTCCCATGATCATATTTATTCGGTTAAAAATAAATATTGATCAATTTTTGTAAATTTTTAAGTATGATTCAATATATTTCATATTTTTAAATCACTATAAACTGAGTTTTTTACATTTTATTTTAATAATTAATGACTTTATATTATACAAAAAATCAATCACTAACTATTATATATAAGATAAACAATGACAAAAGTAAGAATAAATAAGGGCCTAAATATATATATATATACATATTTTAACAAAGCCAAATAGATAATGACCATACTTATTATTATTATTATTATTTTTAAACGATATATAGATAGACGCACACAAACAAAATGGTTTAGTGATAGCAGCTGAATAGAATAACATAGGTCTTACAGTTTCAACAAATCAATAACATGTCATTCATCTTTCCTCTTCTCTCTCTCTATCTCTTACTCCTCAATTTTCTCTCTTTATCTTCCTTTTTCTCTCTATCTCTCTTCCCCCATTTTCAGCCTTTTTTTGTGTGTTTTTTTGAAAGAAACAGTTTGTAACCGTTACGTAACGGTGTGTAACAGGCTGTTACGGCTGTTACGGCACCGCTACGACCGCTACGGCAGCCGCTACGGCCGACACACCTGTGAATCTCAATCACACTGCAAAAGCTGCCGTAACGGGCGGTAACCGCCAAAACCGTTACCTAACGGCGTTACGTAATGGTTGCGGCCGCTTTTTAAAACCTTGCTTTTATATCTCATCCATTGTTGTCAAATTGCAAATCAAATCGTGAATCATTTTACTAAAATAGTGAATCGGGAATTGTAAGATTCACTTTATTTAGCATAATATATAATTTTACATATGTATATATGTACGTATAAAAGTGTTTAAAATGAAATAAATATCATACCACTTAATTGTATATATGTAATATACATATCAAATCACGTATATCAATATAATTAATTGATTTCTTTTTATTTTGCAAAAACGATTTTTCGTGCATTAGCCAAATAGAATTGAGTTGCACTGAATCACAATTAAATCGTACAATTTGCTCTATTTAAGATTCTACAGCACGAATTGGATCGTCTTGGTTGAAACCTGTATTGAATCGTCAATTGTAAGATTCTAGCAACCATAATCTCGTATTTTCTGTTTGAATAATTGGGGCTCTCCCTTTGTCGTTGCAGAGAGAACTTGGAATTATATTGACACCTCCAACTGGCAAACAGAAGGCTGACAACTGGATAGGACTCGAGACAGAGCGCCAATTGCAAATAAAATTTGAAGATGCACAGAGGTGTGATTGATTTTTTTTGAAGTACTAATACTCTGGAGTCGCTATTTTCATTTCTTTTTTTCCTCCCATTTTCACTAGATTGATTTGTTTTAAATTTCTCGCTATGTTTGCCTGAGCAGACCAGCTTGTGATGTGGCTATATCCGGACTTGGATGGATTGCTGTTGAACCAATAGGTAAATCTCCTCGAGTTTGTGACTTGAACTTGGAAGAAACCGAAAAAGAGTTGCTTCTGGGAGTCCATGTCCCTAAACCAGTTGAGATTTTCGTTAGGCCACCTATGCCGGTGGGGAAGGATGGAGGAGAGCGGTACCAGTACAGGGAGTTAACAGAAAAGGAAGCAGAAGTAAGACCAAAATGGTATTTTTGATAAAAATGATTCGAAATTCATTTGTAAATAATCCAAGTATGTAGAGAAGCATGAGAGAGAGAGAGAGAGCTACATAACATTTTTGCTGACTTGGGTTTTCTATGAAGTTGGTATGGTAATATATATCACCGGTTGAGAGATTAATTTGCTCTAGGAAAGCAAGGTAAATCATCCACCTTAATTTATACATTTTGCATGGGGTAGCAATAAAGATACCTTATTCCATCTTTGTCGTTAGTGATGTTCACTATATGTTGTCACCTTTTTGTTTCATTGTGTACCTATATTCATTGGGAAAAATGTTAGGAATCCTAAATATTTTACTAAATATCTTATGGTTGTGAGACTCACACCATGTGGGTCCCATGTGAATCTCACATCTATGTGAGACATTTGGCAGAATATTTAGTAAAATATTTGGGATCCCTAACATTACTCAATTCATTGGTGATTAGTTCCCTGTTTGGAAATAATCATTAACAATTTATGTAAATTAGATCTTCTTATGTACCTAGTGAGATAAAAAAATAAAATAAATATAAAAAAAAAGTGCCCTTAATAGTCTCAACTTAATTTCTTAGGACTCTCTACTTTTTTGAACCTTCACTACCAAAATTGCTAGCCATCATCTTTTTCTTTGAACTCTTACCATAATATCAAGAATACCCCCATTCTCTGGACCCCGCCATTGCCACAAGTTTCCTTCGGCATCCTCCTCCACTATCTCCACTTATGGCTGTTATTACTGCCACCACCTTTGGCGGGGCATTTCCCTAAATAAGCCAAAATACTAATTCAATTCCCAAACTAAGCTTAGTTTTGAAAGAATTCCCAAAATAGGTTAAAACGTGGTTCACAACCACGATTTCAACGTGTGCGCGCCTATCTCGCGTGAAAATTGGGAAGTCTTAAAAACGTGATTACAAAACGCGCTTTTGATTAAGAAAGCGCGGTTACAAAAGGCGCTTTTAATTAATTTTTTTTTCTTCTGAAATCGCTGTTTTGAACCATGCTTTTTATCCAACAAAATTTTTCTTCTGAAATCGCTGTTCTGAACCACGCTTTTATTCAAAAAAAAATTTCTTCTGAAATCGCTGTTCTGAACCACGTTTTTTGGCAATTTTTTTTTTCATTAAGTGAAATCGTGGTTCACAATCACGCTTTTAAAACTTATATATAATCTCCCAGCCCCGTGTTTTGCATTCACGCTTGTTACAGTTTCACTCTCTCGCTCCCTGCTATCTCTCTCTCGCTCTTACTTCTCTCTCTCTCTCTCTCTCTCTCTCGCTCTTACTGCTCTCTCTCTGTCTCTGTGCTTGAGCTCCCTCTGCTTCTCAGTACTGTCGGTACCTTTCTCTCGTTGGTATGGCTTCTGTCATCTACTTTAATGCATTTTTTGTGTTTGTGAAAATGTGAATAAATTAGGGTTAGGGTTCATGAATGTGGGTATAATGTTGGTAGAATAGGGTTCATGAATGTGAAAATGTTGTGAAATCAGAAATAATAAATTAGGGTTAGGGTTTATATTTGTGAAATCTGTTTAGAAATCTGTTGAATGTGAAATATTAAATCTTAAATTAGGATTAGGGTTAAGGTTTATATTTGTGAAATCTGTTTAGAAATCAGTTGAATGTGAATGTTGAATGGTTTATATTTATCTTAAATCTGTTTATAATTGTGAAATCTGTTGAATGTGAAATCTTAAATCTTAAATCTTAAATCTTAAATTAGGATTAGGATTATATTTGTGAAATCTGTTTAGAAATCTGTTGAATGTGAATGTTGAATGGTTTATATTTATCTTAAATCTGTTTATAATTGTGAAATCTGTTGAATGTGAAATCAGATTTCTATTGAATGTGAAATCAAATTTCTGTTCAATGTGACATCTGTTGAATGTTGAATCTGTTTAGAAAAATTTAAATATTATGTTTGAAATGAGAAAATGAGGGTTATGGTTTTCTATTGCTGTTTTGGGAAGTTGGTAAAAAGCTGGCTTTTGGCTTTTTACCAAATTTTTTGGCTTTTTTAGAAGTGATTTGGGAAGTTGGTAAAAAGCTGGCTTTTTTGATATTTGATTTAATATTTTTTAAAAGTGTCACATCACTCAAAAATGACCAAAATATCCTCACTTTTTGATTTTTAAATTAATTAATTAAAATATTCCAAGGGTAGTTTGGTAAATTTGGGTGTTGCGTTTTTGGTCTTCCCAAATGGGCTTCTTGGCGTTTTTGCATGGCTGGCGTTTTTGTTGCAATGCTCAAAACGCTGGCTTTTTGTTAAGTTGCCAAAATGGCATTGAATGTGAAATCAGAAATGAGGGTTTTGGTTTTGAATTAGGGTTTTGAATTGATGAATGTGAAATCATTTTTCAATTAGGGTTAGGGTTTTAAATTGTGAAATCAGAAATGAGGGTTATGGTTTAAGAAATTAGGGTTTAAGAAATTTATGATAAGTTAAATTTTTTTAATAATGTTATATGATTTTTTTTAGGATCAAATAATTTTTACATGATCAATAAATAATTATCTATAATAATAATAATTTTCTTGTATATTATTATCGTAACTAACTTTATAATTTATTGGAAAAAAAATGGCAAAACACAAGAAAATCTAATTTTGTCTATATAAAAATTATCTATAATTAAAATTTCAAAATTTTCTATCCCTTTCTTTCAAAATTTCCAAATTATTATTTTTTTTTTCTTTCACTTTCACTTTCACTTTCCACAAATTTTTCTTTTTAATCAAAACATATTTAAGGAATAATCATGCCATTCCCTTTTATTTTCATTCCAATAAATTAATGACAGCCTAACAATATTTACGATATATTAAAAAAAAAAATAGAATCATATAATATATATCAGTGTCATACAAAATTGAATTACAAGAAACTATGTTTAAAGTTGTCATGGTTAGTCTAGTACTAATTATCCCGAGTCCATAGATCCAACTGATCATTAAATCATTTTTTCTTTCTCTATTATGGAAAGTATAAGGGGATGTTTGGCATAAAAGAAAAGCAAGTTCAGTCAAAAGAAAATGAGGAGAAAATTAAGGGGAAGGGGAGAAAATTTTCAGTTGTAAGAGGGTGGCCGTGTCCTTCGCCGCGAATAGTCTAAGTGAAACCCAAGATGGTCGTCGACGACGTTCTTGTAATTGTGAATTACAAATATATTTTATAGGGTTTTCAATTGTGAAATCAGAAATTAGGGTTATGATTTCAGGAATTTGGGTTTTGAATTGTGAATCCTGTCTATATTTATTGCATTGTGAATTATGAATCCTATCTATTTTTTTACAAATTAGGTTTTTGAATTTTGAATTGTGAATCCTGTCTATATTTTTTGAATTGAAAATATAATTTCTGATTGCTTCTTAGTCCTGTCGATATGGTTAAATCTTGTTATTCTTTCGCTTATCTCTTCAGCTTCATCATTAGGCCACTATAACTAGTAGAAACAATTTTTGGGGTTGTTTTAGGAAATAAGTTAAAAGCTAATTTTTTGTATTTTATAAATTTTTTTTTTGGAAAAACGTGTAAAAAAAATACTGAAAATGCCTTTTTACCTCTTTCCCAAAAAATTACCAAAACATTAGAAGTTAAAAATTTTGATATAAATAAATGACTTTTTAGAAGTGATCCACAAAAAAATTGATATAAACATTAGAGGTCAAAAAATTTGATCCACAAAAAATTAGAAGTAAAAAAAATTACTTTTTACCTCTTTGCCAAAAGAGGCCTTTCAAGTCGTCATGGAAAATGCTATTATCAAAACATTTGATATAAAAAAATAAAAAAAAATTTGTTTAAGAATTATGTTTGAAAAAATTAAAATATTTGATTTATAAAATGAGTCATTCTCGATAATTTTTACCCAGTTGAATTATCCAATTGACTTATTCTCTATGCGCCTGCATTATGTTTATTCAATTAAGTTTTAACTTTTTATGATAGTCGGATGTCTGAATCATTTTACGTATTTATCGACTAATCTTACAATCCACACCAAACGTCCCTTCCACGTAGATCCGACAAATCTCAATTAATACCTATAAACATGACATACTAAGAGTTCAACTTGAGATCTGAAAGGAGCATACCTAATTTTTAACACATAATGACAGCTCATTAATATTAATGAAACTCAAGTTTGACTCGATTCAGGTCGATAATTTTTTTGTTATGTTTTTTATATTGCTTAAAATTATGAGAGCTCATTAATTTTTTATTTATGTTATTTCTTACGTTATTTTCCTAAGTTATTTCCTACGTTATTTTGTATGAGGTTATTTCCCTAAGTTAGGGAATAATCTCATAGGAAATAACCTACCAAATAACTGTCATTAAGGTCCCTATTGGCAGAAGCTTGAGCAAATAAAAGTAACTTCTCTTTAATTGTCCATAAATCTCACTAATTGGACCACCAGTTTTAAAAAATTACGTGAACAATGTTTGAAATAAAAATTAAGAACAAGTCATACAAAATCAGTCGAGTTATTTCAACTGAATGAAAAAAATAATAATTTCATAGAAAAAGTTATACTATGATTTAAGATTTTTGTATGACTTGTCCAATTTTGTCCAATCGCACTGAATAAATACAATACTTGATATAAATTATACTATAAAATTATATGAACAGAAAAATAAAAGAAGAATCTTCATACTGTCTTCATATTGAAAATTATTGATATATCTGTCTAGTTTATCGAAATACTAATGTCTGAATAGATCAAGATTTATCAAAATATCTTGAAAATAAGTGTTTTTTAAATTGTTACCATTTACATGCGTACGATTAAATCATTGCCCAATTTAGGGGCTTTTCCCAAATTAAGGCAAAATAGTAATTTATTTCTCAAAGTAGGCTTAGTTTGGACAGAATTCCTAAACTAAGCTAAAACGCGGATACAAACCACGCTTTCACCGTTTTTGTGGCCCTCCCGCGGACAATTTGTAAAATCTTAAAAGCGTGGTACAAGCCACGCTTTTAATTAACAAAACGTGGTTACAAATCACGCTTTTAAGGAAATTTTATTTATACATAAATTTTTAAGTAATTATTTTTTTAAAGTAAATCTGATTAAGGAAATTTGATTTATACATAATCATGCTTTTGTTAAGTAATTCTTTCTATCTTCAGAAAACGTGGTTGCAAACCACGGTTTTACTGTTGACCCGTGGATAATAACCACTTCTAAGCAAAATGTAAAAATTCAACAAAAAATCAAAACCAACACTCATTCTTGTTTCTCACAGACACTCACAAACACTCTCTCTATCCCTCTCTCTGACACACACACCCACAACACTCACACTCACATCAAACATATATAATTTTTAATATATATAAATTTTATTTTGTAAAATTCAGACCAATATTAAATATATATAATAATAATTGATAATAGCAAATAATAATCAACTATATAAAATGATTATTTTTTTACTTTAATTCTTAAAATGTAATTTTTTTATTTAGGTAAATTACACTGACACCCCTGAGGTTTATGTTTATGGTAGTTATTCCCCCACCTTTGAAAAAAAAAATTCATTGGAAAAAAAATAAAATTAATTGGAAAAATAAATTATTTCAAAAGAAAAATTAAATTAAAAAAAAAGTTAATTGTTCTGAATTTTATAAAATAAAATTTATATATATTAAAAATTATATATGTTTGATGTGAGTGTGAGTGTTGTGGGTGTGTGTGCGTCTGTGACAAAGAATAGTGAGTGCTGGTTTTGAATTTTTGTTCAAAATGTGTTTTGAAAACACGTTTTTACATATTTTACTTACAAGCGTGGTCACGAATATGTATAAATCAAATTTCTTTATGTATAAATCAAGTTTACCAACACTTTATAATTTATATAAAGTCACAACCTACACTCATAATTTATGTAATGATTAGAAATTTAGGTAAATTAGAAATATTGTTACTTTGATGTAGGTTGTTACTTTGATGTAACGTTAGGTTTACCTACCTCATAAGATTGTTGGATTTTCCTACACTCATAAGTTGATCTACACTCAAAGTAACAAGATTAACAACTTACACTCATAAGTTGATGTAAATTACTTAGATTTATAATTTATCAATTACCTAAATCAACTTACATCAATTATATTTATTTAATGATTACAAATGTTGTTACTTTATAATTTATAATCATTTTTAACTCATATGTTAATTTTGTATGTGTTGTAAGATTTGTTTCTTAAAAAGCTAAAAAATCGAAAGCATTATCATTATTTTAACTCATATTTTAATTAAAAAATCAATAATGATTGTTGGATTACAATTGCTGATTACTTAAATAAAGTTTTTGCGTTCACAAGTAATTGTAATTGAATGAGTTAAATTTCGTATAATTCTTTTACAAGTACAAGCAGATATAAGTATATTGTTGCTATTTTAATGTTTTTTGTCTTAATTGAAGCAAGTATATGGAGACTGTTCCAATTATTTTCTACTGGAGGGGAAATATAATTCGGGATCCCGATGAAGGCGTCTCATATGATGCTGAGCCGAAAGGGATATATGCGGTGCAAATTGGCACCGCGCTTAGCAATTTGGAGGAGATGTTTATGTCAAAGGTGGCAAGTTACGGGGAAACTGTCTGATTAACCTTCAAATATAGATATCCTTATTGCCAGTGGCAAACACGCAACAAATACAAGATATTACCGATCAATGACGATGAGGCGTTGAACACCATATTAAGTATCGGTGCAAGTTTTCAAGCACCAAATTGTTTGGAAGTCTACATTGATAAAGAGGTTGTACCCAATATCCCGAACAGGACACAGATGGATTCTCGTCCGTTCACTACATTGCTAAGCATGGGATTGACACAACAGCGTTTCAGTCTCCTATGTATGAATCAGATCAACGTTATCCAATAGGCTACACACAACAGTCATTTGAGGGCCATGGTGTAGAATCAAGTTCACGTGGTGGATATGATTGTGAATTTGACAATAACAGACAAGATGTGCCCACATGCAGCCATCATACCACTCCGGTTGAAGTTGCTGGTAATATGGCAGAAGCAGTTAACAATGTGCAGTTTGCTGACAGTGACATGTACGGTCCTGATGTCGCCCTAAACAATGATGACAATGAAATATGTGATGAAGAAAATTTATTGGGCGGATCAGATGATGATGATGATGAAGAAGATGACGCCCAGGCTCCCGTTGACCCTGAAAATGCCCCCATTCCACCTAGAGTTGAAATCCCTTTCTATGACAACATTCACATGGGTGGTGATTTTGACATTACTACCCGTGATGTCGTTCCCCGTAACCGGATCTGGAGCGCTGAAAATCCAGAGTTGGACAGAGGAATGGTTTTTGTTGATAAGAAGCAACTTCTACATGCTGTGAAATTGTACCATGTAACAAATAATCGAGAGTATAAGGTTGTAACCTCCAAGCGAGACCTTTGGGTGTTTGCTTGCAAGCACGACTGCAGTTGGTGGTTGCGTGCATCTCTTAGTACGAAACATGGTCTTTTTGAAATAAAGCAGTACAGGGGTCCTCACCATTGTTTATACCCACGAATGAACAGGGACCACACTAATATTAGCTCCAGTTACATTGCTTCTCATATTTTGGGACAAGTTGCGGTTAGTATAAAAAATAAATGTTTACATCTATATACATATTTGTTTGTTTATAGTGTTCACACCCAGATAATCCAACTCATATTTGATTGTCGTATGCAGAATGAACCTGATATGCCAATTAAGAATGTCATCGAAGATATAAAAAAGACCATGAACTATAGTATATCATAGAATAAGGCGTGGCATGCAAGGGCAAAGGCAATTAAAATGGTATTCGGTAATTGGGATGAATCATATAGGCAGTTGCCTAAATTCATGCATGCATTACAGACATCTAATCCTAGCACCATCGTGACATGGAAGCATAAATTTACCGGGCATACAACCATTATGCCCGTCTTCCACTTTGTTTTCTGGTCTTTCAAACCCGTCATCAATGGCTTTAGATATTGTAGGCCTGTTATAACTATAGATGGTACATTCTTATATGGTAAATACACTGGTGTGTTGCTTGTAGCAGCGATTGTGACTGCCAATGGCAAAATATTACTGCTTGCATTCGCTGTTGTCGACAGGGAGAGTTTGGAGTCTTGGTCGTTCTTCATTCAAAATATCAAGGAACATATTATCATGGACCGACAGGGAGTGACTTTGATATCTGATCGAGCTGAGAGTATTTTAGCTGCTGTGAGGTGGCATTGGCTGAATCCCTCGCTCCAATTTGTTGGATATCATCGGCACTGCCTTCGACATGTTTGCAGTAACTTTAACACACGTTTCAAAAATAAGGAGCTCAAACAACTTCTATGGAAAGCAGGGAGTGCTGATCAATGACAAAAGTGTAATGGTTACTTAGATCAGATACATGCTATTAACCAAGAAGCCATCAATTGGGTCCACAAGATGAATCTTGAGGACTGGGCCCTTGCATATGACGGTGGATATCGCTGGGGGGTATTGACCAGTAATGATGCAGAGTGCTTCAACAGCGTCTTGAAAGGTGCAAGGAACTTACCTATCTCAACTATGGTTGAATTTACATTTCGACAGCTCGTCAAATATTTTGACAAGATGGGAGCCCAAGCTGAAACAGATGTACGCAATGAGTTCCAATACCCTAGAGAGATGCAAAAAACTATCGAGGAGGGTATCGCAAGGGGAAATACTTTCCAGTTGATGTCGTATGACATGTTAGTTTGTAATGTGAAAAAATTGTTATTATTATGTTGTTAAGTTAATTACACCTAAAAACATGAACTTGATTAGTTTGTGTCAATATTGTCTTATAGGCCCCGCCGTGTATTTGAGGTGCAAACATTTTTTCGCCCTGGACGAGGTCGCAATAGACAGGTTGTGCGGATGAATCAACCCACGTGCAGTTGTGGGAAATATGAGATAAGACACTATCCATGTTCCCATATGCTTGCTATAATGTCTGAATGCGGTGACAATCCATTCCAGTACGTTGATCCAGTATATAGGCTTCCTGTATACATGAGAGTTTGGGAAACTAAATTCAATCCAATACCGCATCAAGATTATTGGGATGATCCGCAGTGGACCTTAATGCCTAATGAACTTCGTCTGCGAGAAGTAAAACGGGGTCGTACATCTATGGCTCGTATTCCGAATGAGATGGATATATCAGACAGGCGTTTGACAGCTCCTTACAGTGAGTGCCACCAGACAGGTCATGACAGGCGAACATGTCCGGCGCGACTTGGTCAATGAAGACTATGTAATACTTACATGTTGTAATATATCATTTTGAAATTCTTTATTTGTAATAGATCATTTAATTATGTATTTTTAAATTCTTTATTTGTAAACGGGGTCGTACATTTAAAATGTGTATTACAAAATGTGTACTTGATTCAAAATGTGTAATGCAAAATTGAAAATGTGTATAATTTATTCAAACTTGTATAATTTATTGAAAATGTGTACTAGTTTTTAACTGTGTACTTGATTCGAAATGTGTATTACAAGATTCTATACTTAATCACGTAGTTCTTCTACCATTTCAAAATTTCATATTTTTGAATAAATTTAATATCGAATGCTGCAATCATTGTTCACATTTTATAATTTAAAAAATTTACAAATTTTAAAAAAATTAACCTATTATAAATTAAAATTTTAAAAATTGGAATGCTGCAGTCATTGTTCACAATTACAAATTTTATATGTAATTTGCAAAATTTATAATTTATTCAAACTTTTAGCATTACAAAATCAATATTTAAGTTTTGTCAAATATGCCATAAATGTAATCATTAATTTCGAATTGCTTCCGTGTAAGTGGCACATAAATTTGTCTTTTCTCGAACCCATAAGATTTACTTCATTGTATTTTAAATCGTTAAGTACAAAATCAATAATTACAGTTTTTCTGTTATTATGTTATGATTAAATGAGATTTTGATATGGATGATCTAATATTTCAGTTGTACAGGCTTCATAGCACATGTACCTGAGGAGATTCCACTGTTCAGACAGGCACATTGGGCTGATAGTATGTGGGACCGTCCGGTATGCAATAACGTTTGTTGGACTTTACGCTTACAATTAAAATACATTGCATTTTGTTGTATATTTCGTGATAATGCTATTATTTAAACTGGTCATTCTGTTGTGCAGGATGAGGCACGCACTGTGCTGACATGCAGTCGGGCAGATTCTGGATTGTGGGAGCATCCGTTGGACCATAGAGTCTTGCAGTATCTATTACGCGCGGGATTCTATGGTGTGTATCGTATCGGGCACATTCGACTGGACCACGCACTAATCACTGCTCTCGTCGAGAGGTGGCGCACAGAGACTCATACATTCTATTTCCCGATCGGGGAGGCCACCGTCACGTTGCAGGACGTATCTGTTCTATATGGTCTTCAGATTGATGGCCGAGCAGTTACTGGAGTTGACCCATCTTTCGCGACGGAGCAGTGGATAGCCCTATGTGCTGAGCTATTGGAAGTAGCACCTACACCAGCAGATTTACAGGCAGGTAGACTGAGGGTGAGGTGGCTGGCCGAGCAGTTTGCTCATCTTCCAGATCATGCTCCAGATGAGTTGGTACATCAGCATACCCGAGCATATATTCTGTGGCTTATTGGGGGGGTACTTCTCCCTGATAAGTCACAGAACTTGCTCAAGCTGATGTACTTGCCATTGCTGAGAGACATTGAGGAGATTGGGCAGTACAGTTGGGGTAGCGCGGCTCTGGCATGGTTGTATAGGATGCTATGTCGAGCAGCTCAGGTGGGTACAAGGGAGATTGGAGGACCACTTGTGTTGCTACAGGTTAGTAACAATTTTATTACATGTCAATTCATATTGTATGCCATATATCAGTATTGTAATTGTGTTCAAACTATTGCAGATTTGGGCATGGGAGAGATTGATTCGCATTGCCCCGTCTAGGCGGCAACTGGTTGGTCCTGGTGAGCTTCCTATGGGTGAGAGGGACATGCAGTTGCCCACCGGACCGCGAGGTAGCCGGTGGAGGGTTGACATGGGCCACGAGGTCGTCTCGACCCACGTAGTGGTAGTTTATAGAGACCAGCTAGACCAGATGATCGAGGGCGAGGTATGAAATTTTTTGATTACGTTTTAGTTGTCTTCTTAATTGTACATGTTTTGAGTTCACGAGCAAAATTTAATTTATTTGTCGTCATTGTAGTTTATCTGGCAGCCTTACGCTGGGGTCCTCGGTACGCTCCCCGACTACTGCCGACTGGGTCAGGAGATATGGATGGCGAGAGTGCCACTTATTTGTTTTGACGTGGTTGAGTGGCATCTCCCCCATCGTGTCCTCCAACAGTTTGGTCGGGTGCAGTCCGTGCCGGATCGGTTCGACACTAAGTGGCAGTTGCACGTCACTGATAGGCGTGGCCGAGCTGGCACTGACTGGCATCTGTTTTATATGCCATATATACGGTTGTGGGATACCTGCCGGGACAGTATTATACAGGTTGACTACAGCGATGAGGTGATCCCCTCTTCCGACCCTTATATGTTGTGGTATCGGCGACATACACATCTACTAGTCGGGAATCCGAGCCACGTGTCTGAGTCTAGATATCAAGGAGTTGGGCCTTATCTTGAGGCATTGGTGAGTATCATATTATGTGTTAGATAATTAGTAAAATCATACTTGATTTACTTTCAGTCAACTGTAGCCTAATAATACGTCTGAATGTTTGTTCAGGTGGCTGGAGCTGGGAGGTCGTTTCACTTGGCTGAGGACGCCCATTTGAGACGTGATGGACAGTATGCCTTGCAGGCCGTTGCAGAGATCCGGGAGTTATTGTACCAGGCATTCCAGGTTTCCCATCGGGGAGATCGTTTGCATTACGGCCACTACGGTGTACACACTTCAGCAGCTGCTCCAGACACATCAGCGCCGTCCATGTCAGCGCCTTCCACTTCAGCGCCTGCCACATCAGCTCCTTCGACATCAGTCACCCCACCACATACTACCCCATACATATCTGCAGATTCCCTCGACGTACTTCCTACGCAGCATACTGGCATACCTTATGTGCCTGACCCTGATTGGACACCGCCCCGATACATGCATGACGTTGTTACCCCACCCACCCAGTTACCACCACCAGACAGTTCGACCGCGACCATGAGTACACATGATGCAGTTCTCACTGACATCTCCCACGTTGACGCTGAGGCCCATATTGAGCCCCTCCCCCCAGAGCGCGCGGGAGAGGCCGAGGGTTTGGTCGTGGCGGACGTCGCGGCCGAGGTCGGGGTGTGGGTAGAGGCAGAGGTCGAGGTCCAGCTGCAGATTGTGATACAGTTGCACAAGATGATGGAGTTTCACAGCTCACAGTAGTATTCGATCTTCGGCCACAGACAGGATCAGGGGCAGCACATGCAGTAGAGGGGGGGTCACACTCACAGGCTCCACATGATACGCATTTACGATTGGGAGAGCCAGATATTCAGAGAGTCTATCGCAGGAGACCGAGGAGGGAGGTCCACGGTCGGGGTTGTGGGACTGGGGGCAGGTTAGGGCATTAGCGGGTGTGATATGGAGTGTACAGTTTATTTTATTTATAGTTTTTGTTATAGTTTTTGTAAATCAAACTTGTACAAATGATGTAAATGTGTCAAACTTATTTATTCGAAAAATATAATTTTACAATTTTTTATTCTTACTTGTTTTGATGATTTCCATAAAAATGAAAAGGAAAACAGGAAAACAAGGATAAGAATTGATAGGATTTTATTATTGAGCGAGATTGGAGGACCACTTGTGTTGCTACAGGTTAGTAAAAATTTTATACAAAAAAAATCTGGGAAAAAAATGTAAACATTGCATAATGGATAGTTGTGGGGAGAAATATGAATAAAAAGGGAAGAAAGTAAAGGTAGAATTACAAGTAGCGTTCAAGTAGCGCTACAAGTAGCGTTCTTCAAAATAACAATAACGGAGAGAAAGTAAAGGTAGAATTACAAGAACTATTCGAAAACAATTGAAATATCTCCCTTCATTGATAAGTCGTGGATAAGCATTACAAATTGCATGCATTACAGAAATGGTTAGGCGTTCATCCAAACAATTTCATTCATTATCATCATCATCTGACATCTCAATATCAGATTCATACATAACATCCATGCTCCAGGCGAAGTACTGGTGTGCATCATCCATTAACCCATCATTGGCACGCTCATTTGCGGTCTTCATTAGTCCGGACCTTTGCAAACGTTGGGTCATGCGATTAATCTCGTCGCAGACACGATGCAATGCCCTTTGCAACAACTGTGGAGTGTCAGTTGGCATACGCATGGCTAACCGGCGAGGAAATTTAAAATTAACTTCACGACATAGCTCAATGAGAACGTTTGCTTGAGTTTTGCGAAATTCCCACTCAGCTCTCATGGTATTGACGGTGGCACGTGAGTAACGCAAATTTGGATTTAATGGGTATTCAAATTCATCTCCATCTGCAACCTAATAGCGACCCATTGCTGAATATAGATCAACCACCGTATATCTCATGATGATATCGCTCGAAATAGCTGTAAAACTTCTGTTGTGGTATGATGCGATATTTATACCATACATACACATGGTAGCTGTATGTATGAAATTATTGTAAACAACTATGCATCATAGTTGTCACGTCAACTTTTATGACCTGAACAACTATGCATCAACTTGATAGGAGTTGTCACTTCGACTTTTATGAATTGCATAATTTATTGTTATTCCAAAACAAAAAGTAAAAACATAAAAAATAATAATAATAAAATAAAAACGTCTGAATTAGTCAAATTGCTTAAAATATTTTAAAAAATCAGTAATAACTTTGGAAAAAAAACACGAAAATTAAGAAACTAGAATTTTCAGAAAAATATTTTATGAAAAATGAAAAGAACCAAGCTGATCAACCGACTAAACGTCTGAATTAGTCAAATTTCTCTACCTGAATTTTTTTAAAAAAAATAAATGTGAAATTACAATTTAAAAATCTTTAAAATATTTTTAATTTTCTGGAAATATTTATTCACAACTTTGTTTTACTTTTTAGGTGTATTGACATATTTATTAATTTATTGTTATTTTGTTATGACACCCCCTCAAAATTTTAATGAATTGCATAATTCACAAGGGCACAGTAGGTATGGTACGATAATAAATTGTAGCTCGGCGCAGTGATACATCCAACATTTGTCAGTGATGCTCGCCAGTGACTTGAACAGACGTAATAATTTAGATGCTTTGTTTTTTCCTCAGATGCTATGTGACTTTGTGCAGCGATGCAGTGATGCATCTGACTTTGTGCAGCGATGCAGTGATGCATATGATTTTGTGCAGCGATGCAGTGATGCATGTCACTTTATGCAGTGATGCAGTAATGCATGTGACTTTCTGACTTTGCCATGCTTATATAGTTTGTCACTTTTTTCCTCACATTACGTGATGCATGTGACTTTCTGCAGCGCAAATAAATGCTTTATTTTTTTCTCACATTTCAGAATTCATCTAAGTCACATCAATACGACCACATGGCAATAGTGTTAATAAACAATTATGTGATGGACTGAAGGAGTAAAGTGTAATTTACCGAATATACAAAGAAGCAAAAAATGCAAAGAGGAGAAAATGAGATGACTGTGAAGTTCATTAAGTGAAAATAAGATAAAATATAGGCTGCAAAGTTCCAATCGTGTTTACATATCAGGTGACCATTTTATTATTTCGGTGAAAAAAACAACGATAGTTTTGCAGGTCGAAGTGAGTTGGACGGTTGTGTATTTACTTGCATTCTGTTTCAAAGTTGTTTATGAAGAATATTACTTTAAAACAAAGAAAATTTAAGCATTTAATTTCATTTATAATTTTTTGAAAACACCAATTTGTACTGAAATCGTCAATTCCAAGTGACTACTTACTGTATTAAAAAAATAAGCATGAAAAAATAGTTTCATGTGGCGATGTGACAACTCACTGCATGTTGTTTTATTTGACAACTCACTGCTCCAATATGAAGGGATTGCATTGTCATCCTCTAGCCTACAATTATGATTTTATCTGACAACCACGTCCGTGACTACATCACAGGTACACAAAGTCACAGGTACTTAGGATTGCATGAAATGAAAAGCTAAAAAATAATATCACGGGTATCACTTCTTCCATAGTGCCCCAGCATGCATTATCGTCACTAGATCATCTCTAGTTAACCCTCAGTATGATGTCTATAAATAGCGACACCCCCAGTATGATGTTTGTTCAAGTCATAACAATAGTAATATATCTACAATTACTATTATTATTTGTTTGTTTATTTTATGAACAATGTCTTCAAGAGGTGCAGGAAGTTCACGCCAGCAAAGAAATCCGAAAGTGTAGCTGCTACCTCCATTTACTTATGACTACAAGAGTGAAAAGTACTCGAGTCCGAAGGATTATTATGCTGGTATCCGAGCAGAATGTGCGTTTAGGGTAACGGAGCAAGAAGGATTGTTTAATGATCTACATAACTTTGGAGCACCGGTACCTCATCGTCGTTCATTGACCATGGCTAGACGAAATGTGAGTGACTATGAAAAAGCAGTTAGCAGAATTAAGAAGGAGAACAACAGAATGTTGATGCGGAGATGTCGACATTTCATGCTTCAGCTAGCCACCGAAATGGCAGAAGCAAGCAACAGAGATTTGACAGTGATTGAGCGAAATAATGTCTTAAACAATGAAAAATATCTCTCTGACTACTACATGTCAGATGAGGAATGAGAAATCAAACACATTTATCTTTCATATATGTTTGTATGTTGTCTCATATCTTCGTTACTGGAGTGTAAGACAATGTTGTTGTTCATCTAACGTACGGATGTATTTCAAGTATTGGTTTTATGAACCTGAAGTTTATGAAATAACTGCATTTATAACTGCACATTTATTAGTTCATGACTTTCTTTATTGAATTGCAATGAGTTAATGAATGTTCAGGATTAATGAATGGATTAATGTATGTTGAATTATGTGAATACTTAAAACACATAAAACAGAACAGGTAGCTCAGTGAAAAGCTTCCCTTAACTGGGGCTCGTGAAATAGGGATCATGTACGTAAAGAATTTCAATCTCCATCAGGAACGAAGAAAGAGTCGCCTTCCAATTCCTGGAAGTCCAGTCAAAATGATGACTTTGTTAAGGAATGGGGGGTTGACAGATAACTAAACTTGGGGGGCTGGACAAACAAGCTCAAAGCCAAGTGGTTGGTCCAGTTGGGGAACTAAATAAAGTTCATACAAACGAACTACCGCCTTGAACAACACATAAAACAGAACAGGTAGCTCGATGAAAAGCTTCCCTTAACTGGGGCTCGTGAAATAGGGATCCTGTACATAAAGAATTTCAATCTCCATCAGGAAAGAAGAAAGAATCGCCTTCCAATTCCTGGAAGTCCAGTCAAAATGATGACCCTGTTAAGGAATGGGGGGTTGACAGATAACTAAACTTGGGGGGCTGGACAAACAAGCTCAAAGCCAAGTGGTTGGTCCAATTGGGGGACTAATAAAGTTCATACAAACGAACTACCGCCTTGAACAACACATAAAACAGAACATGTAGCTCGGTGAAAAGCTTCCCTTAACTGGGGCTCGTGAAATAGGGATCCTGTACGTAAAGAATTTCAATCTCTATCAGGAAAGAAGAAAGAGTCGCCTTCCAATTCCTGGAAGTCCAGTCAAAATGATGACTCTGGTAAGGAATGGGGGGTTGACAGATAACTAAACTTGGGGGCCTGGACAAACAAGCTCAAAGCCAAGTGGTTGGTCCAGTTGGGGAACTAAATTTAAAACCCAATTGGTTTTACTTGATTTGCTTGTGAAAATCACTATTTACAATTAATTATACACAAACAGATTGTTTTCTGCGCCTTTTTCAAGAAATTGACGATTCTCTTATAATAGAATAGCAATCAACGCAAGGCCAAAAATGTAAGAAACTTGACTTGTACCCAAATGACAACAAATAATTCAAATAGTCATACTTTTCAATGAAATACACGAACGTTTGGTCGTAACAATGAATGATGCATAGCTAAGTGAAACACAACATTGCCTACATAAGCTTCATTTTTTATTACAGTCTCAATTCAAAAAGTCACATGGCAACAGTGAATTCACTGATTTACCTTACAGTGAGCATGCCATTATTTTGTCCGTATATGCAGATGGATTGTCAAGTCATGTGACTTGGTGCACATGCTTTAGTTTTCTCGATTTTTTGCTCAATTTTTTTATTACAATGGCAACTCCTTTCTTATTAATATATGTGGGATTCTCAATTCAAAAAGTCACATGGCAAGAATTCACTGATTTACCTTACAGTGAGCATGCCCTTATTTTCTCGGTATATGCAGATGAATTGTCAAGTCATGTGACTTGGTGCATAGGCTTTGGTTTTCTCGATTTTTTGCTTGATTTTTTTATTACAGAGACAACTCAACACCAATTTGATATATGTGGGATTCTCAATTCATAAAGTCACATGGCAACAGTGAATTCACTGATTTACCTTACAGTGAGCATGCCCTTATTTTCTTGGTATATGCAGATGGACTGTCAAGTCATGTGACTTGGTGCACAGGCTTTGGTTTGATCGATTTTTTGCTCGATTTTTTTTATTACAGTGATTCTCAATTCAGAAAGTCACATGCCAACAGTGAATTAACTTATTTACCTTACAGTGAGCATGCCCTTATCTTGTCGGTATATGCAAATGGATTGTCAAGTCATGTGACTTGGTACACAGTATTTCCTTTTCTCTATTTTTTCATTCTACTGACAACTCATACCTTGTTCGTATATGTGGGATTGTCATGCAGGGGCATCTTTCTAAAGCTGTTCATAACCAACTATATAAACGACTAAAGGTGAAGACACAACCTTACAACTCATTTCGCCCTACGAAATTATCATCGTTTGTTTTAAAAAATTAGCATGGCTACATGGTTCATGGGAGGGAGTAGGAATCGCAGAGGTGGTAGGAACTTGCAAAGGGGTGACAGTTCACGACGAGGAGGGGGAAGGGGAAGTGGCGATGCTGAAGATGAAACACCATTTACTTTGTTAGATGCCTCTTGTGCTTATCATGATAGGTTTGGGAAGCGACATTTTGTCATGCCCAAGTACTATCGAGATCCATGTGGTTTGGTGGAGGAACCATCAGATAATCAAACAGGATATGGTTTAGCAAACGCTAGACTTCTGAAGTGGCCCGCACTATTTATAGAGCGAGTGCAAATGGAAAGATTATGTCGGGAAAATTGATTGAAGGTGCCAAAAGCACGTCCTGTTGAGATCCAAAAGGAAGATCCTGATAATGTTGATCGACTATGTGAAAGACTACAACGTGAGATTTCTCAAATGCGCCGTAGGTTAGCCCGCGATATGCAGCTATACATAGTTAAGAAGGATGCCCCGGAGAACAGAACAGAACCAAATGATGCGGCTATCAAAGGTATCATGGAGGATCCTGAGCTTGTCTCTGACGCTGAGCTTTCGGATTATTCAGACTCTGAGCCACCTACCAATTTAAGCGTGAATTAGGTGTTAATGTCTACACTTCGGCAATATTAGGTCATGCATTAATATGTAATGTCTGTGTTAGAGTAAGTGTTTCCGTAATGAGTTTGTCAGATTGTCTGGCTAATATTTGTCTGTCTAACTGTTATGTTTATGTATGTATTGTGTGTTCAGTTCATGTTGTCCAGAATGTATTGTTGTCGGAGACTTATGTCTGTACTACCTATGTATTTTTGTGGGAGACTTATGTGTTTTTTCCTCAAGGTTTTATGAATTACATTATCACCTTCTAACCCAAAACAAAGACAACAGAAAAAAAAAATTTATTTAAATGAAAACGGCTTTAGTAAAGCCAAAACAAATTTCTGAATAACACATTCTAACCCAAAACAAAGACAAGAGAAAAAAATAAAAAATAAAAAACTTTACATGAAAACGGCTTTAGTAAAGCGAAAAGAAATTTATGAATTACATTATTCTAACCCAAAACAAAGACAAAAGAAAATATATATATATATATATAAATGAAAACGGCTTTATTAAAGCCCAAACAAATTACTGAATAACACCTTCTAACCCAAAACAAAGAGAAAATAAAATTAAAAAAAATTTATATCAAAACGGCTTTACTAAAGCTCAAAAAATTTATGAATTACATTATTACCTTCTAACCCAAAACAAACACAAGAAAAAAAAAAAATTTACTTTAGTCAAGCCAAAAAAAATGCTGAATTACACATTCTAACCCAAAATAAAGACAAAAGAAAAGAAAAAAAAATTAACATGAGAACGGTTTTAGTAAAACAATTTTAACCCAAAAAATTATTCTAAAATACATTATCACCAAAACAATGACAACAGAAACAAAAAAAAACCAAAAAAAAAAATTTCTTCTTCAGAGTTCAGTTAAACTGAAACAAAATTTTTTTTTTGCCAAAAAGCATGGTTCAGAACCGCGCTTTCAGAAGAAAAAAATTTTAAGCTAAAAGCGTGGTTCATAACCACGATTTCAGAAGAAATTTTTTTTTGGATAAAAGCGTGGTTCAGAACAGCGATTTCAGAAGAAAAATTTTGTTGGATAAAAAGCGTGGTTCAGAACAGCGATTTCAGAAGAAAAAAAAATTAATTAAAAGCGTCTTTTGTAACCGCGCTTTCTTAATCAAAAGCGCGTTTTGTAACCACGCTTTTAAGACTTCCCAATTTCCACGCGAGACAGGCGCGCACACATTGAAATCGTGGTTGTGAACCACGTTTTAGCTTATTTTGGGAATTCTTTCAAAACTAGGCTTAGTTTGGGAATTGAATTGGTATTTTGGCTTATTTAGGGAAATGCCCCACCTTTGGCAACCCTCTTCAAGTATTCCCTACCTTCCTTTGCCACTCCAACCACCTCCTTACCACCCTATTTGTACATCCAACAACCTTTGCCACTCTACTTTTTTGAACCTTCACCACCAAAATTGCTACCCATCATCTTTTTCTTTGGACTCTTACCATAATATCAAGAATACCCCCATTCTCTGGACCCCACCATTGCCACAAGTTTCCTTCGGCATCCTCCTCCACTATCTCCACTTATGGCTGTTATTACTGCCACCACCTCTGGCAACCCTCTTCAAGTATTCCCTACCTTCCTTTGCCACTCCAACCACCTCCTTACCACCCTATTTGTACATCCAACAACCTTTGTCCATACTTGTCTTCCATCTTATCCCCTCTTTCGTACCTCTGGTGACTTTTTTCTTTGCTCGTTTGCCACTCTAGTCCCTTTCAACCACCTCTTTCACACCTTCGACAATCCTCTCGTGACTTGCACACCACCTTAATCCTAAATGACTAAGATAGAAAGTGATCAGTAGAAATAGAGAAATAATGTAGCTAGGGTTTCTCGCATAAAGAAAGATTGTAGCTAGGGTTTTCAAAGGAGGATGGGGAGGATGAGTTTAGGGTTTTTACCGCATGGGAGAATAGAGAGGGTGAATTGGTTACAGAGGCTACAAGAGGAACAATGGTGGTAGGGATGATACATGGATGATCAGGCAAGGGTCATAAATTTAGATTAAATGAAAGAGGTGAGAATCCTAATAAATTAGGTTAGGGTTATTTTGAAAGGAAATAAGGACATTCATTAAAATGGAATAGACACAGTCATACATATTCGCATACAAAATAAAATTAGTCCTTACCTAAGGCTAACTTCGCTAGGGATGGCAATGGGGATTAATGGGGTGGATATTAATTCCTCATCCCCATTCCCCTATAATAAATTTTCCCCGTTCCCCATTTCCCATTCCCCATGGTACCACCCTCCCCATTTCTTAATGAGTTTGGATTTTCCCCAACCCACTTTAATCCTCATTTTTATTTTTTATAATTAATGTTAACAACCACTTTTTTTTTTTTTTTTTTTTAATTATTTAAAGGTTCACAACAAAAGCTAAATATACCTTCAATCTTTTTTCTTTCTTTTTTAATATATTTAATGTTAACAACTTTTTCTCTTTTTTTTATTTTTTATTTTTTTTAAGGTTCACAACAAAAGCTAAATATACCTTCAATCTTTTTTCTTTCTTTTTTAATATATTTAATGTTAACAACTTTTTTTTTTAAAAGGTTTTAGGTAATTATACCTTCAATCTTTTTTCTTTCTTTTTTAATATATTTAATGTTAACAACTTCTTCTTCTTCTTCTTTTTTATTTTTTTTTATTTTTAAAGGTTTACAACGAAAGCTAAATATACATTCAATCTTATTTTATTTTATTTGGTTCAACAACAAAATCAAATACACACTAATTAATTAATTAAAAAGTTTGTTTTATAATAATCAAATATATAATTTTGAGACAATCAAATAAGTTTTAGTAATTGAAAAAAAAAATATGGAAGAACATGGAAGATTAAAAAAAAAAAAATTACAACCATCTCTCTCTCTCTCACTCTCACTCTTACTCTCTCCCCTACATGTTATAAGAACCTGTTTAAAAAAAGTGTTATAAGACCCATATTAAATTGCATCAGGACATAAACAATGAATTGTTTGTTGATCTCTTAGCCACAGACATTTTAGACATTAAACCATCTTTCTCTTAGCAAATTTGAACCATTCATTTTAATTTATCCAAAATCTAATTATACCTTTTAACAAATCTGAACTACTCATTTTAAGATATCTATGCCTTACCACACCCAATCCATCCTCCATCTTCTTCCTTTAGTCCCCTACGAATTTTGTTGTTTGTTACTTTTAAAAAACAAAAAATGTTTTTTCAATTAAATTTTTACTAATTTCACAACACCATCACCACTATTCTCACCTTCACTATCACACTACCATCATCACTGCCGCCATCACCCCACCACTATGTCACAATCTCTACTTTCACCTTCCTTCCATCACCACCACCACCAAATATAAAAAAATATATTTTTAATTTTTTTTATAAAAGATATTTTTCATTAAAAAATATTTTCTATCTAAATAAATGAAGCATAACATTGGGAAACAAGCTGATTTCAGTTAAATCTGTTCATAACTAAGAAAAATTCTTTTATTTTAAAAAAAATTATTTAGTAAAACTTTGTATTCCCTTTTTGTTTTTCCAGCAAATAAATCTTTGTACCCATGCTTTCTAACCAATCACGACTCATGTTTGTTTCAATTCTCTACAATTTCCTTATTTTCAAATACATTCATATATATATATATATATGTTGTATAAATTGTGTGATAACATAAAACAAATAGATTCATACTCGTTAATTGAAATTTTAGAACAAGCAAACCATCCTGAAAATTACAATACATAACAAAATAAAATAACATAGAAAAACAAACCGAAACTTGCACTAGACAGTGTACTTAATTTTTTTAAATAAATTAAAAAAATTCTAGATATGTCTAAAATTTGACAAGAATAATGTGACAATATTAATTAATGTGTATTTGATTTTATTGTTGAGCCAAATAAAATAAAATAAGATTGAATGTATATTTAGCTTTGATTGTGAATCTTTAAAAAATAAATAAAAAACCAAAAGAAAAAAGATTGAATGTATATTTAGCTTTGGTTGTGGATCTTAAAAAAAAAAAAGAGAGAGTTGGTTGTGAACCTGAGAAAATAAATAAATAAATAAAAGAAAAAAGATTGAATGTATATTTAGTTTTGGTTGTGAATCCTTTAAAAAAAAAAAAAAACAAAATATATGGGGAAATTAGTGGGTACCCATCCCCAACCCATCCCTTGTAGATATTTAAAGAATATCACTTACCCTACCCAATGGATAAGAAAAAAGGAAAAAACCCATGTATTTGGATTGGGTCTCCATGTATACCCACAGGGTAGGTTATCCATTGCTATCCCTAAACTCCGCTGCCTCATGGGCAAATTGAACATCCTTTGTATTTACCTTAGTAATACAAACATGATCCAAAACACTACAAAAATAATTAGTATCCTTCAAGATAGAATACAACTCCCATTCTATAGCCATCTCTGATTTAATTCGCATTACCAACGTTTGACAATCTGTAAGAATAGTGGCTGACATAATTTGGTGTCGTGAACACCATTTGAGCATCTCCAAACATGCCTTATGATTGGATTTCCGTTGTAGTTCCTCGAAATCCACGTAGCCCCAGCTTGAGATGATTGTTACCTCCATGCTCCATCGATCAAAAATCTGTGCATAATAGAATCTGGACACCAACTAGCGTTGTTAGTAATAATAAAAGAAACATTCCCCTTATTTTGGACAGAATTAATCCCCATCAACTTAGCATGAAGTTGTCTATTTGAAGGTAAATCCAGGAGATTAATCCACTCAATAGTCCGAATCGGATGCTCAATATCCTTTTGAAATACAGCCTTGTTCCTGTGGAACCATATTCCCAAAAAGCCTTGATTGCATCCAATATAGCCTGCTCATCTGGTGCATTTGGAAACCACCACTCAGTCCATTCCTGAACCAATAAACTTTGCCCAAATTCAAAATCCAGCCCCAACCGTGAACCCCTCCAAATGTGCTTGGCAAAAGGGCATTGAAAACAAAGATGTTCCACAAATTCTTCTTCCTTCAAACATCTTGGGCATCGAATATCAACCCCTACTCCTCTACTAATTAAAGCGGGCATTAGCAGGTAAAATTCTATGAATTAATTTCCATAGAAATAAAGCCCATTTCGCCGGAATATGAAGGTTCCATAACTTCTTCCAACACCAACTGACCCCTATTCCATGAACTTCAGACACTCCCCTACCCACTGCCATGAAATAACCAGATTTAACGGAGTATCTACCATCTTTACAATATTTCCGCCCACCCGATCCGCTTCCTCCTCCCTAAACAAATGAATACTCTGAATGTGCTTTACCATATTACTCGGAAAAAGAGTGTGAATCAACGATTCCCTCCAAGTCCTAGTACCATGATCAATTAAATGAGATACTGAAAAGGAAGAGAACATGCTTCTGACATTTCTACCTACCATTTCATTGTTTGTAGTAGGTATCCATTGATCCTCGAATGGGTTGATTTTAGACCCATCCCCTACAATCCAAAAAGTTCTTTTTCAACAAATCTCGTCCCCACAGAATGCTTCTCCATCCCTTAGAACATTCACCGCTTGGCTGAACCTCTAGAAACCCCTTATGACGACAAAATTTTGCTAACAGGACTCTACTAAGAAGGGATTGTGGATTTTGGAGAATACGCCATGCAATTTTAGCTAATAAAGACTGGTTTAACCATCCCCAGATCTCTGAAACCCAACCCACTTAAAGCTTTAGGTGGACACAAAATGCTTCATTTCCTCTAGAAAACACCACCCCCATCCTTATTTTTCCAAAGAAAACGACTAACTATACTCTGAATTTGCCGAACAAAATATATGGGAGCCTTAAAAACTGATAAAAGATACACTGGAATAGCAAGCAGGGAATGTTTGGCCAACACACATTTACTCGCAAAAGATAAGAAACCTCTTTTCCAGCCTTGAAGTTTCGAATGAAATTTAGACACAATATGACTGAACAACACTCATTTCCTTCCTCTTAGATCTAGATGGGCGCCTAAATATATTCCCGGTTTAGCAACTAACTTCACCCCTAGGCAATTACTTAAGAATTTCTTGCAAGAAGCTGACATATTCAAGCTAACAAACAAGTCCGACTTTTTGAAATTAATAATGATCCCAGAATGATGACAAAAGGCCTCTAAAAACCATTTAAGAATCCATACTTCCTCCATGCTGAACTTCATACAAATAAAACAATAAACAACAAGTGAGTCATTACTGGGGCATTTCTACTTAATGAGATACCCATCTCAAAACTGAAAGATAACGCTTGAATCACCAATAAAAAGAGACATGGAGACAATGGATCCCCTTGCCTTAGCCTACATCTTGGCTAAAACCACTCAGTTCTTCTAGCATTAATCAACACAGAAAAAGATGCAGTAGATATACACTGATGAATCAAATGAATCCACCAATGACTAAAACCCATAGCATCCAAAATATTTTCAAGGAACTCCTAATTAAGCCGGTCATAGGCCTTATTCATGTCCAACTTAAGCACATAAAAAGACTGATTACCTGACTTCCTTTTCCAAATAAATTCCAACACCTCATGGGCTAACAAAATATTATCTGAAATTAATCATCCGACAATAAACGCATTTTGCTGAGCAGAGATTAAAAGGGGAAGAACACGACGAAGCCTATTGGCCATAACCTTAGATATAATTTTATACACCACATTACATAAACTGATGGGGCGAAAATCATTCACCGTTTGGGCATTTTTAACCTTGGGTATAAGAACCAGCAGTGTTTTGTTCAGTTCTTTAAGTATATGGCCAAATTCAAAGAAAGAGAGGACCGAAGCAACCACAGATCTACCAACTCCTCCCTACTATTTCTGATAAAAAGCTGCAATCATACCATATGGTCCTGGGGCTTTCAACCCTCCCATGGTAAAAATAGCATCTTTTATTTCATATTCCAACACAGGTTGATCTGACCACACCTTGTGTTCCTCCGAAATTCGACAATTAATTGCAGATAAAAATTGAAAGTGAGAAGGGTAAGTAAAATGTGGCAATGTACCTACTTGAATCCCCTCTTGATCCATAACCATCTCACCATTTTCCATTGGAATACAAGTTATCCGATTCTGATTAGCCCGAATAGTAGCCGCCATATGAAAGTATTTCGTGTTTCAATCACCAAGATGTAACCAATTTAGCCTTGCATGATGCACCCAATATACCCCTTGTCGTTAACAGATCATCCAACTTGCGTCTTAGCCCATAATCTTGATAAGACTTCACTCCCAAATCCGAAATCTTCTGCACTTCTAATTTTCTACGAGGTTGAGAGATTTGAACGTCCAATCTCCGAGTGGGTTGGTTATGCCAATTTCTTAGGTGTCTAAGCACAATTCTTTGATGTTGCATAAGTTGAAACGCATCTGATCCCGCCATTGAAACCTTCCAAACCTTCTCAACATCTTTCCCGTGCTGCTTTTTAACAACCAACCAGCTTCAAAACGACCCCATTCTTTCTTTTTTGAGCTAATGGGACTTGTATCCAATACAATTGGTCCATGATCCGATCGCTGTATAGGCAATGCCAGTAATACTGCCTGCCAAAAAAGATTTAACCAACCAGTTGAAACCATTGCTCTATCTAAACATTCGTAAATTGCCTTGGCACCCACCTGATTATTCGTCCAAGTGAAAAAATTCCCCGTAGCAAAAATATCCACCAACCCATAATAACTCATAAGTCATCCCATGCTGCCCATAAACCTCCTAATCTGCCATAAGTCATCCCATGCTGCCCATAAACCTCCCTCATACCTAGAATTATCTACCCCTGTCCAGAATCGAAAACCCATGGTCAAGCCCAGCCATTCCAACTTCTTAGCCTCCATTTTAGTCTCCATAAGAAATGGAAGATTAGGCTTATGAGACTGGGTCAAATTTCACGTTGTTCGAATTGTAGAGGGTGACCCATCTCTCTATAGTTCTAGCTCATAACCTTCATGGCGACTGAGGAGGTTAGCTGTTGCCAAAATCAGATCCATCATTGAAGCTGTCTGGAATTCAAGCATGAACATGTCCTCAGGAGATGGTACATCAATGCCATTACCAGGTAGGTTTTTAAGGGTATATTTATATTATTATAGTGACTACCCTCTCAAGTAATAAAATAATAGGAGATTCTATTTGTACACCACTTATTTTCGGGAAATTTTATTTCCACACACTACTTCTCCTCTTTTCACATATTTTCTCAATACACACATTAAATAAATTTAAATTATCAACTTTCACTCAATACACATCCTACCATACCAAAAATATCCTTATCATCTTCATCCTCGAAACCCTAACCCTAATAAGACACCACCGCTTTTATTTTTTCAAGGTAACTGGTATTGTGTTTTATCATCTACGGATGACATAAATATTTTTTTTGTTTTGTTACATCTATGCAAATTGACAATATCTCTTCCAGTTGAAACAAATTGAAATGTGCATAACCATTCAAGATTCCATTTCAAGGAGATAAATTTTGAAAAATTGCTTTGATCAACGCAGTGTGTACTTTAGTCAACTCACCACCATCACCAAGGGAGAAACAAACATAATGGTGAGAGCACCCATGATGAGCAACGAGCAACGAATTCGTAATGGAACTTAGCATTGGCACCTAGGGGTGGGCGCGGGTCGGTTTGCGGCCACGGGACCTCCAATCCGCCATCCGTCCGCCAGATTAGCGGATTGAAGAAAATCAATCCGCATCCGTCCGCGCAATCCGGCTGATGTGGATTGAGCGGATTGGCGGTTTGGCGGATGGATGCGAATCGGTTTGGCGGTTTAAAATTTTATAAATTTTCAACATAATTCAACTTGTCCACTTCCTCAAAAAAAAAAAGAAAAAAAAAAAAAAAGAAAGTATTACAGTCAATGACTCAAAAAAGTATTACAATCACTGTATGCCTTACCCAAAGAAAGAAAGTTTGAAATTTTAGAATATCACAATCACTGCATGTCTCATCCACATATTACAATCACAGTATGATTCATCCACATAAAGTATTACAATCTGTGATTCTTAAAATATAATAACAATTCAAACCACCAAAACCATAAACAGAGTAGTAGTAGAGATTGTTTGCCTCTGTATTGTTATATCTACATATGTTTTTGAAAACAAAAACCAACCAGCATATATCATATTTTCTATTTATTATTTTTAGAGCTAGATTTAAAAACCAAAAAATATAGATAAATAATACGTTTATTTTTTTCAATTCAAAAAATATATTCAAGTTGAAAACTTTTTTTCAACAGAATATTTAAACTCTTTTTCAATTGAAAACACAAACATAATATTTAAACAAATTGAAAATACAAAGGCTTATAAATTACTAGGGGTGCTCGCGATTTGGCGGTTTGGCGGTTCGGTTGCGACCAAAAAAATCTCAAATCCGCCATCCGTTCGCCAAATTGGCGGATTGGAGAAAATCAATCCACAACCGTCCGCTCGTCATCACGCATCCGTCCAAAATGCGGCGGATCGGATCGGTTCGGTTCGGTCGGTTTTGGCGGATCGGTATATCCGCTGCTCACCCCTATTGGCACCCCACCACAGCAAACATTTGCAGTTTTTGATACAGGCAATAGTCTAATATGGATGTAACGTTCGCCTTGTGATGAGTGCTACAATCAGAATCGATTTGCACCAATTTATAACCAAGAAAAATCATCGACCTTCAGATAACAACTTTGTGTAAATTTTTACTGCGGAGGTCTAAAGTACTTGACTTGCTTAGAAAAATCAATTTGCCAATATTACTTGTCCTACATGGATGGAACAATGAGTACCAGATTCATTGCTGAGGAATCTTTTACTTTTGAAGCAAATGATTTTATTGAAAGAACCACACTCGAAAATATAGACTTCGGTTGTGAGACAAGGAACATAGATGGCTCAGGGTTAGGCGCTCCAAGCATTATAGGTTTGGGTAATGAAGGCGGAGGGAGATCGCAGTGGTGCGCCGATCTTTTTGTTAGGCAATGAGGGGTTGCAGCGGGGGGAAGAGGGGACGGAAAGAGTGGAGAAGGGAAGAGTAGGCAGCCATGGATGGTGATGGTGGAAACTAATGGTTTAAAAGAGTTAGAGTTTTGGGAAAGGAATATTTTGATAATTTAATTTTAAGACAAAAATGTAATTGAAAAAATCATAAAGTGTGTGAAAAGAGTGGAAGTAACGTATGAAAATAGAATTTTCCCTTATTTTCTCCGGCCGCCGTTTATTAAATTTTTCTTTTTACAATTTTATCCCTTCATAAAATTACTCTTTTAGACACCCACACCACATCCCATTCAATCACAGTCACCAATCCACTTTTGGTTCTGGTTCCAATTTCGGCGTTGGTCACTCCTCAACCTTCGTCGCGCGTCCTCCTTCTCTTTTTCTTCTCCACTCAGCCTCCATCATCTCTCTCTTTCCCTCTCTCTATCTCTGTTTCTTTCTTTCTCTTCTTCTTTTGTAACTCTAGCATCGCGAGCCCCGCCGCCGCCGCGGCTTCTTACGCTGCCCTTCCCTCCACCACTAACGTTGAAACTCACATATCTCCCCCCGTCACCCCTCTCTAACCTCATTGGCCACCCTCAGTCGCGATCTATCCTCCAGATCCCTCCACTGTTCGATCGAATCATTCTCTATAGCTGCAAGAGAGAGAGAGAGATTGATTTGGGTTTCTAGATCTAGGGTTTGAAGAAGAAGAAGAAGAAAAAGAACAAGAAAATGGGGCTAAGGGTGGAAATAAGGGAAAAGGGAAAGGCAATAAGGTGAGGGTTATAGGCGGCTGCAATAGAGGAGGGTGTAGTAGTGGAGTGGGGAGGGGGATGACGTCGGCGGGAGAGGGCTGACGACGAACGAAGGTTCGTAGGGACGATGCTGGCGGTTGTGGCGTAGAGATGACAGCGGTAGTGAAAAGATGTTAGGGTTAGGGTTAAAGTTGGGGTTGGTGAAGATGAATGGTGTGTATTGAGCAAAAATAGGAGACTCAAAATTGTGTGTGATGTGCCCCCAATGTGCCCCAAGTAAATGGTGTACACTGAGATTGTTTGTAGCGTGAAAATAGAATTACTCTAAAATAATTGTAATTCGTTCTATAATGACGAAAATTTTAAAGCCATGTTTGTTTGACGGATTATGATGGATGGGATTGTTAGTGAAAGAATTGTTAGTAAAAAAATTGTTAATGTGAGGATTGTTAGTGAGAGAATTAAGTAAAAGTGTATTTGTTTTGACGATAATATAGGAGATGATTAATGATGGGATGTAAAAAAAATTTATATAAAATAAATAAATAAATTATTTCTATATTAAAAAAATTAAAACATATATTAAAACAAACAGGTGCACTTGGTAAAAAAATAAAAATTTTATATAAAATAGACTCAATCCTCTTATTATTTTTCTAATTCCACTCAAAATTTAGCTGAGCTAATCTCTCCATGTGAGGATATTCATAGTCTTATGAAATTAGTAGTCTCCTTTTATTTTTGTCAACCAAACATGGACTATATAGGATCTACAAGATTAGTAATCCAATCCACCCACTTATGGAGCGAAACAGACCTGACTATGATATTAATGAAAGGGAAAAAAATATTATATTATTCTATAATTTTGGAATTTAAATATTTATTGATATCAAATAACACAATTATCAGTCCTTTTATCTAATAAATTTAGTTAATAACCCTTATTCATTCACTCAAACCGTATATTCTACTCAAAGATTAATATAATCTTTTGTAGACATGCAATGTGGGGTTGGGATCAACTGTCCCGGTCCTGTCCCTTTGTTCTATCCTATAACTCTTCTTTTGCCACGTGTCCAGCAGGAAAAAAAATATTCACCATGTTTGGTTGTGTTTTTTTAAAAACACTTTTCAGAAAATTCTACTTTCTTATTTTCTGTATTTTTTTATTTTTATTAAATTTTTTTAATATTTTAAGCAAATTTTTTTATTTTTTAGACATACCTAACATAAATATACCTAAAAAGTAAAAAAATTGTGAAAAAAACCTTATAAAAATTCACTAAATACTAAAAATATAAAAAAAAAATTACGAGAATTCAGTACATTTTTATATATTTATTAAATTTTTAAAATATTTTTTCACAAATATTTTACTTTTTAGATACATCTAAGAAAAGTGCATCTAAAAAGGTCAAAAAAATGTTTAAAATTTTAAAAATATTTACTAAAAACAAAAAAATACAAAAACCAAAAAATTGAGTTTTCAAAAAATTTAATTCAAAAAATTCAAACCAAATACACTGATTGTATTCTATAAACCCATCCTTCTTTGTCGTCATTTTTATCTTTACTCTATTTTGCTTTTCTTCATTGCCAAACAACATATTGATCAGACAAAACAGTGTGACCACCTCTTTGTCATCTTCCTCCTCCCTACTATTTATTCCTCTCATTCATCTTGGCAACAGATAGATTTATTGCAAAAAAAGGCAACCAAAATTAATACTTCTGCAGTTCCATCTGACTCATAAGCAACTTGATCAAGCGAAAAAAATATTTTCATGTGGTTTGAAATTGATGGCATGTCAATTTTCTATATCTTTGATTGAGACTTTGTTTGGAAAATTGACTATTTTAGGCCCCGTTTGGGGACTAACTGTTTTAGCTAATTAGCCAAAAAGTTACTAAATTAGCCAAAAAGCCAACAACCCATACCAAAAAGTCAAAGATTACGGCTTCTCTCTACTTTTTGCACAACTTTTCGTAATTAGCCAAAAAATCATCTCAAACATACAAGTTTTTTTTAGCTACAAGTTGACTATTTAGCTATTTTAACCTTCTTAAAAAAATTATATTTGAAAAGTTAGTTAATTTTTTTTTATAATTCGTTTTGATGGGCATATAAGCTTTTTTTTACTAAAACAAATTTAGGTAATTTGTCATGCCCATTTATTGTTTAAAAAAATAAAAAATTAACTTTGATCACTTAAAATAGTCCCCCCCCCCCCCCAAAAAAAAAAAGTTAAAAATATGTTACACAAACTTATTTGTAAAAGTCTATTTTATTTTATTTTTTTAATACAAAGTTTTAGTCAAAAAATTATAAAGAAAAAAAAAAAAAATTCCTTCTATTTTTTCGGCCTTTTTATAAATGGTGGCTCTAAATGCACCTCATCTTTTTGTTTGGCCACGCCAATTTTATTTTATTTTTTTAATACCATTTAACCCCTCAACTATATTACTATAATATTAAAATCCTAATCCTAACTCCAGCTTTCCCTCCTCAGCTCCGACAAGACCTCTGAGCATTCACAATGGGATGACTAAAAAAATATATTAAAGTATGTTATATGATAAAAAGTAATTAAAGTGGGGTCAAAAAATATTTGTTAAGATGTGTTAAGAGTTTGTTAATTTTAGAGAGTGAGTGTGGTGCAATGGATGTGTTAAGGGGTGTGTTAAGGTGTGTGTTAAATATATATATATATATATCTGTGTGGATATAATAAATAAAATAAATAAATAATTTAGTTTAATCAAAAATTCAAAGTCCAAAATTAAATTTCAAGTCCAAAAAAAAAATCCCAACAAGTATAAAAAAAAAAAAAAAAAAAAATTGATGTTGACCGGTCAACTGGTAACACAAACAAACGCACTCCTTCGCTAGTTAAAACGCTAGCTGCAGATAACAAACAAATTAACACACACCACTAACACACACGCGAACAGCTCCATTGCAGCCCCAAACAATACCCTCAGTTAGCCAAAATTTAGCACCTAACACACTGGTTAGTGTGTCCATTGTGGATGCTCTTAGCTTTGGTAAGCATTTTTCAGTCCCTTTTTCGCCGTCATTGTCGTCACCCTCTAACCTTTCATCGGCTTACCTGTCGTTATGACCTTCATTCATTAGCCCCAATCCATCCACTTTCACTACCCCACCGTGTCATCATCGCCGGCAAACCCTACTCTTCTCTACCGCATGTGAACCATTCACTTTCCCTTCTACAACTTGCGAGAAACCCACTTCGACCAACTGCAGCTCCCGATCGTAAAACCTCACCCATCCATTACTATCTGCAACTCACCCTTCGTACGTCGGTTGTGACTCGCGATCACCAACCCGCCCTCCCAGATCTAGCATCTCTACCCTCCCTTCAACTACAACCCTCTCATTTCTTCTTTTTCTTCTTTCTTTTATTCTTCTTTGCGACTCTCTCCCCTCTCTACAACCCTCTCATTTCTTCTTTTTCTTCTTTCTTTTATTCTTCTTTGCGACTCTCTCCCCTCTCTCTTTCTCTCTCTCTCTCTCTCTCTCTCTCTCTCTCTCTCTCTCTCTCTGCCGATGATGGTAGGTAGTGTTGGAAAATTTGGTTTTTATAGGCTTATTTTGGACCAACTTTGAGCCCAAAATGGAGTAGGCCCCAAACGTCTTTTGGGGTGGGTTCGAAGAGGTGACGTGTTCCTTGCCGTATGGCAAGTCACACAGTGAAGACGGTTCGTCAAAACCATTTATGAGTGAATGGGAACTTGATGTCATTTTCGGGTTCATGGAATAGACATTTAAAGAAGTAAAATATGGGTTTCCTTAAAATGGTTATCCCACATTGAAAACTTAAGAGAACTTATGTGTGTATATAACTTCTAGGTAGCAACACTTGGGTTAGTCCCCAAGGTGCACCCCAAGTTTGTAGAAGGGAGGAGTTATGGACAATGTGAACCTTAGCCCAAACCACCATGCACGTCGCCGTCCGAGTGCGGGTTGTAGGTCAGGTCGGTTCTAACATTAATTTTTTGGACAAAATTTATTTAAATTTTTCCAAAAAAAAAATTCTTGCAGGAGATTATTTGTATTTCAAATTAAATTTGAATTCAAATTTTGTGTCCAAAAATTGTGCCTCCGAATTCCACTAATTCCCAACTGTTAACAAGTTTTTTAAACTGTCGGACAGATTCAAAACTATCCAAACATGTTTCTTCAAATCTGTTGAATTTTGGACAAATTCTGTTATTTCAAACAGATTTAAATCTATCTAGGCAGATTTGAACATGTTCTAAATATTCTAACAGATCAGAAAAAATTGCCCAACAGTTCTAGACAGTTTTTATAACTATTGCAGTTACAGATCTGTCCAGTTTGAAGTTGAATCTATCCAGTTTAATTTCTGTACCTGTTCACTTTAAATTCTACCTGTTCGGGCAGTATGAATGGTCACCAAGTTGCTTATAAATTGAGACTTATTTCCAGCAGTCAAAGATCTGGAAAAATAGTCTGAAAAATACATTTCTTACTGTTTAGATTTTTTATCTGTTTGCATTATTCTTCATATTATTTTAGGGAAAAATTGAGAGAGTTTAGAACATAGGTTTTGTTCGCCGAACAAATTGTTTGGAGTGCTACTACAATTTGTGAAGATCATTGTATCTTGGAAGATAGACGTCACTTGTCCGTAAGCACCGTAGCGGGGCGAATCTGTCTTAAGGACAGAGTGTCACACACTCGGCTTGATCTTTTTATTATTCATTCGGTTAGGTAAAATAAATTCAGTAAGTTATTTATTTTATTTGTTTGATTTGGTTTCAATTTATTTATTATACACAGAAGATTGTTTCAATAGGTAGTGGGCTTAGGGTTTGAAATGAAGGGATGGAGGGGCGGCATAAAAAAAGGGGACTGACCAGTGAAATGGCTTTGGCGAGGTGGCTCTGGTAGCGAAGATAACTTCGACAATTAATTGGTGAATATAGATAAAATTGGAATGATTTGGGATGTTCAACAAAAATATAAAAAAATACAAATTTTTGGTTGGGGTGTTGGCTTGTTTTGGGAAGTATGAAAAAAGCTAGTTTATTGGCTTTTTCTTTGTTTTTTTTTTTAAAAAAAAATATAAAAAAATAGAGAGGTGATGTGACCCAAACAAGTCAATAAGTCAATAAAATACATTGAATTTTTTTCCTACTTATCAAAATAACTCTAAAGAATCTGGGTGCTCAACCAAAAAAGTTAGGTGTATTTAGAGGTACATTTTTATATAAAGTTAAAAAGTCACTAAAAAAGTCAATTTCCAAAACTACCTTTATTTTAAGTAAATAAGTTATGGGTTAATTTTAAGACTCTTTAACTCTAAGTGAATATCATTTTATCTCTCATATTTGAATCAGCACACTTTGATTTATCAATTAATAAAAACAAAAAAACAAACAAAAAAATTAAATAGTGAAAACTCAAAAACAAAACTTTGAGTTTAGTGAAAAAGACTTTTACCACTTGAGTAGTACATATATTATGATATTATTTCCTTTATCATTTATTTTTACTAGTGGTTGGACACGTGTGTTGCACGTGACAAGTGATTTTTCATCAACTGTTAATATTATAATTATACATGTCTCTTAAATTGGTATGTGATATGTATACAAAGTATGGAGATTTGTATAGATAAATTGATCTACATCTAAAATACAACTATAAGTAAGAAATGAATATATACTCGGCTGAAGAATTTAAATGATAAATGAGAAATTTTATAAACATAAACATTACTTTATAACTAGATTGTTGAGATCACAATCTTATCTTAAACAAAGCAATAAGTAGATCCTTTAAATATATAGTATTTCACAAATCTTATTCTATCAACTTTCCACTTCAATTTTCTGTAATCCGTGTGTAATACAATTGAAGGTATGAAATTAATTGCACAATTATAAAATTTTGTTTAATAGTTCAACTTATACTACAAATTTAGTGAATCCATTATTGCATATTATTTGCATACTATTAGTGTAAGAATGTACTAATATTAATATGTAATATATTTTTATACATCAAGAGTTGTTGAGTCTCGTTTCCTATGTTATGAATATCTTACATGATGAAAAATATAATATTAGTCATTAGTATGTTTTCATTTATGTAGAAAATATAGAATAGTTTTTTTAAGAAAATGGAATGATATTCTAACTTAATATTTTGATCGATATAAGAATTTCATAATTATTCTTAGGATATTTATAGATCTATGCTTATAAGTGTTTGCAAGGTCACTCTCATGAAATTGTCGAGTTACATAATTTATTATGGTATCTATAAGTAATCAGCTATCACGACCCAAATCTGCCCCTAAAAGTTTGGCCATAATCGGCCTATACTGAGGCCTCAAAAGCAAAAGTTTTCAAAATAAATGCTAATCCATAACGGGATCTAAAGCAGAAGCAAATAAATAGCAGAACGTCCATTGAGCAATGCTTATATGCCAGGATCATTAAACATTGCAACATCAAGACGTATATCCAAGATTTACATATACAACTTTTCATATACAAGTCCAAGTCAAGTTTATATACACAAAGAGTTATATTACCCCCAAAATTTACATATTACCCCAGTGTACATTAAAAGCCACAAAAGACGTAACAAAAATGTGGTCACAAGGGAACTCCTCAAAAGGGCAAAAGACTCCACTGTGGCGGCTTAACAAAATAGGTCCACCAAAAGTTTCCTGAAGCGGACCCAGGGTTGCCCTCCCAGCTGATCACCTACATAAACATATATATAAACGGAGTGAGCAAAGCTCAGTGAATAATAATAATGTAAGGAGGTTCATGTGAATGGACATATGTCTTGGAGAATATTTATCTAACATATACATGTCTCCATGATCATATTCCAAAATGGCCTTGGGCCCACATAAGACGGAACGGCCTTAGGCCCAACGTAATATACAACGGCCTTGGGCCCAACGTAATACACAACGACCTTAGGCCCAACGTAATACACAATGACCTTGGGCCCAACGTATCAACAGTTCATCTGGACTTTATAGGGTAGATGGAACATCAGTATGTCTCCATCTCCTTCGGGCTTAGAGCCATTAATCATAACAATTCATATCATGGTAGGGTAGATGGAACATTGACCTGTCTCCACCTCCCTCGGCCTTAGGGCCATCATATAGAATGGAAACAGAATGACCTCATGTCCATCTCTTATGCCATTGCTCATACTTGTACCATTGCTCAATTGTTTTCACCAAGGTATATTTTATATAACATATGTCATTCACAATCAAAATACATAAATCATAGCACAATTTATCTTGAATATACCAAACACGATCAAGGTACATAATTCATAAACAAAAATACAGAAATAAAACATATCGTTACATTATTATTACTCACAGTAGTTTAGTCGAGCAACGGTCGCTTCCTGCAAGTGACCTACACATGGCACACACACAAATGGATAATTGACACATTCTTTTCTTAGCTTCTATTCTTTAATCATTCACCCGTTTGTTCACTTCCTATTCTTTCTTAAGCATTTCAAAGGGATCAAATAGACACATTAACAAATTTAGAGGGTCAGAAAAGAGTAAAAGAAGTTGATAGAATTTTTCTCCACTGGCTGTACGTGCGGAAGTCTCCCACCGCACGTGCTTTTGTTTCAAATTGCTCAATCTGCCTCCCCTGCTTTCCGCATGTGTGGCTGTGAGCCCCACACGTATGGCTGTGCATCCCATTCGTACGGCCATGAGCCCCGCACGTGCGGTTCTGGGCTCTGTTTGAGCAATCCAAAAATCCCCAAAGATCAAACTTTCCAAAGGCATTTCAAGGCTCTATTTCGAGCGATTTCATTTCAAGAACATAATATATGATCATAATAACCATGAAATTTAAGCCCAATGAGATCAAACTTCTTTTAATTTAACATATAAAACCCTAATCTTCATATTTCCTTCATTTTCCATCCTTTCACAATACATATATATAGCTACATGAATTCAAATCATGCAAAGGCTCAAGATTACTTAACAATTTCCACAATCTAACTCAAATTAAACTCCAAATAAAGGAATCAACTCATAAATCAAGCAATTGCAAGGATTACATGCTCATTTTCATGGGATTTGTTCAACCAAGATCATAACTCAAAACCCTAACTTTTATGAGTGCAAAAGCTTTATCTTAGGTTTTGATTCCAAGCAATTGAATAGACATTTCAAGTATTTGAGTTGATTAACACTTACCTTAGACCAATCTTTGAGTTACTTTCTTTAATTTCCTCCAATTCCTAAGCTTAAAGTTGAATCCTCTTCTTCTCTCTCTTTTCTCTCTACGTTTTTGTCTCTTAAAAGGCTAAAGGTGAGCTCAAATATATATAACAAGTCATATGTATCTATATAGGCCAACCAAACATAACTTAACGAATCAGACGAAATCAATTTTCAATTAAACTGTCCGAATGGTTCTAAAAATTCGCATTAGCATATTCATGTACTCAATTTCAGTTTCTAAACTCACTAAAGTCGTTAATTTCAATTTCAAAGTGTTAACTCTAGGAGTTTTACCCAAATAAAGCTAATTAATTCATTACGAATCACATTTTTATAAAATTTCATATAATATCCTAAAAATCATGCTAATAACTGTAAAGTCAATTTCAGTTTATCGCGCCTCTAAAGCTTTTAGTTTTCAGTCCAAAGGTTGCAATTTCAATAGGTTTTCTCATAACCGACAGATACAAATTTATAAACATGTAATTCACACATTAAAATATGAAATTTTACATCAAGCACATAATCACACATATAATCGCACATATAATAAAGGAATTAAAGCATATGGAGCATTTGAAAAAGTCAGGTTATTACATCAGCATATAACAAAAATTGATCAAATTTTTTTATTTGATATACTTACTTTCTATATCATTGAGTTGTTGCGATAATGTTTGGGCATCATTTGATTTTTTTTTTCTTGTAATTTGACTAAAATGTGTGCATGATGTATATTATTTTTCTTGAACTTCACAATAGATAAGACGATTCCTACTTCAACTCGTCTAACTTTGCTTGGAGAGCATGTTGTAATAGATCTTCTGTAGTTTTTTTTCCGCTATCTTCTTGTTTTTCTTCTTGCTCATTATTATAACTCATTGTAATAAAAATATTTTGATGAGTAAGAGTTTGAGGCGATATCATATTGTTATGAATTTCAAAACCCATTTTCCCTCAATAATGTGATTTTTTCTGTGAGGGGGAAAAAGTATAATTATTGTTATGATGGAGGTATTTTGCAAAGTCTTTGTTTGTTAATGAAAGTGTTTGTTGTGGACACTTGTTTGTATGATATGCATGTATATATGTATTAAACATAAGTTTATAGGAGAACAATACACAATTCCGCAATTTTTTCCTAACAAATATAATTATATTACTAAAGCGATACATATGAGAAAATTAAAGTATTCGATGGTACTATAGCATTACAGATTGACAATATGTATGAATACAGTAGCATATATAAATTTACATTTATATATATTTATATATGTAGACATTGACGTATATAAGACATCACAAAAGTAATATGTAAAATTGTTTGTAACAATATAATATAGGTAACAATGAGAAGTTAATTATTCATAATTAAAAAGTTGGTATTAATGTAGATGTTTAATATTATATTTTTGTGTGTATGCACTATTTTTTTATTAGATTATTAAATTCACATAAAAATGGATTTTTTTATTGATAAATCCCATTTAGAGATGTTCTAACCCAATAAGTCCAGCACGGAAAATTATAACCTAATTAGTCCCATGTATTTATACTTTTATTTCATAAGGTCCTTTTTTCCTGATTTATATTGTTTGTTGGACTATTATACTCTTATATTTATTGTTGATATGTATTACCTAGAAAAAGGATATACACATTTCCTTTTTTGTTGCTACCTCTATTTTGATAGTTACCATTATTCACATTTTTCTTTTTGATCAATTTCATTCACATTTGTGATATTGTTTCATTGTGTTAGGGTTTTGAAACTCTCTATTTGGTATGGTTTAGAAACTCTAATTTACACATGATGGTGAAATAATATTATGTTTCTCCATTGTTACGGTAAAGCTTTGTGTTTCTCCATTGTCACTTTGTGTTCGAAGTTATTTGTTCTTCCATTGTTGCTCTGTGTTTGAAACTTGATGTTTCTCCATTGTTGTAATCAATTTTGTCACAAACATATTCTTGAAATGTGGGTTTGGTTTGATTTGGATTGGTGGAATGGTGAAATTGCATAGATTGTTAATGCTAGTGATAATTATAAAGATGATGATGAAGATGAGGATGTGGATGACATTTTTTTATTTTTAGAGTGATTGAGTTTTTTTTTTTTTTTTTGATTTCTAATTCTATTGATGTCATTGTTTCTATTTTTTTGTCAATCAGTGTGAATGTTCACATTGTTCACATTGTTTGAAAATTTGAGAAATATGTATTGAAATATAAATATGGACATAATTATATATTTTGCAAGATGTGAATGTTCACACATTATTGGTTATTTGTTACTATACTTGTTGTTTGAACAATCATTTTTTGTTACCGTTAAACAATTGAAATAATCTTTTTTTTTTTCCTTTCAATTTTGTTTCATGTTGCAGTGTAAATGTTCACATTGGTATGATTTAGTTTTTCTAAGGTTAGTTATATATTAATTGTAAATTGTGAACATTGACATTGTATTTTGGTATGAGTTTTTTTTTTTTTTTTTGAAGTTTTTTCGAAAGTTAGTTGTATTTTGTTATTTTTTTTACTATGCTTGTTGATTGAACAATCATTTTTGTTACCATTGAACAATCAAAATAGTCAATGTTCACTTTTTTCAATTTTATTTTATGTTTTCAAGTTGCAGTGTGAATGTTCACATTGATATGAGTTTATTTTTTATTTTTTTTTTATAAAAAACTAGTTATATATTAATTATAAATTATGAATATTCACATTGTATTTTGGTATAATTTTTATTTTTTCGAAAGTTAATTGTATGTTTATTATTTTTGTTACTATGCTTGTTAATCATTTTTGTTATCATTGAAAAATTGAAATAGTCAATTTCACTTTTTTCAATTTTGTTTTATGTTTTCACGTTACAGTGTAAATGTTTACATTGGTATGAGTTATTTTTTTAAGGCTAGTTGTATGTCAATTATAAACTGTGAACATTCACATTGTATTTTGGTATGAATTTTATTTTTTTGAAGGTTAGTTATATGTTTGTTGTTTATTGTGAATATTCACATTGTATTTTAGTATGTGTTTTATTTTTTCAAAAGTTAGTTGTATGTTTGTTGTTTACTGTGAATATTCACATTGTATTTTGATTTTCATTCAGATTTTTTGTTGCATTATTTTTAAAATTTTAAATTATAGAAAGGTTCAAAGTTTGTAATTTGAGATTTTCTCCATGGAACATGGGAGAGATTTTCTCCTTAGAATAAAGGAGATATTTTCTCCATAAAATAAGGGAAAGATTTTCTCTTTAAAATGAGAGAGAGATTTTCTCTATAAAATGAGGGACTATTGGTATGTATTAGTTTCAAAATAGAAACATATACAAAAAAAATTAGAAATGATGATTTGATCATATTACATTAACAATAATGCTACGGTTACTTACAACCCTACTAACAACTCTACAGAAAGTTTACATGGCATGATATATCACTTTCCTGGGTCCATTGTCATAAACAAGTCATTATAGAAAAAAGAATTATAAAAAAAAAAAGGGAAATAAGAATCTACAGAGTTGTCCAAAAATAGCAGGATCTTCAACTTCCACTCTCTCATGTCACTTTGCTGAATCGAAGTATTCGTTCGTCTCTCTCTTTACAAGTTCTCTCTCTTCGTGGATTTGACTAGGTCTCTTTCACATCTCTGATAATCGTCTTAATTAATGATAAACTAAACCTAAGAGAAGAATCAAACGAAGACTCTTTCCGTGGCCTCTCTCTTGCCTACAGATTTCAGTCAATTATTCATTGTTGCTTGGTATTTTATTTAAACTATGAAGGCTATTAGTGCTCAATTTTTGTTCGACTAGATGTGTCAGTATGGCTAGTCCTCTTGTTTATTATTTTTGTCATGTTGGTTTCAATTCAAAGTGTATGTGGGGATGATCTACAAAATATATATATATGAGATGCCCATGTGCTTTTATTGCTTTTAAATTGGGATTGGGCATAATTCTTAGCATACATAATTTGTAAACAACAAGTTTAAAATATGGGTAATACTATATATATATATATATTCCTAAAAAAAGAGTATATCATATGTAAATTATGATCAAATAACTTTTAGTCATAATTTAATGGATCAAAACCAAACACCTTTAAAACATAATTAAAGACCTCTCATAACTCAATTATAACCAACACCACTAGGGGCGGAATGAGGGATTTTGTTCGGGAGGGGCTAATGTATATGCATAAAAAATATTGAATTAGTTTTAATACATTACTAATTGAATATAATTTCTTATACAATTGTTGCTAAAGAAGTATTTCTTGAGAAAACTAAATAAATCTAATTTATTTTTATTTTTTTTATAGTCTTAGTTTTGAACTATTAGATTTCAGTTTATAATTCGTTAAAACACTATTTTAAGCGATTTTATTGATTGATATAATCTTGTAAATAAAAATTGAAAAATGCTTAAGATCTCCAAAAAATACTTAAATTTACACTCAATGCCTTTGAAAGTTACATATTAGTTGTTGTTTAGAAATAAATCAATTAAGATCTAACGCCTTCCATGTCATTGTGAATAAGTTTTAGGTTCTCTAAGATCATTGTAGCGATTCCAGTTTTGCCACTTCGCTGAGTATGTCGGGGATCGAGCTGCCCGATCAGCTCGCGGGGGTCTAGGGGGCAGCGCCCGTTGGCGGGTCCTAGGGCAGCACCTTGGCGGAGTTGAGGGGCAGTGCCCCCAAAGCAAAAATGCAAAATGCATTAGAAGTTGCTTGTCCGCTTGAGCGGTCGTTTATGCGCTCGAGCAGAGAATGTTTAGTTTCAGAAGTTTGACCTGTCTGCAAAAGTACTGGGAAAGTGTATTTGAAGCTCGAGCGAGACTTTCCACGCTCTAGCAGACCATGTTTTATCAGTTCGTGAATCTGATATTTCAGATCACTTTTGTATATCTCTCTCTAAAAACCCTTTCCTCTCCCTTCTCTCTACTTTTTCCTACGCCAAATTGGATCAAAACGTTGATTTCTCAATATCCATTAGAGTTCTGCCATAAGTTCTTTATCAAAGTTGGTTAACTTCTCGAGGGCTTCGTTGTGTGCGGTAAAGATCGAGTTTCGACACCGTTGATTTTGGGGGGTTTCATCTCATTTCTTCTTCAAAACTTGAGGTAGGGATTTTCTTAAAGTCATATATATATTTGCAAGATCTATATGATTTTCAAAATCATCTTTCGATGGCTTTGAAAATTGATTGTTGATTCAAGAAGTTGAGCGATTTTGAAAATGGGTGTGGGCGCGCCCCGGGGGAGGGACTTATGCTGCCACAGTTCGGACTCGTTTTGTCACGGTTCTTAATCTTAAACCAAAGAGTCCAAATCCGACAAATCATTTTGAGAAAACAGATTTTTTTTTAAAGAAGTGCCAAACATGGACTGCTTTTCCAGATACAGAGTCGCCACCTAAATATTTTTTAATGGGGGAATTTAGGAAACCCTGACTCGGTGCCAAAGGCCACGTGTCCGTCATCACCAAAGTTGCCTCGGCCCGGGAGCTTGGGTACGATTGGGGAAGGTCAGCTATGAGCACCCCCTCTCGCCCAATCCGAAGATCGGCCTCTACTAACCATGATATCCCATTTTGAAAACGTTATGTGTTCTTATTCCGGTTATTAGCCTAGAATTACTATGTTGTGCGCACAGCAAACAAGTATAGACCAAATCGCCTAAATTGGAACAAAACATTTCATGTTTGTTTTGAAAATGGTTTGCTACTCGCAAGTAGGCTAAAATACAGATTTTGCCACCCTCAAGTGGGCTTTAGAAAAGGTGGTTTTGCCACTATCTAGTGGGCTTAAAACTCGCAGTTTTAATGCATTATTCCAATTTAGGTAATTCAACCTCCATCCACAGGCATTCAAGCAGTTATATCACATAAGCAGCTAGCCTCATGGTAATTATGCTATTATGGCAACACTCACACGCATGCGGTATGCTAAAGCATAAAAGCTTACCTGGTACTCCAAGCCAAAACAGAAACTAGTTAGTAATCACATGCATAATCCTAGTTCATGTTAAGATGGCTAATGCAACACATGCAAAATGCAACTAAGATAGGCTCGGCTAACCTAAACATGGCATATGAGATGCTACAACTAACACGCATTCAATTTGGAATTGAGATACAAATGTAGTTAGAATGATGCGCCGAGCCCGGTGCATGCAAAACGAATGAATGGATGCAAACATGCTATCATACTGTATGCTAATTGAAACATGCCCTACATTAACCATCATAAGCGGGTAAATAAAAGGGAAGAAAGACGTGGGATTGGAAGACATGCACACACTCACCCACACTTATTACACAATTGCCCTCACTCGGAAGGTCTGAATAAATATTACACAACCGAATAAATAACTATCTACTTAATTAATTATTACAGAACTCCTATTTAATTAACAAATTGAATACAGAATTAAAGTGGCCACAGCCTCCGCCTCAAAATGTTTGGATGATGCATGCTTGACTCGTACTGCTCGGAAACTCGCTGCCATAGCATTGCTGCCTCTGTTTACACTGCCCAGCTCCTCTGAAGACTGCACAAGTCTTGTGTTAGGTTCTCTGCACACTGTGGGGCACCACCGGCTAGGAGGAATGGCCACCGGCCATGGGAAATGGTCACCGGCCGCTGATGAAGTTATTAGCCATTTATGGATGGCCGGTCGGCACTAGAGATGGCCGGCCGGCCAAAACTTCCTGCAGAAACTGGTTTTGACAGCAACAGAGGGCATGCAGTGTATGGCATGGAATTTTTAAGCAAATGTAAGCATGGCCACACTCCCTATCATGCAATGGACTCAAGGGAGGATGACCTTCGACCCTCGGGCCATCAATTGTGCATTTTGATGCGTGATGGCCTAAAAGGCCAAGTTTGCAACTTGATGTAAATGAATGCAACAAAAGAGATGAGTGCTAACACCTTATCATATTGATGTCAAGGGCACCGGCAACCGAGGATCGAGGCGCGTTACGTCACTTTGAGTACGAACGCACCTCAATTCCCATGTTTGGTTTGACACCCCAAACCAAACAATGCAATGTATGCATACAAATATGGCTCAAGTATGCGAAATGACTCAAGCTAGCAAAACATGCCAAATGCAAATGCCAACCAAACATGCAAATATGCAATGTGCTAGAAATGCAATGCTACAATACTACCTAGGTAGACAACTAGGCAAAATGATGATCATATAGTAATGCCTTAACTACAGGGATGTAATAATCATGCAATATGATAATGATACTACAAGACACAAATGCATGGACTTACACTAGGATGGAAGAACCTCAGCCGCACTCCAAAAACAGCGGCCGAAGGTACTAAACTGATGGTACCAACATGCAAGACAAACATGCAAAACGATGGTCCTAAGACTAAGGCATAAAAGCCAACTTTCAAGCATACTTAAAAGAAGACAAACATGAACATTAGACCAACAAAATCAGTGCCATGGCATGCTAGAATGAGCCCCAAAACCCACACACATGGCATCCCAAATGATTCAAGCAAAGAGGCATACATCAAGACAAAAACATGGAGCACAAGACCAACACTCTTCATGGCCAAACATGGCATGAACTAAACAACCTGAAACAGAGTTCTAGCATGCAAAAGTGAGCCTCAAAACCCACTGGTTTGGCAGCCCCAAAGCCTCAAACACATAGCCATGCACAATGACCTATTCCTAGGCATGAAAGTCCAACTCTTCAAAGCATGAAAGAGATGTAAATGTAGGCATACGAGGGTGGATTAGGGGCTGAAATATCATGAGAAATGATTCCAAAGCACTAAAATGACTCAATTAAAACATGCTCATGACTCACACCTTCAAGGTTCACAAGCCAACATGCAAAGAGGCTACCCTAAACATGGAAAATATGATCAAAATAGCATCTAACAGTCCTTAAGCAAGGCAAAATAATGCTAAAACCTTCATGAAGCTAGGCTATAACATACAAGAATCATGGCTTAAATGCATGGCCTATTTCTAGGCAAAATGGAGGAATACAAGGCAAGTGCAATACGCATGCAAGAAGCCACAAATCTGACCAAAAACAGAGGTATATTATGACCAAACAACACCTAAAAACCTCTGAAATGGAGCCAAAGACAACTACTCATGCATGCTATCATTAGGAGCCACAAACATGCACAAATGAGGGACCAAGGGAGAGGGGTGTACCTCCCTATGCAAGACCTCAAAACCCCTTCTTCACCACTGAAAATCCACTGGATTTCAGTGGTGAGAAGACCAATACACAAGAGTAACCAAAGCTTAATCAAAAGAGCACAAAATGAGGCCAAAAGAGGCCTAAAAGGGGGAGGTCGGCCCCAAACAACAAAATGACCTTAATGAAAGACCTTAAGCATGAAAAGACAAGACTTTTTTCAGTTATACACAAAGCTTAAATCAGCATGCAAGACAGGTCAAAAGCTAATGCAAGATTGGGGAAAATAAAACAAAAGTACTACCCTTGAAGAACACTTCAAGAACAGCAGGTCCAGCCACTCTCTTCTGACCAAAATCAATCCAAAACCTCAAGAACAAACCCTCAATGTCTCTCAAAGTCGAAGTAAGGTGTAATGCTATGTGTTTTAGTGCAAAACTAAGAACAAACACACACTTTAGGCCCTCTAACACACACAAAATAAAGAGAGAGAAGGAGATATATATCAGATATATATGTGTATAGCTCTGGTTTTTTGCTCAACCAAGACAAAGGAGGGGATGGGTTCCTTTTATAGGCAAAGGCAAGGACTTGAAGCTTCTCAAAGAAGCTAAACAAAAAAAGGTCAAATGGGGCAAGGGGGGCAAGGCTTCCTGAGGAAGCTGGGACAGCTGGTAAGCTTCTTGAGGAAGCTAAGACAAAGGTCCAAGCTTCCTCAAGAAGCTAGACCAAAAAGGTGCAAAAGGGGGCAAAACAGCCACACTTATGCACGGGGGCAGGGTTAGTGCATTCCAGCTGGCACAGCTGGCATGCACCATGCCTGAAAAAGGCAAAAATGTGCTGCCGGCCAGAAAAGGATGCCACCGGCCAAAAAGATGGCCGGCCGGCCACACTAAATGCCGACCAGCCAATGGTATATTTTACCAATGGCCGGTAGCCTCAAAACACGGTCGGTGGCCTCAAGCCACGGCCGGTGGGTGCCAGGAGTAGCTAACAAGCTACTCTCTACCCTTAGAAGGAAAAACACAAGTGTTTGGTGCAAAACCAAACGCAAAACAGTCGAGTTGAGAGATCCTGAGGCAAGGCGCACAGCCAAGACCTCCGAGAACTCAAAACGAAACACGAACATGGGTGATCACCGAGTGTTCAAGCGGTGACGTCCAAGTCTTGAGGACGGTCAAAAATGGGGTGTCTATAGTGGGTTTGTCTTTTGTTCTTTTAAAATGATCTTATGGGTTTTGATCTTCATTGATTAAAGAAAAGATGATTTTGGAAAGTTTTTTTTCAAAGGATTTGAGTTGTATAGTTTTGGTGAGAAAACCTAGAATTTGGGGATTTTTTTAAAAGAGACTGAAAATCCATTAATGATATTGTTGTATTTATTTTGTATGTCAAACTAAATGGATGTTTGGAAAATTTTCTTATTTTATATTTATATAAATGATGAATTTCAGGGAATATGAGAATTGTTGTTCATTTTGGAAATTATTGTTCAAAACGTTGTAATAGTCTTGAAATGACTAATTGTTGAGGATACTTGAGAAGGGGAAATTGTGTTATTCCTTGGATGATGAATTGGAATAACAGTATTTATATTCATCTTGTGTTATTGGCATATCAATTCATTTGATTACATTAAACTTTGAAAGTTGATTTGAATGAAAAACAAGTTTTCATGGAATGGTTTTGGGGTAAATACGTTGGTAAGTCTTGATAGGTAGTGTAGATGATATTGAATAAGTTAACCTGAGAGTCTGGGGTGAAAGGCCGAAAACCCGCGCAAATAGCTGTCGAGCCTTCCGGTTAATACCGGTAAAAATGACAAATTGGTAGCATTTGTATAGTCTACTTGCAAACACCGACCTAGGAATTATTAGAGTTGTATTTACCGCTCTTGAAGTGAATTGTTAAGTTTTGAAAATTTGAAATTGCATGACATCATTGAGCACGAGAGTTTTCAAAGATGAAGATGTGATTCAAAAGAGCATAGTATGGCATGTGCATTTCATCTCTTGAGGCTTGTATAAAATGTATATACTTTATTAAGGATTTCCTATTAGGCTTTATGCTCACCCTATAGGATTTTTGTGCAGGAAAAGATGTGGTGATCTCGCCTAACTAAAAGCAAGGAAATGTGTGTTGAGAGTACGAGACTCTCATTTTGCTGTGACTCTGTGTGTAAGCCAAGGGTTGTATGTGTGTGGGTTTGAATAACCGTTTTGTGTAACTAGGCTCAAGCCTTAGAAACTTGTAAACCCTTGGGGGTATTTATTTGTTTATTTACTCATTGTTGGATTAATGTATTGTTGCATGAAGAACTATTGTATCATGTAATGTAAGTTTGGAGATTTATATTCGGTTTTCCTTGAAAGTGCCATGATTGTTGTATTATCATTTGGGCTAGAAATTTGGGGCGTTACAATCATCCTATTATACATTTTACAAATAATAATAATAATAAATTGTTAAAAATCTGTGGAGGCCCAGGCTGAGGCCTCTCCTGACCCCTACACAGTTCTACTCCTTAACACCACAATGTGTCATAAACCAAGGGTCATAACCAAACACCACTTGAGGCATAACCAAACACAATAAAACTATCTTTAACCTTCAAATCTATAAAACTCTTAACTAATGCGAATTTGAAAAAAGGCAATAGAATGCAAATAGTTCAAAGAATGGCTTTTATAGATTTATTTGTAAATTAAATAAAGAGTATGTATATTACCATATTCTAGTTAACAGCTACATGTATGAATTATGTTACTTTTTAATTGAAGAAGACTGGTTTAACAAAGTAGACTTTCTAATTTATGTTGTTTTTGTTTTGTTCATTGACTATTCTATATGTTATAATGCAGACACATGGAGGAAATATCAAGTGGTTCTGGAAGTGTTAGCTTAAATGAAGGTCATAATGACATTGAAATAGAGAAGGCAAAAAGTGTAGAAGATTCTAAAGTAGGAATGTTGTTTGATTCCATTGATGACCTTGTTCAATTCTGCCAAAGGTATGAGAACGAAAAACGTTTTGGCATGTGTATAAGAAGCTCTAAAAAAGTAGGAGGTAAGGTGAGGTATGTGACAGTTGCTTGTAATCATAGTGGAAAGCCAAAGATCAAATCAAGCAAACTCCATCAATTACATCCACAATAAAAAACAGATTGCAAAGCTAAGATTTGTGCAAATCTATTAGGTGATGGAAAGTGGATTTTGAGATCTATGGTTCTTGAACATAATCATGGGGTGAGTCTAGGAAAAGCTCGATTTTATAAATGCCACATGGTTCTCAATTCAGCTGTGAAAGGGAGGCTTGAATTACATGCTAAAGCCGGTATTAGAATGAACAAGAGTTTTAATTCATTAGTGGTTCAGGCAAGAGGGCATGAGAAATTGACATATTTGGAGAAAGATTGCAAGAATCATATGGATATGGTCAGACGCATAGAGCTTGGAGAAGGAGATGCTACAGCAATGCATAATTACTTTTTGAAAATGCAAGCTGACAATTCTGAATTCTTTCACATGATGGATTTAGATAAAGAATGTTGATTAAGGGATGTATTTTGGGCAGATGCAAGGAGTAAAGCTACATTTAAAGAGTTTGGTGATGTAGTTACCTTTGACACAACATACTTAGTTAACAAATATGCAATGCCTTTCGCTTATTTCATAGGAGTGAACCATCATGGCCAATCAATATTACTTGGGTGTGGATTGATCTTAGGTGAAGACACAAAGACCTTTACATGACTATTTCAATCATGGCTCACATGCATGTCTGGATGTCCTCCTCCTGAAATCATTACATATCAAGATCAAGGAATGAAAAATGCTATAGAGTTTTTTTTCCTAATGCACAACATCAGTGGTGTTTGTGGCATATCATGAAAAAGCTACCTGAGAAATTGAGAGGTTACAATCAATATGAAGGAATCAAGTTTTCAATGAAAAATGTGGTTTATGATTCCTTAACTATAGGAGAATTTGAAGAAAGTTGGGGCAAATTCATTGAGAAGTATGAACTTCAAAGCAATAAATGGTTATTTAGCTTGTATGATGAAAGACATCGTTGGGTGCCTGCATTGTGAAAAATACTTTTTGGGCAGGAATGTCAACCACACAGCGTAGTGAAAGCATGCATGCATTTTTTGATGGGTATGTGAATTCCAAGACCACATTGAAACAATTTGTAGAACAATATGAAAATGCTTTAGCAAAAAAGTTAGAAAATGAGATCAATGAAGAATTTAATTCTTTCAACTCTTGCATCCTATGTATGGTTGGTTATGAAATGGAGAAGCAATTTCAAAGTAGGGGTGCAACTCGGGCGGGTTCGGTCGGGTTGGGAGGTTGTCCAAGCCCAACCCAAGTTGTGCTGAGACTTGCCCAAGCCCGAATTGTAACCCAAGGTTGTCTGCCCAAGCCCGACCCGAGTTAAACCCGAATTGCCCGAGTTGTAAATGAATTTTAGTTTTTTTTTTTTTTTTTGCAGCTACATTATTAAATTATTAAAATTTGACTCTATTTACAATTTTTTATTTATTTATAGAAAATCATTAATACGATCAAAATAAATAATTTATATAATGTAAGAGAGATGCCACTATAGTAGTCCTTACAATTTATGAGTAAAAAAAAAGAAAGAAAAAAAGTAAGATTTTATGTTATTTGTATATATAATATATATTTAATATGATTTAATAATATAAATTACTTTAATATCATGTAATGTCTAATAATTTATATGTATATTTAATATTTTTATATATCTATATATATATAATTCGGGCTTCGGGTTGTTTGGGTTGTTTGATGTCTTTGCCCAAGCCCGCCCAAATTTAATTCAGGCTTCTGAATTTTTGCCCAAGCCCGTACCGAATTTGAAAATATTTTGTCCAAGCCCTAAAAAAATTCGGCCTGGGCTCGGGTTGCTCGGGTTGAGCCTGCCCAAGTTGCACCCCTATTTCAAAGTGCTTATATAATGGCAAAATTTAAAGAGTTCTAGCAGGAGCTAATGGGGAGGATTTATTGTCATTTATCTTCATATAAGAAAGATGCTTACATTTTAGAATACGAAATGGCTGAAGATATATTATTTGGAGAAAGTCGTCTTCATGTATCTTTTAATGTGTGCTTTGATGAAGATACCAACGAGGTTTATTGTAATTGTCGGTTATTTGAATATATGGGAATATTGTGCAGGCATCAAATTGTGGTGTTCATTCATAGGAAGGTTGATCGAATACCGAATAAGTACATTTTGAAAAGGTGGTCCAAAAATGTTAAAATGAGACGTACAAAAGTGCGAATCAATTATGACAATTGGGCTCTCAAACCTGAAGCACGCTGCTTTGATCAAATGTGTAATGTCTTCTACAAGGTTGCGGATTTGGCTGCAGTGTCTAAAGATTGGAGTGAGAAGTTCATAGAAAGAATATGTGAATTTTGCGTATATATGAAGCAAGATAGTTACCGAAGCGATAAACAAATTTTTGTACGTACTCAAAATGGTTCTACGTCATGTGGAGATGGCATTGGAATTTCAAAATAAAGCACAAACATACTTGATCCGTTGATAGCTCATTCAAAAGGGTGCCCACCGTTTAAAAGGAAGCAATCTATGGTTGAAAAAGTTACGAAGAAAAATAAGAAGTAAAAAAGAAGACTCATAGCCAAACTTGTGAGGAAAATGTGCACAAACATATTGCGAGAAATTCGGAGAAGATCGTGGTGTTGATGAATTTTATTGATTACTTATAATGGTTATACTATTGCTCATAATAATTGTTAACTTTGATTACTTTACATTTGTGCAGGAGCTGCAGGACGATGGGACTATGAAGGGTGCAAGAGTTATTGAACTTGTGACAGAGGAAAATATTCACTTAAACGTAAGTAAAAAAAAAATTAGTGAAAATGTTTGTATCATAAATAGTTGGTAGTAACTTTAAAATATGACTTTAACCATAGAGAAGAGTGAGTTATGGCTTTAAATTTTGGGTTGTAGAATTTTGAAATGCAACGGTCACTGCATATCGGACAAGAAAGTTATGACTATAACAGGGGATTGGGCATGTGGCCAAACATGCCTAGTCATCCAAGTATCATTGGGATGAATCCATATTTCGGTCAGCCAAATCTACAACAAATAGGAAGTTCGTCATTTCAAGTAAGTATTCAGACAAGGGGTTGGCATGTATCCATTCAAGGTATGCAGTAATTTAATTCTATTAGTAAATCATAGCTTAGTTTAATGTATTCTTTAATAAGAGTAACAATTTTTATTTGGTTTTATTGATTATTAGGATCATTATCATCCATCTCCATCTTAGAGGGCAGACTTATAGATGGGAGGAGCTATGCATCCCAACAATTTCACTGGAATGTTGACAATGAATGATATGGCACATAATATTATTATTATGTAACTCTTGGACTGGTGAGATTGCTCTTGACACTATTATTATTGTACTAGGAGCCTCTTTGGTTCATTTTGGGATATTGCTTGAGGTGGCATCATAATACCAAAAACATTGATTCAGATAATTGTCCCATAAGTAGTCTTCACTCTTTTGCGTTTTTTTTCTTTCCACACTTTAAATTTGGATGTGAGGCTAGAACCATTGGAAATCTTGTTTCCGGGGCTTCGATTTGGACACAAGAACAACCTAAAACGAAGTTCGGACGAAGGAGTTATGCTTGTTTGAAATTTGAGTACCCCTATTGGAATCAAGTTCGCTCGAGCAAACTTTTGATCTCTCAAGTGGTCTACACGAATTTCAAAGATTCTGGGAGCTTATTTCATGACTTGAGCCAAGCTTTGACCGCTCGAGCAGTCTGTTCGATATCAGGTACTTTTAAGTAAGTTTTTGGCTCTAAATCATTATTCTTTCTTCCTCTTTTCTCTCCCTCTCCTCCATACCCGAAACCCTAGAGCTCCAAACACTTGATTTCTCAAATTTTTACCTTAGATCCACCCTAGATTCTTCAAGGAGGTTGAAAAGAAAGCTTAAATCAAGAGTTCTACCGATTGTTTCGTAATTTTGTCGAAGTTTCGAGTTAAGTTCTCATCCTTTGTTACCATTCTTGAGGTAGGGGTATTTTTAATTTATTATATATTTAATTTGAGAACCACATGTGATAATTTCATTAGATATTCACCTTTGTAGATATATATATATATGTATATATGTATGGATTGTGTTTGCTAATAAATGATTTGGAATTATGGATGGAATTATGTCTATTATTGAGTATTATTGTTGTTCATGATGAAAATTAGTCTATAATTTATGAAAAAGAGAAAACCCCTAATTTTGTACAAATCCTAGTTTTAAACTTGTTCAATAAAGAGGGGTTTTGCTCAATTGATTTTTAAAACATGAAATTGGGCGTGTTTATTCGACTTTGAGGTTGAAATATGAATTATTGGATTGTTGTGATACCAATGGGCCTCTAGAACCTAAAATTAGGTATATTTACTTGACTTTGATGTTGAAAAGTTAGAGTTTGTGACTTTTACACCAAAACTGGAGATGATGCTTATGAATTGAAAAATCTTCTCATTGTTGACATGTGAACTATTGAATTGTTGTGCATTAAAGTTATAGGGAAATTGAGATTTGGAAAATTCATGCATCATAAACTTTTAAAATGTTATCTTGTGACTTTTAAATTGTTGGCGCATTGAAAGAGTTGAAAGGGGGTAAATAGTCTATGAGTCCAGGTAGTAAGTCGGGTGGATTTGAGTCGTGTATTGTATTTAGTACCCATGTGGGGAGTTAAGATGCTCAATTGCCTATCCACACATATTGTCAGACGAATGTGGGAAAATATTTTTGGGTGTTCACGAGCCCGCCATTTCAGGAGTCGGCAAATGTGGAAAAACATGGTTTTTGAAAAATGGTTTTGGGTGTCCGCTGTCCCGCCGTTTCTGGAGTCGACAAATGCGGAAGGGAAAAATGTTTTTGGGTGCCCATTGCCCCACCGTTTCTGGAGCCGGCAAATGTGGGACTATTTTCAATATACAAAATCTATATCTATGTATGTATTTTGAATTACGGCTCTTACTTGGATTGTCATAGTATATTTACCGCCCCGATGAAATCAGGAAATGCTAATTTAACCTCAACATTTGCTCATTTCATATGCATAAAGGTATTTCTATGCATACATAACAAAATTTACCAAATGTTTGCATTGTATAATCATATGTATTTCAATTAATTATATAATTTGTTAAATAAACTTCCTACTGAGCATTCGCTCACCCCAAAAACTAACCATTTTCAGGAAAAGAAGTTGTCGAGCTACCTAAATGATTTACTATGAAAAGCAATTTGGACAAAGCATGAATGATCATTTGTTTGATGTTTTGTGTTGAAACCTTGGGTTATTTTGTATAACTTCTTAGCTTTTGAACTGTTTTATTTTAACCATGGTTGTAAACTGACTGTATTGAAAATTTTGAGAATAGTTCAATAGGGAAGAAGTGTTATGGAGTTGTATTATTATTTCTTTATCTACTATTTTTATCTATGTGGATTGAGATAGGGGAAACAGGATTTGGGAGGTGTTTTCCTAGGGCATTACAACACAAGCTAAAACTCCAACATTGCACAAAGATGACAGAAGTGAAGAGCATTGACATCACAGTTGTATTTTTTTAATTTCATTACACATTGTGACTACTATTTGGACACAAGTGATACTGTTGAATCTCTATTTGAAGTTAATGATGATTGTTTGTTTTGTTTTGTTTTATTTTATATATGTTTAACCATTTTGACAGCATTTCAGTACCATTTCGCCAACATGTGAACAAAAAATTATCAAACCATAACCACCACCATAGCACAATTCATTAATAACTCAAACATTACACAAAGATGGTATAAGTGAAGAGCATTTATATCCACGGTTGTATTTTTGAACTTGGATTACAAATTGTAACTAATATTTAAACCTTTTTTTTGTTCGGCAAAGAAGAAATATATTAATAAAAAGAGAAGAAAATACCATAAAACAAAAGAAAACACAAGGTGACGAAGATGCATCAGTGCAGCCCCAAGGAAAAAACTAGAAAGAAGAGCAGGGGAGTTAGAGAAGCTTCAACATCACCCCACAGGAAAAAAAAAAAACAATATAGCAGCAAACCTAGTCCAAGGAAAATTGTGACCCCCCGAATCTACACTATTGGTTGCAGTCAAGGGAGAGTCACTAATGAATCCTATGGTCAATAACCAAGTAAGATCCCAGATCGCCGAAGGAGTCAAATTAGCCTCCCTTCTAAGTCCAGCTTTCTTAGGCAGCGCACTACCCTTTTGACAGATCTTAAAAGGTGTTGACACAAGGTCTCATAAACAACGATAAGGTTCATACATATAAGTATTAGAATATAAATACATAACAACCACAAAATATCCTTAATTTCAAAAGCTTGTTTCATTACATTACATCCCAAAAAGAAAATTTAAAACTTCACATGAGCCTTACAAAATATCAAAAGGGAAATTTTTAACTTTTCTAAGATAGCCAAAAGTCTTCGAAGGTTTCAGGCTCGTCGTCTCCAGCTATAAGCTCCTCTTCGGCACCTGGCATGATACGCCGTGAGCTTTGAATGCCTAGTAAACACACACACACCCCGTCCCTTTTTCCCCAGTCCAATACACAATCACAAACATGACAGCAAGTAGTAAAGCATGATACTCAATTAAATAAATAAAGGGTTACAAGGTTAGGTGATAGTAAACTAGAAATCCCCCCAAGAGATTTCGTCCTCCCAACCACAAGAATCGGACGCGGATTATTCGGTATGCCCCCTCTTTTGCTGCTTTGTTGCAGACCTAACCTCGGATGCCTACCAACGGTTATGTACCATGTAGCACCAACCGCAGGGCCTCAAAAGAGACGATAAAATATGGCCTTGCCCAAATCCCTCCTCGCACCAAACCACCTAGGGTCCGAATACAACCGCTCCGTTCAAGGGTTCCGAAAACCACTTGCGCAAGACTTTAGCTTCCAAATAGGGAACGCATCCCAACAATCCATACATCACATATTATCATCTTTCCATTACTCAAAAGATCGAAAACCCAATACCATCCCAATTAAGTTTTCCATTGAGTTAAATGTTTTAAATCAAGGTTAGACTAACTTAACAAGATAATAATATCCACATTAGCATGCATCATTAAGATGAAGAAGATAAAGAATATAACCATAACACATATAATATCATGCCAAGATATGATCATAAGCTAATAAGCATTTTCATGAACACAAGAGCATAAAACATCCATGCACAACAGAATTTCCAGATTCTATATCACATAAGGATTAGAATGAAAGGACTATTTTAGATTTTTCACCGGACTCGGCCTTCCTATGGTTCGTAGAGAATTTAATCTAGTTTCCAAAACATATTTCAGAAATGGGATAGCTTTTCTAGATTTTAAGTTATTTAGAAAACACTCCAGCGCTGTCCAGATTCGTCGACCGTTACGAAAATTTGATTTTCTTGCAAACCGCTCACTATTTTTCAATGAAACCAATTTTAGTTGAAAGCTAACTCCTTAAGGAAGATTTTTACATAAAATATAGGTCCAGAATAATTTTCTACATTTTTCTAGAAATTTTGAAAGTTGGCTGCGAAAACGGATTCTAAGGCACAATACCCAAAACAAGAAGATTTGTGAGAAAAGAGATCCACTACGGGAAAATTTTCATTTCTTTTGTGATGAAAACATGCTAACTAACATATATTAAACTCAAAAAATTTGCTTGAAGGTGTGCCTTTGGAAAGTTTGAGAGATTGGTATGAAAAAGATAGTTTTGTACCGAAATGAGGGAAACTACAAGAGAGATAGAATCATGGCTCAATCCTTATCATTTTTAACACAAGTAACTCATCAATAACACATCTGAAAACAATGTTAAGAACTCTTAAGAACATGTATTTGAAAAAGGAAAATGAAAGAGAAGGTTGTGTTGTGGCTTACTTGCTAGGCTTGAACAAAATGGCTCTCCTCTTCCTTCCTCTCCCTCTCAAGACTTCTCTCTTGCTCTCCTTTCTCTCCTTTACGCCGAATGTGTGTGAGGGTGTGTTGTTTGTGTTTGCCATGCTAGGGGGTGGTGGTATTTATAGGCAAATTTTGGTGTAAAAAGACATAAAGGCCCACTAGTTGGAATTGGATGAAAAAGTTTGGATTTACTTGGAGTCTAATGGAATAGGGAGTGATTAGGGAGCTTAATCATGGGTTTAGACAATTGGTCTCTAGTTGGAGTGAAACTAGTGTTGGAAACAAAACCCTAGATTTAGGGTTACTAGGTGTTAGGGTTTCTAGAACATCATAATTACAATTCTTGAAAATACGCCCCTCACAATCTCCTAGGGTGGCAGGCCATTGGGAAGGGAGATGGGGCATTTTTTTTTATTCAATTTAGGTACTAAGGACACATCTCCCATATATAGATCTCAATTTGATTGATGGTACCTATAGTATAAAAGTACATGTACTAGTTTTTGGGGTAATTCTTGAATTTAAATAAAGAAGTGAGGGCTTGGAATTAAACTCATGTATTGGAACTTTACTTATGTAGAATTAAATTAAATTAGGCTAAGGAACCTAATTCGGCTAGGATATTCCTGTTTCGATAGAAAAAAATGAAAAAAAAGGCTAACCGACAAGATTCGAAATAATTCAAGGAACTGAGGGGCTTTAAGGAAATAATTCAAACATTAGGGTTTTTAAAGAGAATACATTTTTCAGGGGCTTCACAAAAACAGATCCATTTTACCCAAGACATTACTACTATTTAAACTTAAGTGATGTTTGATATCTATTTGAAGTTTATTGCGCTTTGTGTTGTGTTGTTTTATTTTGTTTGATCTATGTTATTTGATCTATTCTGACAATATTTTGACAGCTTTTTGACATTTTTGTGTGAACAATAAACAATAAAATCACAACCACCATAGCACATTTCATTTATTAAAAACAACAACACACAACAAAACCATTTTAGCCATTAAGCGCAATATTTATTACAATATGAAGCATTCATTACAATCCCATAGTTGTTTCATTACAATATAAGAAGGCAAAATAAATTCATTATAAAATATATCCAAAAAAAAAAAAATGCAGCCTTCATCTCACAAACAAAAATAGCTACTTTATTGAGAGTACAAACAAAAAATTTACAAGCCTCCCTTAGCTTGTCTTCTCCAAATCTACAACTGTAATTGTTACTCTCACATGAAAATAGGATTTCATCATTGATAGCTGATATCAAACTAGTCACCACCTTTACCCACACAGCCTGTAAAAATAATGCAACTAGATAAAAGCAATATCCAAATTTGCATTCCTAAAAGAGGAAGATAAAAAAAAAACAAAAAACAAAAAAAATAAAACTTAGCTATGAACAATCTTAGAGCTCCCACTATATCAAAATAGCAAATTTGGAGCTTTACTTGAACAATCTTGCATTTATTTATTTTTATAGTTTGGATTGGCAAAAGATAAAATTTTATTCAAGAAAAATAATCAATGACAACATGTAAAAAGTTTGACTATGGAAATGGAAACCGGCTACCGCATAACAAATGTTAACAACAAAGCTTCCAAGTAATAAGACAGAGCCTAAGACATGATAAAATTCATCTAAAAAGAAGAATAAAAAAAGAATTCATAACCACAAACTCCCACCAAAATAATACTCCTCCACCAAACATAAAAACATTTCCTATCCATCAAAAACTCAATTAGCAGTAAACACATTGATTTAATTGTGTGCTCCTATCTGTGCTGGTAAGCTTGTGTTCTTGAACAAAACCATTTGAACTACCCAACAAATAACGCAGTAGACAAAGAGAAACTTTTGTTATTAGTATTCTTCTTGCCTTTTAACTTTATTTCATCAATACTAAAAGATAACCCTTGAATGTTGCAATTGAGTCTCAACAAAATATGGGGAATTCAAATTAGATAATACCAAAGTGAATCATAAATTTTAGTTGGATGAAGTATGGATTTCAACAAAATTTGAAAATTTAGCCAAAACCCAAATCAAACGAAATTTTAGTTGGATTTGAAATTAGAAAATTTTGAAGTCAAATATTTGACGATTTTCACTAATATAATGAATTAAACTTGTGAACTCCCAAATCAAAATTTTGAAATTTCAACTCCAAAAATTATTCAATCAAAACAAGAAATCCCTAAAATTTTTAAATTACCTATCTTTTTTATTCTCCTTCCTTTACTCTTTGTCAGATATTAGTCAATTTCATCGGAATATCGGCATTGATCATCAGTTGAGAGAGAGAAGGGTGAAAGATTGTGTGTTGGCTGGATCGTATAGTTCAGGCGAGAAAGAGGCATGTAAAGGAGAAAAGTTGAAGAACTCTGGTAATGGATTCCTTGTGGATTCATATATCCTTTTTCTCTTTTTTAAAAAAATTCTTTTTTCTATAATGATTTGTTTATGAAAGTGGCGCCAGGAAAGTGATATGTCATGCCATGTAAGATTTCTATAGAGTTGTTAGAGCATCTCCAACGGTTAACCTTTTTTTTCATCAAATCTGATGAAAAAAAGGGTGATTTTCTCAATTTGGTATTACCTGCTCCAACGGTTGCATCAAAATAATACTGGTTGGGGACAACCGGTGGGACGACCGGCCGATCGACCGGTAAGGCGAAGAATTTTTTTTTTTTAACCTATTTGAACCTTTTGGACCCTGTTTGAACCTACTTATTTGAAAGGAGCCGGTCGATCGGTGGGTCAACCGACCGGTCGACCGGCCGGTTGACCGATGGCCCCACCTCCAATGTTCCTGCACAGTAAAATGGTGAAACCTTACGCGTATTCTTAGTTTGATGAAATTTTTGCTTCATTCTCAGTTTGATATCAGTTTGGTGAAACCATTGAAGAGGAAAAAGGTGGCTTTTTTCATCAAATTCAAATTTGATGCTGAGTCTGATGCAATGTTGGAGATGGTCTTAGAAGGGTTGTAAGTACCAGTAGCATTATTGTTACATTAAATAGGACTTAATGAAATACTCAAAAAAAAATATGGGTTAGATAGAATAATACACTTACAAATATGATTTATCAAAAAATGACCCTATCAAAATTAAAAGGAATTTGTGAATAATTTGTGTAAAATTAGAGATTGTTAAAGAAAGATTTTAAAAAAAAGAAGTATATAGCGTTTGGTTTGCTTTGTTTTTTCAAACTTTTGTTTTGAATTTTTTGATTTTCATGTTTTTAGTCTTTGACACTTTTTTTTAATAACCATTTTATTTTCTTTTTAGATTCACTTAATATATTTATTTTTTATTTTTTGATTTACTTTTAGATTTAGATTCACCTAATCAAAATACACTTAGAAAATAATTTGTTGTGTATTTATTTTGAAAAAAATTATTAACATTAAATAATAATAATAATAACAAAAAATCTGTGCATGTTTTAATTTATAATTTTTTTACCAATATTTTACTTTTTAATTCTATTTAGATTATTAGATATTAGATTGGTATAATTTAAATATAAAATATGAAAAAATTTCAATATCTTTAATCACCATGTAACGCCCTCAAAATAATGACATTAGATCCATCAATATAAGCATGCATTGATATACAAAAGACCAACATTCATCTATTCATCATAGTTTCATTACAAAAAGTATTACATGTTAACAACAAAAGCAAATGCCCTAAGGGCTTACAGCTTTCCAAGTTAACACTTGGTTACTAAAAGGGAGTGCTAACTCATTTACACATTAAGCCCTTGGCTTGAATATACATGTAATACATCAAAAGAACATAGACACAAAAAGTCTGTCCGCCTCTAGCCTCCCAAGCTATGTCCTTGGAGGTGGCATGCTACCTGTACCTGAAAATGATGTTCCCATATAGGGTGAGCCACAGCCCAGTAGAAATATACTAAACCAACTATGAACAATGACTAAAAGATTAGCAGCTGATAGATGGTCAACACTGATACATCCACATATATCACATTTCAATTACATGACTTACAAGTCTATGTTACTTCTCATTTTCCTTTTTCGATAAATAAGCATACTAGCTATGTCATCACATTAACCGATAAGCATATGAGCTATATCAACACCTCAGCAGATAAGTATAAGAACTATATCACACAACCGAAGATAAGCGTAAGAGCTATATCTACTCTTCTCTAGACAAGCATATGAGCTATATCTATACTTCTCAAAGATAAGCATATGAGTTGTATCTACGGAGCTCATCCCCCATCTCCTCCCAACACTATCCGGTTTAGAGGTACATCCCCCATCTTCCCCTAAACCGCGGAGTACATCCCACATCTCCTCCTCTACACATAATGCATATAAACACATAGGTTCTACATACATTCAATCAATACATAAAGTTAATGTATTCTATCAACCGTCAAGTCCCATGACACATTCCATTGATTAGTTTTCGTTTGCCTAATCATCATGCATTGTCTACAACAATCACGACTATCCTCCACCGATAGCCCAAAGCAGTTATTTCTAAACAGAAAATAAATGCACAATGGAGATTAAATCAACATTTCAATTTGGTGAGCGATAAATGAATCAACTACGCCCTTTAATCCCATACACTTCCAATCTCGACATTTTCAATTCAACTCCTCATTTTCTTTAATTAATTATATGCATTAATTAATTAAAACAATTAGAGGAAAATTCCCATAATTAACAAAACAACCCTAAGGTTCTATTTTCATCCATAATCCATCATCTAACTCATCTTTCTATGCCAAGCTTGCATTTAGGTTTATTAATAACAAAACCCCAACTTTTGTAAAATTACACAAGAGACCCAAACTTTCTCAAAATTACCCAACAACACCCAACATATCAAAATGCTAAAATTCAAAGACAAAATCCATAAAGAGGAGTAGGATATCCCTATCTCAAAAGATGAGCTCCAACGGAGATGAAGACCAAAAATCAAAATGCTCCAAATCCCGAAATTTTCAGATTGAAAGATAGCCCTCGACGATCAACAACTTTTTTGTAAAGGCCAAAGGTGAGCAAACCACTCCTACTAGATCAATACCTAGAGAAGGTAGAGTTCTAGAGTGAGAAGCTCAAAAATGGTGTTTTTGGAAAAGTAGGAGAGAGAAGAGAAAGTGAAAAAGTGATTTAAAATGCCCAGCCACTCTCAGTTATACGACAGGTCCGCTCGAGTGGAGAACACACCGCTCGAGCGTAAAGACACAGAAAACAAGGTCCGCTCGAGCGCAACAAGTCCCGCTCAAGCGCTCAGACACAAGAATAAAGTTCGCCCGCTCGAGCGTGAAATCCAGCCCGCTCGAGCGTGAATCTCCCTCTCCCAGAACTTTTACCAGAAATGTACTGTCCGCTCGAGCGCTAACAATCCCACTCGAGCGCTACCCGCTCGAGCACAGAAAACCCGCTCGAGCGCAGAAATCATACCTGCAGAAGTTTTGCAGGGGCACGAGATACTGGAAGTATGCAATCTCCGCTCGAGCGGAAAGACCAAAATACCAAAACAGAGGAAATTAAACCAAGATTCAATCCACTCACTCGAGACAAGTCCAACACATCCTAAAATTCAAACAAATGACATTAAAGGATGACAACGAGGTAGACACAACTACCAACTCCACGGAACCGAGTCCGGAATACAACTGTTCAGTAAAGGGAATACCGGGATCGCTATACACCAAAACTGAGAAAATATGAAAAATCAAAAATTGAAAAATAGATTTAAAAAATAAAACCAACGAAAGTAATTCTTGTTTAGGATTTTGACATCATACATTGGTTATTAAAGTAACATGTAAAATATTATAGTTTATAAAATATAATTTAAACAAAAAAAAAGTGTATGATGATAACTTGCAAAAATTTGAGATGCAACACAAATTTCTGTTTTAAAAACGCATGCGTTTTCCTCTGTCTAGATTTAAATAAACACATATAACTTTAAGAATCAACCAAAATTATTCACAGTGATTTGATTCACGATAGACAATTGTGTATATCATTATAGAAGCAGACATATGACAATTGTAAATATTATGTATATCGGTATAGAAGCAGACTCAGAAAATAAGAAAGAGTAATTATTTTTTGTTCTTCAATCATCATCAATATAAAAAATAGAGAGATTTTTATTTTATTTTATTTAAGAAGGGAGACAATTTGTTTATAAATAGAACTCTTGAAAACAGATATATCGTTTTTAAGGGGTGGTTTGGCATCCTCTATATAAGACCATCTCCAACAGTTCACCAAAACTGATATCAAATTCAAATTTTGATAAAAAAGCTACTGTTCACTGCTCCAACGGTTGCCCCAAATGAATATCAGATTGAGATTTCATCAAAAAATTCATCAAACTGACGACGAAATACTGATTTCACCAAAACACTGTTGGTGACCATTGGAGGGGGACCCGGTCGACCAACCGGTTGCTCGGCCGGTTGACCAACCAGTCGACTGGTGTACCATTTCAGCCACTAGCTCGTTTGAACCCTCAGCTGGTTGGTTTGAATTGTTGGTTTGAATTGCTGCCCGTTCGTGACCGTTCGAGAGCAACCGGTCAACCACCCGGTTGACCAGCCGGTTGACCACCCGGTCGACCGGGTTGGCCAAATCCGCTACAGTGCACAGCTTAGACGAACAGGTTTGCAATAACAGGTTTGCACTTGTTGTTTCAACTTGTTTGAGCTGCTTTTTTTGGACATATGTTCATTTGTGATTACCAATAATTTGAAGGGTGATATAAATTTAAATTTTCAATATATTTGACATGCATATTTCATAACTAGCCGTTATAATAATTTACCGTTAGATGGACAGAGTATTTTGAAAAGAGTATTTTGAAAATTTACCGTTGATGATGTATTCTATAAAATAGATCTGATTTCTATATCAAGCTGACATAGTGTTTCATTTTCAGAATAGCATTTATATGTTGTGAATTTTTTTTCTTTTCAGTGATTAGATATTTGTTTTCCTTGAAATTTTAATTAATATTATCTGCTTCTGAGTTTGAGCTTCATATCATTACAATCTTTTTTCAGTAAGTGTATTGTATTTTTTTAAACTATGGAAGATTTTGAAATGTTTGAGGAATCACAAATGTTTGAGCACAATACTCATATTAATTTTATGTCGAAATCTTCACGAGAACAGAACACGCAGAACAGTGATAATAATTTCATTTCAGAACCTTCTTGTGTTTCTCGTGGTAAAGCATTCACAATTATAGAAGATGAAACTTTATGTAGATCTTGGTTAGCAGTCTCTCAAGATCCTATTACTGGTAATAGTCAGAGTATGGCTATATTTTGGGAACGAGTACTTGTTAATTTTAATTCACAATTGAGCGGTGAATCCAATCGAAATCGTATTTCTTTGACTCACCGTTGGTCAGCCATACAAAAGGCAATTAATAAATTTTGTAGTTTTCTTGAACAAATTCAACTAAGGCAACAAAGTGGAACAACTGAGGCAAATATGGTAAATTTTATTTGTGTTATTAAATATCAAATTTATTTTTTAAATGTATACTTGTTATTGAAATCTTTGTAACTTTTTTTTTGTAGGTCACTGAAGCGAAGCGGATGTATCATGCAATACAGAAAAAACACTTCACATTTGATACATGTTGGGAGATTTTGCGTCAAAGTTGTAAGTGGGATGAATTTCGATCAAAAAGAAGCACGCAACATACTGATCCATATTCAAATCCACCAAGTGAATATGAGGCTTCTCAATCCAACCAGAATAATGCGGTGCACGAATAACCATCTAATACATCAACACGACCAATTGGTACTAAGGCCGCGAAAGAGAAGTTGAAGAATCAAACAACGCATGATAGTAGATTTGATGAAATGGCTGCTAACCAATCCAAAATTGTTGAAGTGTTATCAACTATCTCTGCTAGAACTATTCAGCGAGATGAACAAAAGGCGATAGACCGTGCGCAGAAGGCTGCAGAGCGTCGAAGAAGGGCCGAAAATAGGAAAGAACAACTAAAACTCCTATCTATGATGAATGAAAGAGAACAACGAAATGAAGATCATAAAATTATGTCAATGGACATGACAAATTTAAATCCTATGCAAAAGGCGTACTATGAAGATCTTCAACGACAGATTTTATTTCGAACAACTAATAGATTGCCTTGAAAGGTTCCGTATTTGTGGGTTTTATGTATTGGTTTTATTATTTAAAAATGTTACGTCTAACGTGTATTGGTTAGTTTTTTTGGTTTTATGAATTAACCCTGATACGTATTTTTGCCATATTTCAAGTTGAATACGTATTGTTGCCATATTTGAAGTTGAATACCTAATTCTTGCCATGTTTTTTGCATAGGCAGATCTTTGGCCTGTAATTCAATGTGTGTTTTTTTTTTAATTAACCTCCTCTTCTATAAAATGATATTTAAAGTGAAGTCATTGACTACTATAACATGATTTGTACAAGAGGAATCATAACTGGATAATGACCTTGTTGTCGCATTTTCAGGATGTACATAATCATGTCCTTTGTCAACTAGGCATTAAAATGAAAAACTACAATATAAACCAAAATAACAACTGCATAGGCAAATGTCATAACAAATTGACCCAACAAAAGATTTTTAAAATAACAAAATACAAACCAATACCCATACATAATGTGAATCACATCAACAGTCATTATCTGGTGGTGGTGGTGGTGGAGAAGGGTAGTAGTGCTGGTATATATCATTTACGCGATGCTCAATCGTATCTACGCGATGCTCAATGTCCACACGGAAATCACCAAATTGTTGAATTAATGAGTTCTGTGCAGTGGCAAATGTATCAAACTGACTACCCAACGAATTGACCTGATTAGCCATTTGCTGTTCCCATTGAACGCGTTGATTATAACGTTGCTCTTCCATGGCCAAAAAGTCAGTCCAATATTGAGGTTGTTCAGTTGATGGCATCACATTGGCATGAGAAGGATCTTGTGGAGCATCGTCTTCTGGGACTTCATTTTCTGAATCTTCTGAAGCATTATCACTTCCCATTAAATTGGAGGCTGCACCAGCACGGGTCACTGTATACTGATTAATTGGTGAACGGATCTTGATATCCATTTCATCTGCAAGGTGAACCTTAAAATGTTTGAAAATTTTTGTTAAGAGTGCCCCAAACAGTAATGACCGACCTGTGAATTGACCTTGATTTGCCAGTACCATTTCTTTCATAATTATATAACACAAATCTAACTTCTGACCAACTTCAAAACAGTATAACAAATATGCATTAAAATATGGGACAGCATCATGGTGTCCTTTTTTTGGAGTGACATTTTCTACAATCCACCGGTGGAGAATCCGAAGATAAGGTTTTAAATGTCTTGCTTGTAAACTAGTCCCAGTAAATCTGTTCCGACAAATAGTAGTAAACACATTAGTAGCATTACCAACGATATTAGCTAACTCATCCTCAGTCTGAAAATGAATATTTTCATCACCTAACTTAACTCCAACAATGCCTGCCAAAGTAGGAATATCAAACTGTATACCTTTTCCTTTCACATATGACAAAAGAGTAAAATTTCCATCTTCTTCCTGAGTAGCTCTTAGGTGAACATAAAATAGAGCTACCAGCCGTGGATATACCTTTTGGGGCAAATTAATTAAGTTTTGCCATCCCATTGCTTCAAGTTTACTAATTAATAGTGCATCATATTGAGATAGAAGATTTACCCTTCTCCCTGTTACAATCGGTCGGGCAGAGAAGTTTGGAAAAGCTAGTGCATGACTTTCAGTGAGAAAATCATCGGTAGGATATGACTGTATTTGAGGCTGTTGTTCTTGGCGTCGTGAAGGGTTGGAACTTTCACCAACTTGTGGTCTCGCTCTTTTAGTTCTAGGCATGATGTCAAAATCTGTTGAATTTCAAATGAATATATTTGTAATATTACAATGCATATTAAAATATAAAAATATTACCATATTTCAATATGCATACTAATCCAAAAAACATCAGTAATCCTAAAAACATCATATGCCAATATGCATATAATCAGGAATGTAACATCATGGGAAAAAGCTGAATAAAATGAATGTAACTTAGAGCAGTGTAGAAGTGGGACTCAAATTCAGAAATCAGTCCTGGTTGAGAGAAATCAGTAGGAGTTAAGGAAATGAAATAAAAATAGCAGAAGAGAGACTGAAATTCAGAACTTGGGACAATATCAATCCCACATACACCAAAATTGATTTTAAATGTAACTTAGAGCAGTGTAAAAGTGCATCTAGTTGATAGACATTTTCCTCACTAGAATTTTATCCATGTTTCCCTTTTACAACTTCAGTTAAAATATTAAACATGAAGTGCATCTAGTTGGACAATTTTATGTTTTAAAATATTAAACATGAAGTTTGATTCAAACATGAATTTCATGCTCTTGAGAAAGTTAAACTTGAACAAATTAAACATAAAATTAAACAAATACAGCTTACACAGTTCAAATATAGAGCATACACACTGAATGAAAGAATGAGAAAAAAAAAATTAAACCGGGCCGGTTGACCAACCGATCGACCCGTGCCTATCACATACTACCTCTTTGGATGCTGCCCTGCCTTCTTGTTTTGATCCTGCCTTTCCTGATTCAGATGTTTCCCTTGGTCAGTCTGTGGAATCACACTTATAGTACACTGAATATGCAGAGTTTGGGATTATATTTTGGATTGCAGCCGAATTTGAAGATAGTGGATGGAGGAATACACTGACTCTGGTGTTAGAGGCAATCTGTGGACAGAGAAGCAATGGTATTCATTGAAGGTTGTTCATTTTTTGATGGTAGGTTTGGCCATGTTTTTTGAGCTGATATAGAGCCTCCATTCTTGAGGTAGGTGGTGAGGATATTACTACTCAACTACCATATGCCGTATGAAAAATGAGGCATGGTAGATGGCATGCATTCAATGAATGGTAGGTGGTGTCTATAAATTGAATGGTAGGTGTCATTGATAGAGCCATAAAAATTGAGCAAAATAGTGACAACCTTGTTTCTAGGGAAAATGGCCTACAAAGATAGATATCCCATTAAGAAAATCCACAAAGCCAAAATGGTTTTGAGAGGTATATATGAAGAATAAAGCAAGAAAAAGCACTGTCCCATTAAGAAAATCCACAAAGCCAAAATGGTTTTTTAGATGGAATTTCTTTGTCATAATGGTGTATGTGTTGGCTTTAGAACACAACACAAACCATACAGGATTCTCTTTGTGTGAAGGCAACACACCAATCCATCTGAACTAATGTGACTTTGATTCAAAGTTAAATATTGTGCAAGTGACCTGTTTGGTTGTCATCTGTGCCAATTTTTGCACTCCACATGGCTTGTAACACTTGGGATTCAATTCGAGGAGAGAATATGATTTGTATACAACAATGCAGTAATTTAAGAATTGACCTTGAATGAAGAATACATAAATGAGACATTATTAATAAACTATGATTATGCAGATCAACATCAGTAAAAGAAGACATTATGATTATGCAAGTCAATATCAATAATTGAAGACATTATGATTATGCACATTTCCATCAGTAATTTAATATGTTATTATTAAAGTACCATTTAAGACATGATTATGAAATGTGTATAAATGGATGTGGTATTATCATTTGTGTCATATCAACACAGAATTTAGGAAAATCATTTTTATTTTACTTAGTTCATATACTTAGTTCATACATTGCACAATGCTGAATATTAAAGATTGAATATGATAACAGGACATCATCACATAACTTCTGAATTACTTAGTTCATATACTGCATCATAATAAAGATTACAAAGAAGAGAACCTTCCATTCCAAAAGTATAAACCAAAATTACATGTATTGATGTGGTTAATTTAGTGCTCACCACGAAGATACCACATATGTTCTACTAAATCATTACGGAGGGCATGATATGCATCATTATCTCTAATACCTAAATGACGAGACAAAAATGATTGGAAGTCATTGGTAGGAGTAGAGAAAAGTTGCACTGGTGTGTTGGTTGATGCAATATCATAATTGAAATCAAGGTGCTCCTCCCTCTCATCTTCGACAATCATATTATGTAATATGATGCAACTCTTCATTATGTTGCCAAGCATTTTCGAATCCCAATAACGTACAGCACCACGTATAATTGCGAATCGAGATTGAAGGACTCCGAATGCCCGCTCTACATCTTTCCTAGCAGCCTCTTGCATCATTGCAAAATGTTGTCTCTTTGCTCCTTGGGGAGAAAAAATTGTTTGAACCAATATTGCCCATTGAGGGTATATACCATCAGCAAGGTAATAACCCATATCGTAACTATGTCCATTAATTGTGAAATGGACAGGGGGAGCTTTACCTTGCGCAAGATCAGAAAATAAAGGCGATCGGTCCAACACATTCAAGTCATTGTGTGAACCAGGCATTCCAAAAAATGCATGCCAAATCCATAAGTCATAAGATGCTACTGCTTCAAGAATAATGGTTGGCTTTTTTTGATGACCTACATATTGACCTTGTCATGCCTTTGGACAATTTTTCCACTCCCAATGCATGCAATCTAAACTTCCCAACATGCCAGGAAACCCCCGAACCTCCCCAATAACAAGTAATCTATCAATGTTAGTTGGCGTCGGGGATCGCAGATATTCTTCTCCAAATATTTCAATCACTGAATTACAAAATTGTTGCAAACTTTGAATTGCAGTGCTTTCCCCAATACAAATGTAATCATCAACTGCATCTGCTGCGACACCATATAATAATATTCTCATCGCTGCAGTCATTTTTTGTAGGGGAGATAATCCAAGTACATAAGCTGCATCTTGTTTTTGAACAAAATATGATTTGTCTGCTTGGATTGCATTCAAAATGCGTAGATACAAAGGACGACGCATTCGAAAACGTCTCCGAAATATTGTAGGTGAATACACTGGATTTGTAGCAAAATAATCTGCAAATAATCTGTCATGCCCCTGCCTTCTATCTCTGTATATATATCTATGACCTACAACAGAACCACCTATCTTTTTTGACCTATCACTTGACTTAAGAATCTGAAGCATACTACTATTATTCTGCTCATAAGCTCCTAAAAGTGTGACGATATATTCATCATCAGACTCATCATCAGAGGAAGAGGAAGAGGAAGAAGATGAGGATGAAAATGAAGTAACTATCATGGATTTCAAGGTATTCATGGTGCTCTGTTTTGTTTAAGGTATGATTGTATTTGTCTGGTATATGGATAATAGGTTTATATGAGAGCACAATCCATTTGGCAGACATATATGTAATGGAGGGAAAAAGAAATAGGAAAAACAATTGGGAAAAGAAATGGAGGGAAACAAAAAAAGAAAGAAAAAAAAAAAAAGAAAAGAAAAATGGTGACCGGTCGACCAACTGGTCGCCCCCTTCCCCGGTTCAGAAATCTAGGTTAAAACCGTTCAAAAGGGTCAAATAAAAATAATAGCATTTTGCACATACAGGTCGACCAACCGGTCGGCCCACCAAATTTGATGCAAATATGATGCACCGTTGGAGTGGGTGCTATCAGATTTGGTGAAATGGATCATTTTTGACTCAGATTTGATGAAAAATTAGGTACACCGTTGGAGATGCTCTAATCCATCTTTTTATCTTTTTTCCATCACATCACCTCTCTATTTTTCTGCACACCTTTTTATAAAAAGACAAAAAGTGCACTTATTTAGATCATCCCAAACAACCCCTAAGTGCTCAACTTTAAAAATAAAAGGGTAGTTGGTTTATATAGGACTCTTGCTAGATTTGAGAGGATAGAATTATAATATAAAAAAATAAAAAATATGACAAGCTTTTCACATTTTTATAACAACAATGATTCATCCCCCCTTTTCCCCCACCCCCTTTGACCCCTTCTCTCTCTCATTGGTTACTTTTTCTTTTTCTTTTTCTTTTTTTTCTTGCTCCTCCAATCACCCCCGCCACGTGGCAAAGGAGGTGAGGGGGTGACCCTCAAAAGGGGGTCCCAAGCATTATTCTTTTTATAAAAGTAGTAGATTTTTACTTATTTGAATTGCACACACATTACGTGTGCCAATTGCTAATTTTTGTATTCGAGGGGTGTTAGTGCAATTAACAATATGTATCTGAAATTTTGAACAATTATTCGGAAAGACCCAAATGGCATTTCCCGCCTTTTTGCGTCTCCAATTTCTTACCAAGCCCCCCACTCCACCCACACGTTTCAGAGATCCGTTGTTTTGAAACTCTCTCTATCTCTCTCTAAAAATGTCTTCCGCAGAACACTCTAGTCAGTAAATCACCAGGTTTTCGAACTCCGAAACCCTAATTTCACATTCTTCAAATTCGGCACACATTTGATTTCACTCTGTAATTCGCAATCTAGGGTTTTGAATTGTGAATTGAAGTTCAAAAGATGTACATCAAAGAGATATGCTTGGAGGGTTTCAAGTCGTATGCTACGAGGACTGTGGTTCCTGGTTTCGATCCTTACTTCAATGCAATAACCGGGCTCAACGGGTCTGGCAAATCCAACATTCTCGACTCCATATGCTTCGTTTTGGGTATCACGAATTTGCAGCAGGTTCGAGCTTCCAACCTTCAGGAGCTCGTGTACAAGCAAGGCCAAGCTGGGATTACAAAGGCCACAGTGTCTGTTGTGTTTGATAATTCCGACAGGAATCGAAGCCCTCTTGGCTATGAGGATTGTTCTGAGATTACAGTGACCCGTCAGGTATGTATATATATGTATGCAAGTTTGGTGTTTGCCTGTTGTGAAATGCTGTAATTTCGTTGTTGGTCATGATTTACATATGAATTTGCAAATCTGCATATAATGGTATTTGGACTATATATCTTTTTTTGGTTGATAACTGTGTGGGTGTTTGGGAAGTGGGTTTTTATGTAAGTTTTTTTAGTTGTAGGATATTATTGGATAAAAAATTTTTAGTGTTTGGGAAGATAGTTGGGTTTTTTTTGGTTGGATGTGATGTTTGTGAGAGAAAAAGTGAAATGATTATGGGGTTGGATGTGATATTTTGTTTGGATGTATTTTTTTTGATTTTGCAAAATTTTCGTCTTTTAGTAAAAAAAATAAGAAAAAAATTTGGGAACCAAGTTCCCAAACACCACCTGTGTGTGTGGGCTAGCTTGTGCGCACCTCAACTAATCCTAAGGTACTGATGTTAATGACCGGGTAACCTCCAATGACCCCTTGGGGTGATTTGAACTCGAGACCTTGGATTTTATACTTGAGTCTTTACCGCTCAGTCAACTCCCTTGGGGGTTCATATTTGGACTATATCTTGAAATAAAATGATTTTTTTGGCTAATGCAATGGAATCTGCATAACTAGGTGAATTATGGAGTGCACTTTGTGCTTACATGGGAAGATCATAAGAAAGTCAAGTAACTAATTAATCTGTTTAATCCTCAACTAAATGGAGTTATCAGAGGTCCTTGGGTGAAACACATGAAAAATTTGGTGAGATGAGATTCTTAGTATTAGGTAGTCTGTTTCTCTTTCTACGTAAACCAGATTGGAGACTAATTGGTTCTCAATGTATTATATATAATACCCATGATTTTTTATAGTACTACGTTTTTTGGATTGCAAGAAATAATTTGTGAAGTTTTTCTAGCTGGCCACATCTTTATATCTGGTATAATATCACATTAAATGCAGACTAGTTTAGTAGTTTGTCAATGTTTTGGTAAAACTATCACACCATTTAACCATCTTCATTGGAAAAAATCAAAAAATAATAAAAAATGCAATTACACGTGGTCACCATTTTCATTGTTTACACTTGGGGTTGTAACTATGCCTTTTTCATTATTAATTGATCCATTTGCTTCTAGGGAATTTCAATTGGAGGTATTTTGAGAATTTTTTGTGCTGATTTTGCAGATTGTGGTTGGTGGAAGGAACAAATACTTAATAAATGGTCACCTTGCGCAGCCTAGTCGAGTGCAAAATCTTTTCCATTCTGTGCAGCTTAATGTCAACAATCCACATTTTCTCATAATGCAAGGACGCATTACTAAGGTCCTAAACATGAAACCCCCTGAAATCTTATCAATGCTGGAAGAGGCTGCTGGGACAAGAATGTATGAAACAAAGAAAGAGACTGCTTTGAAAACACTTGAGAAAAAACAGAGTAAGGTAGATGAGATTGATAAGCTTCTTGACCAGGAAATACTTCCTGCTTTGGAGAAGTTGAGGAAGGAGAAGATGCAATACATGCAATGGGCTAATGGGATTGCAGAATTGGATCGAATTAAAAGATTCTGCATTGCTTATGAATATGTTCAGGCAGAGAAGATTAGAGATAATGCGGTTGGCATTGTAGAGGTAACAAAGGCTAAGATTTCTGAGGTTGATGATAATGCAGAAAGGATGCGTATGGAAATACAGGAGATGGAAGCAAAAGTATCAAAATTGACTGCTGAAAAAGAAGCAAGTATGGCCGGGGAGGTAAAAAGTTTGTCAGAGAAAGTAGATGCTCTTTCTCATGATCTTGTGAGGGAAGCATCTGTACTGAAAAATCAAGAGAAAACTCTCAACACTGAAAAAGAGAACGCTGAAAAGGTACCAAGAGACTTAATAAGTTGATGTTATCTCTCTAAAATCAACCATGCATATATCCCTCAAATTTTTGTTTTATGAATTTTATTCTTTCTGCTTCTCATAATATATAGATTTTATGTCTTGATGTTGCCAGATTGTGAGAAGCACTGAAGAATTAAAGCAGTCTATAGAAGAGAGGGCCTCTGCTGTAAAAGATGCTGAAGATGGAGCAGCTGATCTGAAAAAGAGAGTTGAGGAACTTTCTAAGAGTTTGGAAGACTATGAAAAGGACTACCAGGTAAATATTGCCTGTATAGTTGGTTGTTGTGCATTGCATTCCATTAACATTTTTGTTGCTTGCATTCATATCCTGTATGGTTGGTTTTATCCTTAAAACTTGTGCAATTTCCGTGGTTAGGGTGTCTTAGCTGGTAAGAGCAGCGGAAGTGAGGAGAAATGTCTTGAAGATCAACTAGGTGATGCCAAAGTAGCTGTTGGAAATGCAGAAACAGAGCTGAAACAGTTGAAAACAAAAATAAGCCACTCTGAGAAAGAGTTGAAAGAGAAATCACGTCAGCTATTATCAAAGCGTGAAGAAGCTGTTTCTGTAGAAAATGAGCTGAATACTAGAAGAAAAGACGTGGAAAGTGTTAAAATGGCTTTGGAATCTCTTCCATACGAAGATGGAAAGATGGAAAGCTTACAAAAGGTACGCTCTTCCAATGGTGGTTTTGCAACAAATTATACCTCAAATGGAATGAGGTATCTTTTTGGTTAAAGTTCTTTTGTATATTGTAAGTTGTAATAAATTGTAATTTTTTTCTTTAGGATCGTGCAGCTGAGTCAGAGATAGTGCAAAAGTTGAAAGATGAAATTCGGATTCTATATACAAAAATGACTAATGTGGATTTTACATACCGTGACCCTGTGAAGAATTTTGATAGGTCAAAGGTGAAAGGTGTGGTTGCTAAACTCATTAAAGTGAAGGATGGCTCAACAGCGACTGCCTTAGAGGTTGGCCATGCATGCTGTCGCACACTTTGTTTATTTTTAGAAGTTGTATATTTTGTTGCCAAGTTTTGATGTTTTCTAAACATTTCACTATTTACTGACCCTTATGCTGAGTTCCTGTTCAGGTTGCAGCAGGGGGAAAGTTGTTTAATATTATAGTAGACACAGAAAATACTGGCAAGCAACTGCTTCAAAATGGTGATCTTCGAAGACGAGTAACAATAATCCCTCTAAACAAAATTCAATCCCATCCTGTCCCTCATAGAGTGCAAAATGCTGCTGTTAGATTGGTTTGTCTCTGTATTTTGCTTTCTTTATAGATTTATCTCCTGTGATTGTTTGTATTTGTTACAAGATTACTGCTCTCTTTTCAGGTTGGCAAAGGGAATGCAGAAGTGGCACTGTCTTTGGTAGGATATGACGAGGAACTGAAGGTATGATTTCACATATGCTATTATTGTTATTCCTATCCTTTTGTTGCTCATTGAATTTTTATGTTTGGTGATGCTGGTGACCAGCCAATGTTTTGTGCATGTGCAATTGTGTTGGAATGTTTCTGGCAATTGCCTTTTTTTTATTATTATTTATTGTTGTGCCATCATGATTTTATTTTTTGTTTATTTTTTGACTCGGCATATAACCCTTGACAGAGCAGAATAATGAAAAAGTATTTATGTGGCTGACCCCATTTGATTGGGACATATAGCTTGGGTTGGTTTGTCACCATGAACCATATTTATCTGGCTAAGAATGAGCCAAAGTCCCATTAACATTCACATGTGTATGTTTTTAGTTGGAATACTGAACTTTTTTGCTTGGGTTAGTTGCATTTTGTTTATTACCAACTTAAGCTGTTGATTATTACCAATTAACAGAACTTTTGCTTTTTGCATTGTAGAGTGCTATGGAATACGTATTTGGTTCAATCTTTGTTTGCAAAACTATTGATGCAGCGAGGGAGGTTAGTCTTCTTTAGAAATGCTTTTTCCTGAGGTGCTTTTCTAGATGATAAATTCTAATATTGTAAATTGATTTTTGAAGTTGAATTATGTTTTTTTTCCCCTTAAATTGTGTTCCTACTATGTTCTGGTCAAGTTAAAGTTGAGTGCAATTGTTACTTTTGATTTATGTGAATTTTAGTTCATTAAACAATACTACAAAGAGTAATAGAGCATGCGATACTGGATTTGGTTATCAAAATTTGGAATTGATGATTGAAAATTTCATCCTTCAATGCAATCTTGTTACTTTGGTTCCATTCAATTGATATGCTAAAGTGTTAAATTTTGTTACTTCTATCTCTACTACTTTTCTGTCTAGTTCTTAGTGGAGTTAATTATAAAATTATTTCAATTTCATAATTTAAAACATATTCTACTCCATATGAAGATATACTTCCATGTTTAAGATGATGACTAGTTAATTTCTCTGTGTAGCAAAGACAGATTTATTAGTATTTTTACTGTGTTTCACTCACACTTCTGCAGTGTTTGGCCATGTTTCAGACTTCAGAACCTTATCTTAAACAATGTTTGTCAGTGATCGATTCAGCATTCATTTTGTTTTGAAATCAGTGACATTGACAGACTCTCTGCACCAATGACTTTATTACACAAAAAAATGTACTTATTCTACATAAAGCAGTATATTATTTATATTAACTTAATAAGCTAACCCTTAGTTTTGGTGTTAGTCTAAACTTAATTTTCAGCTCGTGCATGTCCACATCATTTGCTTATTGCCTTTTACCTTCAATTTCAAACCTTTGTACCTTGAATAAGTTTTTATTTATTTCTTTATTTTTATGTGATTGTTCTTAATCTGAATTTCACTCAATGACTGGTCCATAGGTTGCTTTTAATAGGGAAATTGGCACCCCAAGTGTCACTCTTGAGGGTGATATATTTCAGCCAAGTGGACTTCTGACAGGTGGAAGTCGCAAGTAAGTAATAGATCTTGTTCTTCGATTAATTTGTCCACAACAATGCTTTTGCCTGATCCTGAGGGTGATAATGATTTATAGTGTTGTTCAGTTGTTATTTACTATTCTTTGCAAGACCACATTGACTTGACCAAATGCTAATTCAATTATGAAATTTTAGTTGTTTTTTATTTATTTTAAATTTTTTTTTTTTTGCTGACAAGATTTTGTTGAAAAGCTAAATTCGTATTTACTGTTATTTCTGCGCATCAAGGCGCTTTTAATTTTTCCCATCTACTTCTAGTAATCTGACTGACTAAATTACTTAAATTTTGCAGGGGTGGTGGTGATCTGTTAAGGCAGCTTCATGCTTTGGCAGAGGCTGAATTAAAACTTTCTGTTCATCAGAAGAGGCTATCTGAAATTGATGCCAAGGTCAATCTTGAACATTACTCTTTATTTGAACAAAATGAACTGGATGAGCTGAGAAGCATGTATATGGACACAAAACCCAGATTCGGCACGAAATGGAAACACCAAGACAACAATTTTCAAAAAAAAAAAACTACATGACACGATTGGGACACAACAATAAATATATATATACATATATATGTATATATTCTTATATGTATGTGTGCAAATAATAATGATTTCTTCATTTTATACGTTACAAATAAATTTATATTTTATTATATAAAATAGTAAGAATTCACTTTTCACATTCTACATTTAAAAAAAAAGGTGTTAGGAAAAAAATATTGATGTAGATTTTAAAAAAATATATATTCATAAAGAAATGTAAAGTTTTGGGATTTTTAAAATTAAAACGTTTAGAAGAGGGATATTCAGCTATAAATGCATATATATTTTTTTCTTTTTCTAATTATTATTTAAAAGCTTTATATTCCGAAAATTGCAATGTGTTCCATGTGGGGCGATGGACATGTGTGTCCCCAAATGTTTGAAGCATGTTCAATTGTAAAAAATTTGAAAAAAAAGATGATACATTTGGACACATGTTTGACACATTTGGACACAATGAAATACATATATATATATATATATATGTATATTCTTATATGCATACATGCAAAATAATAATTATTTCTTCATTTTTTGCATAACAAATACATTTTTATTTTATTATGTTAGAATAGTAAGAGTTAGCTCAAGCAGAGGGGACCTAATCTTTGATCGGCGAATACCAACAAAATTGAAAGAAAATTTTTATAGAACAATTATAAACTGGTAATGTTTTATGGAATAAAATGTTGGGCAACTAAAAACAAAATATTCATAAAATTAGTGTAATTGAGATAAGAATGCTTAGATAGATGTATAGTAACTAGTAAGACTAGGAAATATAGAATTAGAAATGAATATATTTTTGAAATGGTAGGAATAATACCAATTGAAGATAAGTTAAGAGAGAACAAGTTGAGATGGTTTGGTCATGTGCGATACGATTAATATTTATAGATACAACTGTCCAAAAAAGTGATATGATAACCAAAAATGAAAATGTTAGGGGGAAGAAGACCTAAACTAACATGGGATAGAGTCTAGGAAGCACGAGTGTAGGTACGGGGATGGGCAGGCCAATATGTCAAAACCTAAAAAATAGGGGTATGCCCATAAAGAAATACATTTTTATAAAAAAAATAGAGAACAATAGATAGAGAGGGTAGAAAAAATAGAGATAAAGATAGGTACTCCAAGAGATGGAGGGTTGTTGAAAAAAATAGAGAAGAAGATAGAGAGAAGTAGAGTCGGAGAGAAAAGGAAGCCAAAAAAGAACCCCAATTATTTTTAGAATTTTTTATAATTGCCAAAATACACTATTTTAAAGTTTTTAAAAATAGGTTTAATATAGTTGTTATAGTAACGTTATATTTTTTTGAAAGTTGCATTTATGGCCCGACATACCTAGAAAAGTATTCGAAGTGTTCCCATGCCGTAGGATAATATTTTGAGAGTACCTATGCTTCATAGGATGTTGTAGTAAAAAAATATGAATTTAATTTAATTTAATTGAGAATATAGCAATTGTTGTCAAATCGTGAATTGAATTGTGAATCATTTTGTTAAAATAGTGAATGGTGAATCATAAGATTCATTTTATTTAATTTGATATCGTATTTTATATATTTATGTACATATAAAAATAAACATAGTGCTTAAAATAAAATAAATCATCAACATTACTCATTTTGTAAACATTGTAAAAAAAAAACAAGGAATTTTGTAAACGCACTTGACTTTTATTTTATAAACTTTGACAGCAAGTAGCCACTCATGCTGCTTAATGCTGATTTTTATTTGCTGTTATCTTTTTTTCCATTGACTTTCAGATTGCAGGTCTCCTTCCTCTTCAGAAAAAGTATAAGGACCTTAAGGCACAGTTGGAACTTAAGTCTTATGATCTTTCATTGTTCCAGAGTAGGGCTGAGCAGAATGAACATCATAAGGTTGTGTGGTTTGGCCTCTGATATAGCACTGTGAAGTGGAAATTTACTTCTTGTTTAGCTTAATCCATTACTAATAATGACTTATTTTTTTCTGTTTACCACCTCATTTTATTTGTTTACTTGATGGGTGTATTATAGCTTGGTGAGCTTGTAAAAAGGATTGAGCAGGAGCTTTCAGAAGCAAAATCTGCTGCCAGTGAAAAGCAACTTTTGTTTGAAAAATGCATAACTACAGTGTCATCGCTTGAAAAATCAATCAGTGAACATGCTAATAATCGGAATGGCAGGCTCAAAGATTTAGAGAAAAAGATCAAGGCAATAAAAGCTCAGGTGCAATCAGCTACCAAGGAGCTCAAGGTAGGTGTTGAAATTGCTGACTTGAGCGTATGAAATATTGCCTGACAAACATATTTAAAATAAACTTATGCAGTATTTGCAACCAAGTGTTGTATTAGAATGAAAGTTCTATCTTTCTACTTAGCTCTCAGACAAGGTTAATAGGCACTCAATGGAGTCACATGGATATAAAAATATGCTTCGTACTAGCATATTATTATAAAAGGAAACCTCATTAGTAATTCTAAATGCATGTGTTTTGCCATTATATCGTTGCAACCAAGGTTTTAAAAAGCGGCCGCAACTGTTATATAACGTCGTTACGTAACGGTTGTGGTGGTTACCGCCACCCGTTACGGCCGCTTTTGCAGTGTGATTGAGATTCACAGGTGTGTCGGCCGTAGCGGCTGCCGTAGCGGTCGTAACGGTGCCGTAGCGGTCGTAACGGTGCCGTAACAGCCATAACAGCTTGTTACGCACCGTTACGTAACGGTTCCGAACTGCTTCTTTCGAAAAAACACACAAAAAAAAGCTGAAAATGGGGGAAGAGGGATAGAGAGAAGAGGGAAGATAAAGAGAGAAGATGGGGGAGCAAGAGATAGAGAGAGAGAAGAGGGAAGATGAACATGTTATTGATTTGTTGAAGCTGTAAGACCTATGCTATTCTATTTAGCTGCTATCACTCAACCATTTTGTTTGTGTGTGTCTATCTATATATTGTTTGATAATAATAATAATAATAATAATAATAAGTGTAGTCATTATCTATTTGGCTTTGTTAAAATATGTATATATATATATATTTAGGCTCTTATTTATTTTCTTATTTTTGTCATTGTTTATCTTATATATAATAGTTAGTGATTGATTTTTTGTATAATATAATGTCATTAATTATTAAAATAAAATGTAAAAAACTCAGTTTATAGTGATTTAAAAATATGAAATATATTGGATCATACCTAAAAATTTACAAAAATTGATCATATTTTTTTAAACCCAATAAATATGATCATGGAAAAAAAAATATGCGTATTGGTAGTTTTTTTTTAAATTGTGCGAACAATAAAAAAATTCACGGTTCCGGTTACCGCAACCGTTACGCTACGGTCTTTACACCGCGCAACCGCCACCGCCACCACCACTGCCACGGTTACAGTGACCGCAACTACTTTTTAGAACCTTGATTGCAACTTTTAAACTTCTCCATACAAAATCCTACAAAACTTATCTAGATCTATGTACAAAGGACATTCGCTGATCCTCGCTGCATAGCACAGGCTACAGAGTCTCCAACATACTAATGTCATACATTCTCCTTTACCTCAGGGTCAAAATAGTAGTTTTTTTATTGATTGTGGAAACTATCTACATGACAATACTTGGCTTGGGTCTGGGCTTTTATTGTATTATGTTCTATGTTGTGAAGTGCATGGTATCAAGTCCTACAAACAGTAATGTAAACTTTGAAATGGAAGTACTCAATTTAAAATGGCCTAGGCTTGTTAAATATGGACAGAAACAAAAGAGTGAATATTTATTGAGTGGTTTGCTGTCTAGAATTATTTGTCCTGATTTCCTTGATTTCCCCCATGGTTTTTGTAATATGTGATTTGCTTCCTTCTGTGCTCCAATTTGATTTTCTCACTTTAGCTTGATATGAGGTATAGGTCTCTTTATCTGACACCAATAGTTGCAATACAAATGCTTTGTATCATGCATTGCATGACAACTGCAAACTGTTTTTTGTTATCAATTATGTGCATTAAAGTCTCAATAGCTTTGGAGTTCCTTTTGACTTTGTTGTGCATGCTAGTAGGGGCATGAAAATGAGAAGGAGAGGCTTATTATGGAAATGGAAGCGGTCAAACAGGAATGTGCATCCTTGGAGAGTCAGTTAGTTTCTCTGAAGAAGCTTATTGACAATCTTACTTCAGAAGTAAATGAACATAAAACCAGGGTAAACAACCAAGTCTCTTTTTCAATGTGGCTCCCATCAATTTCTTTTCTAGAAAAAAAAGAAAAAGAAAAAGAAAGAAGAAAGAAGAAAGAAGAAATAAATGACTTATCCATTTCTCCTGCAGATTGCTTCCATAAGAAATTCTCATGATCAGGCACAATCTGAGCTCAATCTTTTCCGCTCAAAGATGAAGGAGTGTGATGCACAGATTAGTTGCATTATCAGGGAGCAGCAGGAACTTCAATGCAAAATTAGTGAGACAAATCTTGAGAGAAAGAAGATGGAAAATGAGGTAATGTGTTAAGTGCCTCAAATGTGTTCTCTCCGGGTTCTGGCTGCAACCCAATTGTCCTCTTTCTTTCTATACTTTTCTTTTTCCTTTTTGGGTGGCAGGTAAAACGGATGGAGATGGAACAGAAAGATTGCTCCTTGAAGGTCGAAAAACTGATTGAGAAGCATGCTTGGATAACATCTGAGAAACAGCTCTTCGGAAAAAGTGGGACGGATTATGATTTTGAATCCCGTGATCCTCGTAAAGCAAGGGAAGCTTTTGAAAAGCTACAAGCTGAGCAATCAGGGTGTGTATCTGAGAATTTTTTCTGCAGCTTTTGTGTGAATGAAGCAGAAGTTCTTGACACATTTTTTCTCTTGTGTATTTAAGCCTTGAGAAACGAGTCAACAAGAAAGTTATGGCAATGTTTGAGAAAGCAGAAGATGAGTACAATGATTTAATCTCAAAGAAGAACATTATTGAGGTTTGTAACAGTTGAACTGTTCTAACTTCGTTGTACCTAAATATCTTTGCTTATTTTGCACCAAAAGATCTTTAGTGATTCAGAGTTCATATTGCATAGAATGACAAGTCAAAAATCAAGATGGTGATTGAAGAGCTTGATGAAAAGAAGAAAGAAACACTGAAAGTTACATGGGTTAAGGTTAACAAGTAAGTTAAAACCAATCATTTATCTAAAAAAATTTCATGTTACTTCCAACATTTGAAGCTGCAGAAGCTCTGTACTTACTCTTCAAAAATGTGTACTTTTTAGTGACTTTGGGTCCATATTTTCTACCCTATTACCTGGCACAATGGCAAAGCTAGAACCTCCTGAGGGAGGCAACTTCTTAGATGGTCTTGAGGTTCGTGTTGCCTTTGGAGGTGTTTGGAAACAGTCCCTGTCAGAACTTAGTGGAGGACAAAGATCTTTACTTGCACTTTCTCTAATTCTGGCACTTCTTCTGTTCAAACCAGCTCCACTTTATATACTGGATGAGGTACATAACTTGTTTAGGTCCTTGAAATAGAGTCGTTGGTATGCTTCATTTCTAATTTGTATACTCTATAATATACATGTTATTTTCCATTAGATGAGTTTGGTTTGTTCTAACACATGATTTTTTAGATTGATTTACATCATTTTCTATTTAACTATGTATATAGAGTACCTAAGAAGCATGGACACTTCTAAAAAGGTAATGTGTCGTGTTCAACACTGTGTTGGACACTGACATGACACGGCACTTGTTGGACACTTCCTGACACTTTAAGACACACATAAAACACGTTGCAAGTATGACTAAAATAGCTTGGAATCCAATGATAAAATAAAATAAATTAAATCTCCTATTCTGCTCCTTTAGACTTCAAAATTTATTGTCTTTGGTTTAAATATTCATATATATGAAATATAATAATTATTTATCCTTAAATATGACATATAATAAATATAAAAATTATATATTTTGCATGTGTCCCCCACATGTCGTATCCTAAATTATTTGAAAATTTATGTGTCCATATCTTGTCACATGTCCGTGTTCATGTGTCATAGTAGAGTACAATCTTGTATAGCGATTTGAAACCAAGTATATAGAATGTCCTTTAGGAAACTTCACAATGTAAACCTATGGCACAGCTGCACAGGTTATTAGGTTGGTTTTTGTATACTTTGAGATGGGCCCTATGTCAAGAATTATGTTATCCGGACTGAAGATAAAATTTAGTCTTTTTTCCCATTCAAATTAATCATGTAAAACAAATTTCTAGGTGCATTATGGGAGATTTTTTTACATTTTCTCCCAATATTTTAGTTCATCGTATTTGATTTTTTTTTTTTCCTCTTAAAGAATCCTTCAAGAAAGTAATTGAGAAATTAGATCACTTTGGATAGCTAAATTCATCGTTATGGAATGAAAGTGTATTGCTTGTTTTGAGAGATGAGGGTGCAATTTATTTATCTGCATTTTTTTCCTGGCTCTTAAATCCTACGATGTTTGATTTGACCAATACAATCTTACCTGTCAACAGCTTTGTAGTGCTGTAGATGTAGAATTATATTTTTTTCCCCCTAAAGTTACTTTATGGATTAAGAGACTTTTGCTGAGCTAGGTACTTGTTTTAATACTTCTAGAATCAGGTTCTCCACAAGGTGAATGAACTTGGAAAGTTCACTCTACTTCGGTGCATCTTACTAGTAACTTGAAAATATGAAATTGGAGCCGTGGATATTCACAATTCAGACTTGCCTTCTCTTTCCTTGGCAAGAAGTTAATTCTTCCAGAAATAATGTTATGACTTTGTTTATTTGACTTTTAATATGTTCTTATTTGATTTTTATTTTATATATTTTATTTTGTTCTTGTTCAGCAAATTGCTCGTCGGATTCTACTCGTGTAGATTGCACACTTGTCTTAATCTTCAAGTTTGTTGTTTCTACTATTGTTTGACAGGTTGATGCAGCTCTTGATCTAAGCCACACCCAGAACATTGGAAGAATGATCAAAACTCACTTTCCACATTCACAGGTTTGATATTCTTTCTTGTGATCACTGATGTTTGTTGCTTTCTTTTTTATTTTTCTTAATCCACAAACTTTTAGTCAGTTCTCAAGCAATTGTTCTCCCAAAAGGTTTAGCTAGCTCTGGTCCTGTCAATCCTGACAGGTAGAATCGATGCAATCTTAATTTACAGCTCTACTTGTTGAAGTAACTGTCTATAATTAATGTTTTAAGTATTGCTGAAGTTTTACTAGAAGAGAGAACTGGAATATTTAACTTGTTCAAAAATGTGTTTACTGCTGTAAGAAACAGAAACTAGTGAGCCATAAGGCATCAAATCTGCCCCTAGTCATTGCAGCAGTTAACATTTCTTGATAACAGATTTATGACAATATCTTCCAAATTTACCATATTTAGTTTGGCTTCTTTTGTTATAACTTCTCTTTGGTCTTTTTACTGCAGTTCATTGTGGTTTCTTTGAAAGAAGGCATGTTCAACAATGCTAATGTTCTTTTCCGGACAAAGTTTGTGGACGGTGTTTCTACTGTGCAGAGAACCGTGGCATCTAAGCCAAACAAGTGACTCTCATATCCTATAAGGATAAATTTTAAACTGGTAATGTCTCCTGAATGAAATTCAATTTTAGTGAAGTATTTTCTCAAGTAAATGTATTTTGGTTTTCGGGAACACCTCACCCCAGTTTGGTATTCCCTTTTTCCAAGCCCTGTCATTTTTTTAAGCCATATAGTTAATAATTTTGATTGTATATTTTCCTGTCAAGTATAAATAAGTAGGGAATATCTATAACTTGCCACTTTTTGAGTGATTCAATGGGCAACTGAAAAGAGAAGGTAGTTGGTTAAGAGGGAGTGGAGTGGAGGCTAGTAGAGAAATAGATATTGGGAAAAAAAAAACATAAAAGATAAAATTCGATTGATAGGGTGTTGTAAAGTGCATGAGTGTAGTGTGTGCCACACTTCTAGTCATGTACAGAACATACATAGGTTTTGGTTGCTGTCATAGGAAAATTTTATCTGAACCTGAAGACTTTTGAATTTTAGTAGTAGTGGAGGAAACATACTTCTATATATTTGTCTAAAGGGTCATTCTACAATACACACCCCTTTTTGGGGTGTGTACTGTATGCAATTTATGACATTTGTGGTGTTGATACCAAAAATATCATAACTAAGGGGTTGTTTGGGATGATCAAAATATGTATATTTTTTGATTTTTTATGAAAAGATATGTAATGTGGTAGAGAGGTGATGTGACCTAAATAAGATAAAAAGATGTGTTATTGTAGATTAATCCAAACAACCCCTTCAGTCATAATAAAAAAAACATAATGGGTCATAACCAAACACCACTTAAGGAGTAATCAAAGACCTTTTCGGTTAAAATCAAAATAATTACATAATCGATCATAACTAATATTACAATGAGTCATAACCAAGGGTAAGGTTCTAACAAGTGGTGTTACGTAATAGTTGCGGTGGTAGGCGCTACCCGTTACACTCGCTTTTGCGGTGTGACTGAAATTCACATGTGTAACGGCCGTAGCGGTACCGTAACAGCTGTAACGGCCCGTTATACACTGTTACATATCTTACAATATTTTGAATAGCTTCTTTTCCAAAAAAAAAAAGCTTACAAAAACATAACGAATACTCAAGTGATCTAAACTCTAAGAAAAAAAACTGTATGAATTTTTTTTTTTCTATATAATTCATTTTTTAATTTTTATTTCATTACATTAGTATGTAAAATAAAGAATATATAAAGCAATGGTTGCATTTATTTTTATAATCATTTCATTTAATATTTAATTATAAATATTTTTATTTTGTTACTATAATGTGTTGTCTAAAAAATGTCTTTTAAAAAAAAAAACCAGTAGCTCAAAAATAATTTTTGTTTATGGCACAATTTTTATTTTTATAATCATTTCATTTAATACTTAATTGTAAATAATTTTATTAGTTAGCTATAAAGTTTTGTCTAACAAAATGTCTTTTAAAAAAAAATATTAGCTCAAAAATAATTTTTGTTTATGGCACAATATTTATTTTTATAATCGTTTCATTTAATAATTGTAAATATTTTTTACTTAGTTACGTCAGGTATTGGTTAAAAATAATTTTGTAGACATTTAAAATCAATTATTCTTAAAGTCATTAAGTATTAAAATAAAATGTAAAAAACTACTTCTATAATGATTGAAAAATATGAAATATGTTAGATTATACTTAAAAATTAACAAAAATTGATCAAAATCTATTTTAAACCATAATAAATGTGATTTTGAAGAAGAAAAAAAAATGTGTATCAGCAAGTGTTTTTCAAATTATGCGAAAAATTAAAAAAATTTATATTTAAGTTATCGTAACTGTTACCTTATGGCCTTTACACTCTGCAATCGTAACTGCACTATCGCAATCGTTACCGCGACCACAATCGCTTTTCGAAACCTCAAGGGTTATAACCAAGTATCACGTGGGGCATAATCAAAGACCTCTTTGGTCATAACCAAAGTTAAGATTGCAATCCAGATTGTAGGATCGTATGATCCAATATATACAATTCGATCCAACTTGTACTTTGGATCGGGCCTACGTCAGGATCATTGGGATTGTATCAGGATTGCAATTCTCTGCGAACCTGTTTAAGAGGGCTTTTTTGCTAGCTTTAAGTCAAAATAACCCCTATCGGAAGAGAAGAAACAAAAATATTACTCTCTAAGCTGAAGAACACATGCGATTAGGGTAAAACAAGTTGGGGAAAAAGAGATTGGACCTCAAAGCTTTAGATTTTCTAGAACCAAGTACTATTCTTCTTCTTCTTCTATTCGAATCTTCTCTCTCTCTCTCTCTCTCTTTTTCTTTTTTCTATTGCTCTTCTTCTTCACTGCTCTTCTTCTCCTCTCTGTTCGATTTGAATCAAATCGAATCACTCTTTTTTCTTCTTCCAACTTCTTTTTTCCAGGACAATATTCTGCGCCTCTCTCTTTCTGGTGTTCTTCATTTTTCCTGGTTCTTCTTCTTCATTCTTTTCTCCTTTTGCTGTGTACTCCCCCCCCCCCCCCCCTTCTCTCCTTCTACTTTGGTTCTTTTTCCCTGAACTTATGCTGAAAAGCTCTTTTAATTTTAAAAATGCTACTATTGGTGAAGACATTGAGGAGTCGGATGACGCCGTGGGTGATGATGACGATGATTGTGGCAATGACATTAATGTTGATTGCAGCAATGATGATAATTTCGGCGACAATAATGACTTATTTTAGTATTTTATTTGTCCTTCCCTTATTTAGTTTGTATTCTTTTCATTAAGAAACAATGAGAATGTCGTGCACATGTTGGTATTTTCTTTTATTATGTTATGTTATTTTTTTTGAGAAAAAATGTTTGCACGCTACCTTTAATTGCTATATATATATATATATATGTATTTGGGATCATTCTATATACATTTTGATAATATTACTTAGTCATATAAAATTTATTGCTTTTTTTTTTTTATAATCATTTTAGTAGGATCTTACGATCCACGATCCTTGATCCGATCGTACGATTTGATCCAGCAGATCTCCAAAACGATTATGTGTAGGATCCCGATCTTAACAACCTTAGTCATAACTAAAATAAAAACCACAAAAGGTCATAACTAACACCATGATGAGTCAAAACCAAGTTATAACCAACACCACACAAAGGTCATAATTGGACATATGACGCACCTTTTTTGAGGTGTGTACTAAGAAGCACGAATATGGACATGTGACACAACACGGATACGCAAATTTTCAAAAAATGCAAGACACAACATGTTGGGCACACATGTGAAACATATAATTATATATATTTATTATATTTCATATTTTTAAATATTTAATATTTATTTTATGTCAAATATTTAATTTTATCAAACTTATCAATCTTAGGTTTTCTATTTTAGTAAAAAAAGTAAAAATAATATATATATATATATATTTTTGAAAAAGATGGTCCTCAACTTGTCCCCAACGTGTCTTTAGGTGTCCCCAGTGTGTCCTCAACTTGTCCTAGTGTGTCCTCAACATGTCCCAGCGTGTCTGTATTGGACATCTGTATGTCACTTCTGGAGAGGTGTCCGTAATTCATAGGATGTGTATTATTGAATTTCCAAATTAGGCTCTAATCATGCAATATATCCTTGATTTCTTTACTTCCTTTCAACTATTTCTACATGTCATGTTACCCTCATGTTTCCTTCTTATATTTGTGAGGAGCTATGTCCTTTGATGATGCTATATTGATGCAATTGTCAAATATGAAATATATTTCTTGAGTGGGGATGTAGGTATATTTTTTACTGCATCTGTGCCAATTGTTCTAGTTTGTAATAGTGATAAGCTTTACTGATATAAGCCCAACCTTAAATTGTGCCTTTGAAGTGCTAATGTTTGTCATGTATCACGGTTGAGTAACCTATGCTGAAACAACAGTTATAAGTTATAACAAGTTAAGAGATTTATGTCTGAGAAATATGATAAACTTGTGAAAGTTTAATTATTAGTAAAATTAAGAACTTGAGCCTCCTGCAAGGTGTTGTTTATGGACTTGAGCTTTGAGTTTGACTGTTGTTGCATTGGAAGTGTAATTAATTTTTGACTTCTAGGTCTGGACTGATGGGGAACTCCTACTCATAAACGAGTAGCTTTTTTAGGGTGGACATGGGCCGGGCTGGGCTAGGCTCAGGCTAGGCCCATACTACATAGCAACAGTTGAAGTAGTTTCCCTAGTCCTGCCTGGGATTGGGCCTATACTTCATTGTCAAGCCCATCCAAGAACAAAATTAAAACAATTAAAGCCCAGCGATATGGCCTAGATATTATTTAATATAATTTTTTTTCATATTTTAAAATAAAAAATATAGTTAGTTTAATGATTTGGGTGCCTTTTTATTCAAGGTTAGTAGTTCAAATTTGATAGCCAGTTCTTTTACATGATTAGTAATATATAGGTTGTAGGCAGGGTGGGGCGGCTTGAAGCACTCTTCCCAATCCTGGCACACAATATAATCAGGCTTGAAAATTTTGTCCAACCCCGTCCCTATGGCCTAAACCATAATCCCAAGCTCTATAAAACACGGGCAGGTTTAGTGGGGCATCGGGTCGATGTCCACCCCTGGCTTCTTAGCTTTGGAGTTTTACAAAAACTCTTATACCGTTGCATGAATTGACAGCCAAAATTGGTGGTACTCATTTTAAATATTTTCATAGTTCAGTATTTTGAATGCATAACCGCTTTAATCTGATTCAACCGGTTATATCTGTTCAGGTTACTTTATACAAAGTTGATTGATAGCTTCAAGAACCTCTGCAGTGATTTTGCACAGCTAGTGTCTACAGTGAGCAACTTGAACCTCATGTTTATCGTCACTCTGCAGATGCTCTCTTCTACTTCTTTTGGAGCTTCTCATGGGAAGCCCTTCCTGCGTTGGGTTGAAAGCATCTGGCCTCTGTTTAGGCGATGTAGTTAGCTTGAGTTGTAATTTATAACGAGGAACATAAATTTATCACTGATTTTTTATTTTATTTTATATTTTAATTGGTAACTAGATTGTAATATGCATTATGTTGGTGTCAAAAACTGTTTGGCTTCCCAAAAAAAAGGATTATTAGTAGTTTCTGCAAATGGTTTCAATGATGTATGTATGTGTTGCCCTGAGTAGCTCAATGTGTTCTTATGTTGAATGCTTGCTTTGGTAGGGATGTGTGTTTTGATCCACAAGACCAGTTCATGACATCATCACTAGCAACTACCTTCGGCAGTCGCTCGACCTCCAGCGGCCGCATGACCTCCGTTAACCACCTCCGACAACCACCATCGATATCAGATGATAGTTTCTAGCAACACTTTTTAAGTTATTTTTTGAAAAAAAAAATAATGTTCATCTTTACCATGTCCCTAGTAGTTTTTTTTAGTGATAAATTTATCAGTGTTAAAATTGTAAAAAATATTATAAATGACAAATATGATTTGAGAGAGAGAGATCTCACTTCGTTACTCATTCTCACGCTATCATTCACACACAAAATAATTCTTATTAGTGATAAATTTATCACTGCTAATCATTTATCACTGACAATTTTTCAAGCATCAGTTTATGAGAAGTTGATAGACTTGCAAGGGAAGAAGGGTGAGATCTATAAAATCTAAACAAAATAAAACAAAAAATGCTAAAAATTAGGAAAATTTACCTATAAATCCTATCTTAAGGAGTGGTGATCCATTTAGTACTAAAGTTTTTCTTATAGACCGATTAGTCTCATTGATTTTAGAAAGTTGGATATAATATATTCTTTGAAGATTAGGTTTATCGTTATAATTATAGGGCAAATTACATACACCCCCCTCGAGGTTTGGCTAAATTACAAATACCCCCTGAGGTTTGAGAAATTACAAATTTCCCCTTGAATGCTATATTTGCATAACAAATTAGGGGGTAATTTGTTATGAAATTTAAACCTCAGGGGACAAATTGTTATGAAAATACAAATCTTAGGGGGGCGGGATGTAATTTTCAAAACCTCAGGGGGTATTTGTAATTTAGCCAAACCTCAAGAGAGGTATATGTAATTTGCCCATTATTATACCCTTATTTTCATTATGTTTACTTTTTTTTTTTTTTTTTTTTTTTTTTTTTCTTTTGTGTGAAAAAGGTAAGATACACAACCTAATATGGGTATCTTTTTTATTTGGAATGTTTGAAATATTGGATTCTTCAAATATTTTAAAAGGGGTACAAAAATTTCTTAGTAAATTTTAAGCAAATGTATAATTTCAAGCTGTGAGATTTGGATCTGGCACGAATTAAAATGTAGGATTTTTCAAACATTTCAAAAGATTACAAAACCCCTTAGCAAGCTTTGGGAAAATATAATATTTTAAATTGTGGGGTTTTGATTACAAAAACTCCTCAGGGAGCTTTAGGCAAATGTGTAATTTCACATTGTGGGGTTTTGATTACACAAACCCCTTATAAGCTTTGGAAAAATATATAATTTCAAATTATGGGGTTTTGCTTTGGAATAGCTTGAAATGTGAGATTTTTTCAAACATTTCAAAATGAGTACAAAAACTCCATAGTAAGTTTTAAACAAATGTATAATTTCAAATTGTAGAGTTTTGATTTGGAACGGCTTGAAATGTGGGATTTTTCATTCCTGTAACGCCCCGAAATAATAACAATAACTCACATCTTAATATCCATAGAATTGATCAATAATATCATATTTACTATTCCATTTATAATCTTTGATCATGCGAAAGATAACATATGCGTATACACATTCATAAATCTTAAATCCTGAATTTATAGGATATGTCATGGATACATGAATTCAAATAAATGTAAAATCAAGTAATTATATGCCCTAATAGCTATATCTTTCCAAGTTAATGCTTGAGTATATCAAAATAAGTTCAACTCAATACAATTACAACATAAGGCTTGTATAAAAATAATTACATCAAAATGAAGCCTTTGGCTCCAAGTCCAACCAAACTATGTCTTTGGTGGATGCATATCATCAGCACCTGAAAGTTGTTTTTCACATAGGATGGCCTAAAACCTAGTAGAGATACTTTTATACAATATATGAATCTTAACGAAGTCATAAGGTGAATGTATATGCATGCCATTTGTCAAACATTTCACTATTCAATCTCAAAATAATACAATGCCAGATTACATATAAATTTATGAAAATAACCTTTTATATCAAAAAACATGGCAGTGGATACAAAACACTAGGAATCTCTAGGTATTTGTCTGCCAATAGACTATACAAGCACTACCAAAGCCATTTTACCAGTACTAACCGGAATGATCGGCACCTAACCGCGCTAGTTTCTAGACTTTCACCAAAGACACACACAGGCCAACATAATAACCACAACCAAACCCCTTAACGAGATTCACCAAAATATTCACCAATTTTTCTCAAAATAATACATTTTCAATGTTTAAGTATGAAATAATGCTTAATACATTTTCAATGCTTAATCCAAGTTGTATGAGTAATTAGTTTCAATTCACTTAATCCTCATGCAATTTCTACAACAATCAAAGCTATCTTCCATCGATAGCTTAAAACAGATATTTTTATTCAATAGATAATTTCCAACAAAAGATATAATCTCATTATTTTCAAAATGGGAGTGATATTACATATTTAACTCCACCATCATCATCAACATACACATCCATTCTATTATTTCAAAACCCAACATCATTTTCCATTTTCTTTCACAAACCAAATATCAATGATTTTAAAACAAAACCCCATTTACTTTCAAAATAAATTTTAAGTAAAGAAATCCACCATTTTAACATATCCTAACCAAAAACAAATCCCCACAACCTTCCTTAAGAACCCATTTGGAAATTCCTCTTTTACATTTCAAAATCAAACCCTAGGTTTAACCCAAAATCCCCAAATCACTAGATTCTTTCAATGAACAAATAACTAATGTAAACATCATACCAAAGGTTGAAGAAATCCCTACCTCAAGAATAGAAGACAAGAGAGAGCAAGGGTTGAAGTTAGGCGGAGCCAAAAATGATATCCTCTCTGATTAGATTAAAGCTCTCGACGTGCTCTTCCTTTTTCTCTAAAGGACTAGGGTGAAGAAATCAATAGATTAGGAGTATTTGGGGCTTGAATGCAAGAACTAGAGAGAGAGAGAGAGAAAGTGAAAAGTGATTCAGTAAACTCTTTTCCTGAACTGATATACACGTAGACCGCTCAAGCGACCAAAACATTGCTTGAGCGTCAGACATAAAAAATGACACCTCTTGAGCAACCAAAAACATGGCTCGAGCGCACAATGACCCCCTCCTAGAAACTTAGACCTGCAAAAGACTGCTCGAGCGCAAGAAATACCGGTCGAGTGAAGATAATCCACTTCTAGAAGTTTTGCAGACTGTAAAAGACCGCTCGAGCAAACAAACAAAAATCTAGACAACAACTCTTTGGGGAAACTAACCCCCAACCTGTTCCAAATGCAACAATAAGTCCAAAACAACCAAACTCAACTAGCAACAAGATGAAAATGAGATGAACAATAGTTGAGGATATGGATTCTCGGATTCAAAAGCAAGAAATGGGTCGGGTCTAGACTGGAATCGTTATAATATGCTCCTCTTAAGGAAATTCGTTCCCGAAATTTAAATCAAACCAACAATCACTAGATTTAGACCAAACCATTGATCATCCATATTTGTAACACTGATAAACAGAGTCTTTCAACACCAAATATTAGAATTTAACTTTCCAAAACATTTACAATGCTTACATTTCACAACATGAATAAGATTTTCAATACAAGTCTCAAACGTTAACAAATAGGTTCGGATACTTCTGATGGACTTCTGCCTCATGCTCCCAAGTGGCCTCCTCAATCCCATGGTGTCGCCACAACACCTTAACTAATGGAATAGTCTTACCTCGCAAGACTTGGTCCTGAGTATCTAAACCTGTACCAGCCTCTCCTCGTACGAGGCATCTTCATTTACCTTTAACTCGGTCCAATCCGACACGTGTGAAGGATCAGGCTCATATTTCTGGAGCATACAAATATGAAAGACGTTATGAACTCTAGAAAGTTAGGGTGGCAATGCCAAACGATAAGCTACCTCCCAAATCTGCTCTAGAATCTCAAAAGGCCCAATAAACCTAGGAGACGACTTCCCGCTCTTTCCAAATCTCATTAAACCCCATCTTGGTGATATTTTCAAGAATACATGATCTTCTACATCAAAAGATCCTGGTCTCCTCCTATGGTCGGCATAGCTTTTCTAAAGACTTTGAGCCGAAACCAACCTCTTACAAATAAGTACGACCTTCTTCGTCATTTCCCAGACTAATTCAGGACCTAACATAGGTGCGTCACCCACCTCGGCCTAACACACTAGAGATCTACACGGTCGGCCATACAAGGCCTTAAACGATGCCATACCAATACTTGCCTGGAAACTATTATTATAGGCAAACTCCACCAAAGGTAAATGCTTTTTCCATGATCCCTTAAAATCAAGAACACAACCCCAAAGCATGTCCTTTAAGATCTGAATGGTTTGCTCGGACTGCCCATCAATCTGAGGATGATAAGTGGTTCTAAACGTCAATCTAGTGCCCAAAGCATTCTGCAGGCTCTGCCATAACCGAGCCATGAAACGTGAATTTTTATCTGAAACGATAGTCACAAGGAGCCCATGAAGTCAAACTATGTCCCTAACATAAATGCCAGCAAGATAATCTACCAAGTCACTCGTGCACATAGGTACAAAGTGTGTTGATTTAGTTAACCAGTCGACTATCACCCACACGGCATCATTACCCTGTTGAGTCCTAGGAAGACCCACAACAAAATCCATCGTGATATACTCTTATTTCCACTCGGCTATAGGTAAGGGCTACAACAAACCCGCCGGCCGTTGATGCTCGGCTTTTACTTGTTGACAAGTAAGACATCTTGAAACAAACAAGGCTACGTCTCTCTTCATCTCCCTCCACCAAAACTGGTGACTAAGGTCGTCATACAGCTTTATGTCTTCCAAGTGTACCACAAGGCGTGAATGGTGGAACCCTTGGAGTACCTCATCCTTACAAGATTTTGGCACAAAAAGACGGTCTAAATACATCACACTCGAGTTAGAATACACGTTCAAGCCCTTCTCTACATATCCACTAGATATTTTTCCTCAAATAGCCTTTACTTCGTGATCACCCCGTTGTGCTTCTATAACTCAGCTCACTAGTGTAGGTTGTGCAACTACAGTGAACAAAATGGCCGACTCAATGGACTTGCCAAGATGTAAGTCAAACTCGCCAATAGCGCCCAATATCTCTCATTCCTGAATGACAATACTAGCTACACTGCTTACGAATTTCCTACTCAAGGAGTCGACCACTACATTGGCCTTTCCCGGATGATAGTGTAACTCGAAATCATAATCCTCCATAAACTCTATCCACCTCCTCTATCACAAATTCAAATTTTTCTGTGAAAATAGATATTTCAAACTCTTGTGATCGGAAAGCACTTCAAATCTCTCCTCATATAAGTAATGCCTCCAGATTTTTAATGCAAAGATCACTACCACTAGCTCAAGGTCGTGAGTAGGATAATTTTTCTGATGTGTTTCCAATTGCCGTGAACTATACACTACCACTTTCCCCTTTTGCATCAATACACAACCCAAACCTTCTCAAGATGCATCACAATAAATTGAATAACCCAAACCCCTCTCCGGAATAATCAATACTGGAGCAGTGGTGAGTCTAACCTTAAGCTCTTGAAATGACTTTTCACAGTCTCACTCTACACAAATTTAATTTCCTTCCTCGTCAATCTAGTCAATGGTGAGCTAATCTAGAGAAGTCTTTCACAAAACGTCAGTAATACCTGGCTAAGCCCAAGAAACTTTGAATCTTTGCACTGCCTCTATCTTAGAAGAGTGTACAGTTACCTCTTCCTCGGATATCACATGGCTTAAGAACTTCACTTCTTTTAACTAGAACTCGCACTTTCCAAACTTAGTATATAAATAGTGTGCTCTAAGCAACTCAAGTACAACTCATAAGTGTTCCTCGTGTTCCTCATCGAATGGTGAGTAGATTAAGATATCGTCAACAAAGACAACCACGAAGCGGTTTAAGAACTCACGGAAGATTCGATTCATCAAATCCATAAATGAATTTGGTGCATTGGTTAGCCCAAAATACACTACTAAGAACTCATAGTGGCCATACTGCGTACGGGATGTCGTTTTCTAAATATCCTCCTTCTTTACCTTCAACTGGTGATAACCCGGTCTTAAGTCAATCTTAGAAAAACAATGAGACCCCTTCAACTGGTCAAACAAATCATCTATACGAGGTATTAGGTACTTGTTCTTAACAGTTACCCAGTTCAACTTTCAGTAATCGATACACAATCACAATGTGCCATCCTTCTTTTTAGTAAAGAGAGTTAGTGCTCCCTAAGGCAATGTACTAGGGCTAATGAAGCCTTTATCTAGCAGTTCTTGGAGTTAAATCTTAAACTCATTGTAGCTCGACTTTTTCACGCCCCCATTTTTGGAAGTTCGAATATAAGCCCTACAGTTCGGACTCCCATAGTTCTGAATCTAATCTCACAAGTGCAATGTGAAATTGATAAACACCAAAGAGTCCAAATCCGGCAAATCTTTTGGAAAATCGATTTTGAATCAAATTGCCAAAAATGGACTGCTTTGCCAGATACAGAGTTACCACCTAAATATTTTTATTTGGAGAAATTTAGGAAACCCATGACTCGTGCCAAAGGCCACGTGTCCATCATCACCAAGATTGTCTCGGCTCGAGAACTTAGGTACGAGAGGGGAAGGTCATGAATACATTTGAGCACCCCTGCTCGCCCGATCAAAGATCAGCCTCTACTAATCATGATATGAATCTTATTTACATTATATGCTCTTGTTTCAGTTTATTAGGCTAGCATTACTATGTGATGCGCACACACACAAGTATAGACTAATTTGCAAGAATTGGAACATTTCGAGTCATGTTTGTTTTGAAAATTGTTTCGAAATATGTACCACTTGAAAAAGTGATCGCATATGAACCTTCACTCAAATTATTCAAATTCAAGCAACAAGCCTTCATTCACAGGCATTTAAGCAGTTTATCAATTAAGCATTTAGCCTCATGGCAAGCATGCTGGACATGGCAAAAATGGCAATCACATTCATGGAATTATGCTAAAGCAAGTAAAGGCTCACCTAGTACTCCAAGCCAAAATAAACAAAAGAGTTAGAAAAAATGCATGATTCCAAACTTATGCAAGATGACTAATGCAATGCATGCAATATGCAACTAAATAGGCTCAACAACTTAACATGGCATTTGAAACAATTTGATAACATACGATCTAAGCACGTATTCAAAGAAGTATTGAAACGACAATGTAGTTAGAATAATGAACCGAGTCTCGGAGCATGCAATACAAGTGAATGCAAACATGAAGTATGCTAATCGAAACATGATGCCTCTAAACTGACCACCATAAGCTAGTAAATAAAAGGGAGAAAGACGTGGGGTTGGAAGATATACACATTATTACATTGCGCTCTCACGAAGGAGAGTCCGAATGAACTAAGCTAATTAACTAACTAATTAAAGCTAAGCTAATTATTACAAAAAGAAAAGAAAAGAAATAAATAGCTAAACTACTTAACTAATTATTACAACAATTTAATCAACTGACTATTCTAGTTAACTAACTAATTACAAAACGAAGTTGAATAACTAGTTGAACTAACTAATTAATTACAACACTTTACAAAATTAATTAGTTACGACTAATGAATTACAACAAATATTTAATCTAAATATTTAAATTTTAAACAAGCTCGAAATGCAAGGAATGATCATGCACATGTTCAGTTCCTACTCGAAAAGCCACTGTTTTGCTTTCGGAGAGCCTCTGTTGCACAATAGAACACATACACTGCTGACCATTTCCAGAATAACTTTACTCTGCTTGAAGAACACACTGCCAAATTTTGCATCAGTGGCCGACCGGCCAGTGATGAGGGTTGCCGGCCACCAGTGACAGCCGGTCGTCCATCAAAGGTGGTTTGCCGGCCACCTGCTGACCATAAAAAGTGGCCTGTCGGCCACTGCTGCCTAGTTCTCTTTGTTGCAACAGAGGACAAACAAAGCATGTATAGGGTATTTCAATGGTTTGTTTGCACAACTCACCCCTCCTTTTCATGAACAAATCAAAGGAGTAGTGAGTTCGGTTCACAAACCATCAATGGATGCAATTTCATTGCATGATGGCTCATGAAACCAAGTGTGCGAGTTCAATAAATGCAACAAAACAAGACTCATGCCACTTCCCTTTCATGAATGATCAAGGGAAGTGATGACCTTAGAACCTTAAATCATTTCATCACTAATGAGGATGAAATGCTTCAAGCTTTCATGTGTTCAATGAATGTCCTATTGAACACAACACCAATTATTATCTTGCACCATTTTTAGCCTCAATTTTAGTTACTTAATTTTAGATTACCAGCCATCCTTTAATTCATTAAGTCCAATAATGAATTTGAGTCTTCTAATGGAGTGAAGTACCAAACCAAGAGTTAACTTAAGACATGAAAGAGATGTCATGCCGTTGATAATGAACCCCTAAAAGGGATTAAACCATTAAGCATGACAACCTCAATCTCATGCTTAAAAGAACAAGAGGCTTGAAACAACTCTCAAAGAAAAACAAAAGCCAAGAAAGGAGGGAGGTTGCAAAGATTATTAGTGTTGAAAACAAGTGAGAAAAGCATAAATAAATGCTATCAACTCAAATGAGATGGTGTCTAAGGCCTAAAACACCAAGCTCATGAGGACAATTACACTATAAGCATGCAAAACAAAGCTCAAATGCAACTAACAGCCCAAAACAATGCTAAAATGGGTCTAATACAATCCTAAAATATGCTGGAATTGAGCTAAAAAAAGTCTAGATTAATATGCTAAAACATGGCACAAACTAGGCTAGTAAGCAAGACATAAGAAGGGGAGGCTAACCCCTCCAAATTTGGGCTTCAAAACATGATTTTGGCCACTGAAATAACTCTGAAATTCAGTATTTAAAAGCTTAAAAAAAAGGTGACAACAAGGTGCGAAACACAAGGGTAAAGGCCTTGGAAGCTAGGTAGAAGGAATAGTGAGCCACCCCTCCACCCTTATTGGCCTTAAACCACAAGTTTCAGCCCAAAATTTTAGAGTTTAGACAGTCCAAAAATAGTACAAAAATGTGCTGGAATGAAGACAAAAGTAGCTAAAATAATAAGCTAAAACACGAGCAATTTAAGCTAGTAAACAAGCCAAAGGAGGGGTGGCTAACCCTTCCATTTTTGGGACTTCAAAACCACTTTTTAGCCTCTGAAAACCTCTGAAAATCAGTGGTAAAAATCTCAAAAAAAAAATTGATGAAGAGATGGGAAACACAAGTGTAAAGGCTCAGAGAACAAGGTTCAAAGAAGGGTGATTAACCCCTCTACCTTTAATAGCCTTAAACCACAAGCTTCAGCCCATAAAAACAGTCCAAAAACACTTCAAAATCAGCAAGAAAAGATAGAAAAGGAGTAGTGTGAAGATGCTCAAAATTATACCCCTTGAATAGGAATAACACTTTTGTTCACAAACCAATATGTTCTCACTCTCAAGGGCCGAAATTTGGACTCAATAATCTCAGCAAGGAGAGCTCCAATATTGGTTTAGGAAGTGTAGAGAGAGGGTGTATAGGCTGCAAGAGAGAGAGAGAGAGAGAGAGAGAGAGAGAGAGAGAATTTCAAGTTTTGGAACTTTTGGATTTTTTTCAAACCTTAAACCATGAAGGAAGGTCTTCTTTATATAGAAAAACAGCCCTTTAGGTCAAAAATATCAAGCTTGGAACAGCCGGAGCTTTTGGGAGATAGCTGGCCAAAAATATCTAGGTTTTTCACCAGTGGCCGGCAGGCCAGAAGTGTGCATTGCTGGCCATCAATGGTGGCCGGCCGGCCATCTGTCGGCCACCTGCCGGCCATAAAAAATCTGCTTCTAGGACCGACTTCAAATGGGCATATCTCATTCATTCGGACTCCTTTTCAAGTCATTCTTGAGTCTAAATTGAAGCCCCAGAAGTCTAGTTTCCAATGATGGAAGCCTCACATTTAAATTATAAATGTGCAAAGAGATATGCCTATTTTAGTAAAGGTTGCTTAGTTTTGGTCTTAATCGGACTGATGCCTAACTTCAAACAGCCATATCTCCCTCACTCGGACTCAGCTTTAGGAGATTCTTGGGTCTAAAATGAAGCCCTGGAAGTCCAATTTCCAATGGTGGTGGCCTCACAACTAAAGTCTAAGTGCACAAAGAGATAGGCCTGATTTAGTGAGGCTGCCCAGTTCTCTCTTAACCTTTTCAAGCCCAACTTCTTCCCCAACTAGTTTTCTTCCCTCTCTTCCAATTTTCTTCCACTCTAAACCTATAAATAAGAGGTTTAAAAAGATTTTTCAAAGATTTCACATCTCTTCCATTTATTTCCACTTTGTCCTTGCTCAGTTTACCGAAAAGTGCAACATTTAACAAAATGCGAGCCTCGGAACATCGTAGAAACAGTTTCAAAAATATTTTGAAAGAGAGGGTTTTAAGGTCTAAAATAGTTTTGGTCAAAATAATTTTGGTCCAAAATAGGGTGTAAGGTTAGGATTTAGAAGCTCTTCTTACTGAAGAAATTGAATGTTTGTACAACATAACTTTCATCATTGAATGATCAACTTGAGGCGCCTAAGTCTTAAGGGCGATAAAAAATGAGGTGTCTACACTCATACAACTCGGCGGATGCAAATCTATACGGTGCCATGGAAATCAGTGTTGTGCTGGGCACTAAGTCAATAGAGAACTCAATCTCTCGGTGGGGTGGCAAACTAGTAAGATCTTCTGAAAAGACATCTGGGTATTCACAAACTACCCTTGACAAATCAACTCAGACCATATCACTCTCATTACCCAAGAAAGTTGCAAGAAGGAAATTAAGCTCGCCCCGACCACATGAGTCATACACTGACGACAAAACTTGATCAGCTTGGTCTCCTAGAAAATAAAAACAGTCACAACTCGAGGTGCATACCATAACTCTCTGATGAAAACAATATATAACGGCATAGTACGAAGACAATCAATCCATGCGAGGGCTGGGCATAGGGTTATCCGACCCGCACAACCCTCCATACCCGACCCGAATCGCACATGTATGGACGGTTTCACAAATTGAATAGAGTAGGGTGTGGTTTGGAATATATAAGATTTTCAGGTTGCGGGCGGGTTGCGAGTTTGAACCGCACCCGCCATAACTCGCCCGCACTTAGCCAAATATATATATATATATATTTATAAAAAAAATGGACCGTTAATCATCTAGATCTATCCTATCTATTTTTGTTTTGCCCAAACAAACAAACAAAATCCTAATCCTAATTTGTGCCCAGCTCAGCTCTCATTTTTCCATCTCTCTCCCCCGATCGACCAGAACAAGCGTCGATCGAAGTGAACGCCAATCTGTCTCTGTCTCTGTCTTCGGCAACTCTCAGGTAAGCCTTTCTCTGTCTCTGTCTGTCTTTATCTTAGATATTTTTGTTTTGCCCAAACAAACCAAACCCTAATTCTAATCTGTTTTGTGCGTAGCACTCATCTCATCTTTTCTCTCATTCTTGTTCTTCTGTCTCTTTCATTCTCTCTCTCTCCGATCGACCAGAATAAGAGCCGATCGAAGCGAGCGATGATCTGTCTCTGTCTCCAGCAACTCTTAGGTAAGCCTCTCTCTGTCTCAGTCTTTATCTTAGATATTTTTGTTTTGCCCAAACAAACCAAACCCTAATCCTAATCTGTTTTGTGGGCAACTTTTATCTTAATTCTCTCTCGTTCTTGTTCTTTCATTTCTCTCATTCTTCCATCTCTCTCTCCCCGATCGACTAGAACCAGCACCGATCTATCTCTTTCTCCGACAACTCTCAGGTAAGCCTCTCCCTGTCTCTATCTCTATCTCTCTCTATGTATGAATCAATGTTGTTTGTTGTTCTGATGCTGAGAAAATGAATGAAAAGAAAAGTTTTGGTATTTTCTTGGTAACCAAACAGTCTGTGATTCGGTGATATGCTATATTGTGTTGGTCAAACAAAGCTACTTTATTTGTTTTCCAGTTTTCTTAATTTTGTGATGTTTTTGTGGTAATACAATTAAAGTTGGAGCTGTGTGGATTTTCTTACATATTTGGTAGCTCAGAATCAAATTCTTGTATGGATTGTAATTTACATGCTTCATTTAGGAACACTATTACACTGTAATTGTGTTGAATCTGTAATTATGCTATTGAAATTGAATCTGTAATTTGTTATGTTATTGGAATTGAATATGTAATTTTTGTGATCCAGTTTAAATGGAGGATAGTATTTAATCTCCCGCAATCAATCTTTTACCTCCGGAATCCTCTAATTCTCAAATGAATCCCTCCTTAGCCGAACCCCGAACCTGAACCTAAGCCTCCTAGACCTCCAAAGAGAAAGAGTGAGGGTGGAAGGGGAAGAGCACTGTTCACAGTTTGGGATCATTTTGATAAGGTTGTAGGGACCAATGAGAAGCGTAGAGCAGTATGCAAATATTGCTGTAGACACCCCATTTTTGACCGTCCTCAAGACTTGGACGTCACCGTTTGAACACTCGGTGATTATCCATATTTGTGTTCGTCTCGAGTTCCCGGAGGCCTTGGCAGCGCGCCTCGCCTCAGGACCTCTTGACTCGACTGCTTCGTGTTCGGTTTTGGCACCAAACACCTGTGTTTTTGCCTTGAAGGGCAGAGAATGGCTTGTTGGCCATCCTCACACCTCATCGGCCCTCCCCTATCATCACCGGCTGCACATGTTTGCCACCGGCCATTGTTTCTTAAAAATAATGGCCGGTCGGCATTATGTTTAGCCGACCGGCACTTTATTGTGCCGATGACCTATTTGGTTGGCCGAGACCTCTTCTTGAGGGGAGTTTGACCCTTTTGAACCCCTGGTTCTAGCTTCTTGAGGAAGCTTGAACCTTTTGAACTCTTGGTTTAGCTTCTCCAAGAAGCTTGAACCTTTTGAACTCTTGGTTTAGCTTCTCCAAGAAGCTTGAACCTTTTGAACCCTTGGTTTTAGCTTCTTGAGGAAGCTTGAACCTTTTGAACCCTTGGTCTTTAGCTTCTTGAGGAAGCTTGAACCTTTTGAACCTTTGGTTTAGCTTCTCCAAGAAGCTTGAACCCTTTACTCTAGCTTCTCCAAGAAGCTTGGCCTTTTTTTAGCTTCTCCAAGAAGCTTGGCCTTTTTAGCTTCTTAGAGAAGCTTGCACCTTTCTAGCTTCCAAGAGAAGCTTGCACCTCTTGAACCTTTTGCCTAGCTTCTCCAAGAAGCTTGGCTCTTTTGTCTAGCTTCTCTAAGAAGCTTGGCCTTCTTGGCCCTTTTGCTCCAAGCTTCTAAGAGAAGCTTGACCCCCTTGACCCTTTTTGCTTAGCTTCTCTTAGAAGCTTCAAGCCTCCATCTTCTCTATAAATAGAGAGCTTCTCTTCCATTTTAAGGGTTCCAAGAAATTTGTCCAAGACCAAAACCATACACTTCCCTCCATATCTCTACATTCAACCTCCAAACACCCTTGTTCTTGGGCCATTTCTTCACCAATCCATAGCACCACCACCACTACTCCATCACAGCAGCTTGGAGAAGTTTTTCAGAGGCCAAAGGTGCTGCAACTCAAGCCAAGAAGCAACCAAAAGGGTAGTCTTCAAGGGTGAGATCATTTTCCCTCTTTTGTAGCACATTCTTGTCACATTTTTCTACCCTATTTTCTTACTGTTTTGGGCTCTGACCCTAACTGAAAGGGGCACTATTTTGAGCCATTCTTCATGTTTGTTTAAGGGCTCAACCCTGTTTGAGCCCTCCATAGTGTACTTGCTTCAATACCTCTTTGTATGCCATTATTTTGCATGCTATTTAAAGCCTATGTGTGATCTGTTTTTGAGCATAATGTAAACTGTAAGTAGGCTCATTTTGAGCCCTTCTTAAACATTGAAGAAGGACTCAACCCTGTTTGGGACCCCTATCTTGCACTTGCTTCATAATTTCTTCTATTTACCGTAATTTTGCATGCTTTGTTAGCCTATCTTGCTTCTGTTTTTGGGCCATCATCGGAACTGGAATGGGTCATATTTTGACCCCCTGGACATATTTCATTAAGGGTCTTTGCTTGTTTGATGAATGTTTGGTGTACTTCATGTTATACCCTTTTGTTATCCTAGTTCTTGCATGGCATTTTTAGCATGTTTGCATATTGATTTGGGGGCTGTCATCTACTGTGAGTAGTCATATTTTTGGTCCCTCATCAGTGTTGTAGAAGGGACTTTTCCTGTTTGGGCTTTGCATCATACACTTGCCATGTAAATCATGCTAGCTAGTCAAAATCACATGCTAATTTAGCCAAGCATGCTAGCTTATTTTGGCTACATTTCATACATGTTTTAGCATTATTTTGGGCTGCATGAGGACTGTTTGTGGCTGTCTTCATCATTCGGGCATCGCTTTGCATGCTTATAGTGTATTGCATCTCACTAGCTTTAGTGCTTAAGTCCTTAACAATGCATTACATGAATGTTTGCATGCTTTGGAGTCACTTTGGAGTCATTGGGCATGCCATTTCAGATCTGAAACATGCACCATTATATGCTATGTTTCATCATTTGCCATGCTTTGGTAGAGTTGCATTTTCGTGCCTTAGGTTTGGTTAATGCATTGTGCATGCATCCCATGTATTGTGTTGCCTCACTTGCCTCATTATGGCCACCGATTTTGGCATGCTTGCGAGCTATCCATGTTAGTTTAAGCCCATCGTTGCATGTTGTTGCATACCATGTTTGTTTACATGTTTAGGTTGCGCGCCTAGCATACATCGTTCATTTGCATGCCCATGTTGCATACTAAATCACATGCCTAGGTTGCATTGCATTGGCATGCATGCCTTGCCTCTTGATCAAGTGATAGAGGTTGGGCTTTATGTGTTTGTTTGGTTTGTATGACATTTGATATCAAAGTTGCTAACTTGGCTTTTGGGCCATCATGCATTGAAATGCGTGATTGATGGCCCGGGGGTCGAGGGCCATGCTCCCTTGAGTCCATTGCATGATAGGGAGTGTGTCTGTGCATACATTTGCTTGGAATTTCATGCCATACACTGTCTGTCCTTTGTTGCTGTCAAAACTTTCTTCTGCAGGAAGTTTCTGCCGACCGGCATCATTCAGTGCCGACCGGCCATTTATTCAGTGCCGATAGCTTTATCTCCAGCCGATGGATATTGTACATGGCCGGTGGCCATCCCTCCCAGCCGATGGTGTCCTGCAATGCTCATAGAAGGTTCTCTGGGACTTTGACAGTCTTCAGAGAAGAAAAGGCAGTAAAACAGAGGCAACAGTGGCATGGCGCGGACTTTCCGGGCGAATCGGATTCGAGCATGCATCATTCGCATATCCCGAGGCAGGGCTGAGGCCCCCCTTCTTTTTACATTTGATTTAATTTGATAATTAGAATTTTGTAATAATTTATTCATTTATTTTTCGGACTGTATTATTATTTCGGTCCCTCCGAGCGAGGGCGTATTTGTAATAAGTGTGGGTGAGTGGTGTGTATGTCTTCCAACCCCCATTTCTTTCTCCCTTTTATTTACCTGCTTATGATGGTAGATTAGGGCATTTTTAAGATTAGCATACCTTATGCAATGCATGCGTGCATTCATGCATTTGTTTACATGCATCGGGCTCGGTACATCATACAAACTGCATTGTATTTCCAATTCCAAATTGAATACGTGCATCGAATAAAGTGCATTTCACATGCCATCTTTAGGGTTAGCCGAGCCTACTCTAAGTTGCATCTTGCATGCGTTGCATTAGACACTTAACATGAACTAGGACATGCACGTCTGCTAACTAGTTTATTGTTTTGGCACGGAGTACGATGTAAGTATTTTACGCTTTAGCATATCGCATGCGTGTGAATGTTGCCATGACAGTATGCTTACCATGCGGCTAAATGCTTATATGAGATAAACTGTTTGAATGCCTGTGGGTGGAGGTTGGATTGCTTGAGTTGGAATAACTCGTTGAAATCCGTATTTTAGCCTACTTGCGAGTAGCAAAACCCGAAACATTTTCAAAACGAACGGATATGCAATGATTGTTTCCGAATTAGGCAATCTAGTCTATACTTGTTTGCTGTGCGCATAACATAGTAATTCTAGGTTAATAATTGGAATAAGAACATGTAATGTTTTCAAAATCGGATATCACGGTTAGTAGAGGCCGGTCTTCGGACCGGGCGAAAGGGGGTGCTCATAGCTGACCTTCCCCAATCGTACCCAAGCTCCCGAGCCAAGACCACTTTGGTGATGACGGACACGTGGCCTTCGGCACCGAGTCAGGGTTTCCTAAATTTCCCATTTTAAAATATTTAGGTGGCGACTCTGTAATCTGGCAAAGCAGTCCATGTTTTGCACTACTTTTCAAAAATCTGTTTTCTCAAACGATTTGCCGGATTTGGACTCTTTGGTTCAGATTTAGAACCGTGACAACAAAAGGGAGTCCGAGCTGTAGCGCGAGGCCCCCCCGCGGACGTGTTACAATTGCAAGAAAGAGTATTTGGCTGACTCTAGGCTTCATGAGACTAGCAATTTGAGGAGTCATACACTCAATTGTAAAGAATATCCAAACATTAAATCTTTAACCAAAACAAAATGAAGAGGTGTTGAGGTTGTAGCAACAACTTTTAATTTTGATGCTTGTAAAAGGTTTCTTGCAGAGATGGTGGTCATTGATGAGTTGTCATTTAGATTTGTGGAGGGTGTTGGGTTTAGAAGATTTTGTAATGTCATACAACCTAAATTCACACCAATTCCCTCTCGTCAAACCATATCTAGAGAAGTGCTTAACATATTCAAGAATGAAAGGGATAAGTTAAAGAAGGCCATGAAGGGTTGTAGAATTTACGTTACTACAGACACTTAGACATTTATTCAAAATTTTTGTTACATGTGTTTGACTGCTCATTTCATTGATGATAACTGGAAACTTCAAAAAAGAATAATAAATTTTCAACAAGTTAAAGATCACAAAGGAGAAACATTGGGTCGGAAAATTGAGTCATGCTTGATTGAGTGGAACATTGATAGCATATTCAACTTAACAATTGATAATGCTAGTTCTAATAATCTTACCATTCAATATTTGAAAAGGATAACCAAAGATTGGAAGGGGACTATTTTGCAACATGAGTTTATTCATATACGTTGTTGTGCACATATTCTTAATCTTGCTGTGAGTGAAGGGTAGAAAGAAATGGATGATTCTATTGCCAACATTAGACTTGCAGTGAGATATGTGAGGTCTTCTCCTCATAGGCATGATGTTTTTAAGAAGTGTGCATCCACACTCAAACTTGATTCAAAAGCTCTTGTATGCCTAGATGTACTAACTAGGTGGAACTCTATTTATTTGATGTTAGAGGCCACCGAAAAGTATGAGAAGGCTTTTAACCGCTTGAAGTTTGTGGATTCCAACTTTGAACCTTATTTCAAGGATGTTGATGGTGGCATAAGGAGAAGTCCGAATGAGTTGGATTGGAAAAAATGTAGAATTTTTTTGAGGTTTCTAAAATTATTTTATCTTGCAACTAAGAAATTTTTGGGGTCTCTCTTTGTTACTTCCAATGCTTTTTCAAAGAAATGTTTGTTATTGAAAGCAAAATTAACCAATTAATTTTGGAGGAGGATGATACTTTGAGCGCAATGGCAAAGACTATGAAACAAAAGTTTAGCAAGTATTAGGGGGATGGAAGTAAGATCAATTTGTTATTGTAGTTCTTGATCCTACCAAAAAAATGACATACTTGGAGTTTTGCTTTTCAAATTTATTTCTTGGAGATAATAAAAAGGTGGAAGATATGGTAGACAAGGTTAAAAGTTGTTTGAGTCGTTTGTATAGCCATCATGTCACACTTTATCCTTCAAATGATAAACTTCCAAGTGTGAGTGAAGTTGTGAACATGGTGGAAGATGATGATGATGGTAATTCCTATTTTGAGGGGCAATGCACTAGTGGATCTAAGTCGGAATTGGAACAATATTTATCCAAGGTTGAACATTTTGTAAAGAATCAAACATTTGAGATTTTGGATTATTGGAAGGTGAATGCAACCAAATATAGAGTGTTATGGCAACTTGCAAAGGATGTGTTGGCCATGCCTATTTCTACCGTTGCATCGGAGTCGACTTTTAGTACGAGGGGGCGTATTCTTGACCCATTTCGTAGTTCACTTTCGCCTTCTATGGTTGAAGCTCTTGTGTGTACTCAAAATTGGCTTTGAAGAAACCTTCCAACTTCTTTTGGAAAAGTGATGGATGATGTGGAGGAATTTGAGCAATATGACTCGGGAAATATGAGAATTTATTTATTTTCATTTTTACTTGTGTTATTCATTTTCTAATGTAAGTTTTATTAATCTTCTCCTGTTGACTCCTAATTAGGTACTTTGGAGTCAAGCTCATCTTCAAGTTCAACCTATAATGTTGATGCTATAATTGAACGCTAATATCCATTTGCTCATTGGTAATTTTTTCATATACTCAACACATTTTCTTACTATATTGAGATGCAATATATAGACATTTATTTATCTTTTCATTACTTTATTTTTTTACACTATTTTTTGTCAAAGGAATTATGAAGATTGAAGATTAAAGTTTATGGGTATGTTTGGTTTGGTTTTGAGAGAGTAATTTTTAAAAATTGTTTTGGAGAGAGAGTTTAGAAATTTTTTTGGTTTGTTTGATTGTGTATTTTGAAAGTAGTTTTGGAATTTGGGAGTTTGGAATGATTTAATATTTTGTTGTAATTGAGTAGATATATGTGAGAGAAAAAGTGATTGAGAAGGAGAGATGAGAGAGAAAAAGTGATTGATTGATGTGCAAGAGAAAGAAAGTGATTTTAGAAATTGTTTTGGAAAAATTACAAACCAAACAAATTTTTTAGACATTGTTTTCCAAAATCACTCTACAAAACCAAACCAAACCAAACCAAACCAAACATACCCTATATTTTTCAGTTTGTTTTTGTACAGGGTTCATCAACCAAATGCATGGAATTGGAATTTTTGAAAGTTGGATTGTATGTGATTCATGATGAAGTTTGATATCTTGCAAATGTTTTTATTTTATTTCATGGGTTTGAATTGAATGAAGTTTGACAATAATTTGTTTTTTTTTTTTTTAAATTGCATTTGGATGAATGTAAGTTAATGAAGAATTACTTTTTTTTTAATTTTTTTATTTGGGTTAGGAATGATGAATATAGGATTTTGAATGTAGGATTTTTTTATTTGGGTTAAGAATGATAAATGTAGGATGAATGCAAGTTAATGATGAATGCAAGATTTTGAATGATTTGTTTGGTTTAGGAATTGATTTTGTTATGTTTTTTATTTTATAAGTTTTAATTCATTAATTATTAATGTTGGAGAATTTTAGAAAATTGGGGAAAGGGCCCAAAATAAATATTGACAAAATGGGAAAAAAAAGACTCAAAAATAAATTTTTTGAAAAAAAGTCCAATCCGCAAACCGCCCGCACATCCGCAAACCCTATTCGCACGCACTGCGAACGGTTGTGGGTTGACTTTTCCCCAAACCGCGTAGATGCAGATGGTTCCAAACTAAACTGCAAACCGTCTCAATTTGAACCGCGGACACCCCTAATCCTTGCCTAAGATGACATAGAAACCTGACATGTCTAACAATACAAAAGCAAAAGAAAGTCGGCGATCGGCGACCTCTATCTCACAACCGTGACATCCTCGGTCCAAGACAACCTTACCCCCTAACTGGTGACTCTACCCTAAGTGGAGACGCTAATTGAGCCACTTCTAACCCCAAAAACTGATGCGAATGCAAACGAAATGAATGAATGAGATGCACTAGTATTAATCAACACATTGGCAATAAAATTGAACAACAAGAAGTTACCTCTCACTACGGAAGGCGCTGGCAATTGATTTGGTGTGGTAAAAGCATACACATGCTCTGTGGGTCTCTGCTCGACCTGCATACCCCTCAGAGCATAGGTCTGATACACGGATTGAGCCAAAGAGGCTCTATGATTGGCCCTCGAGACCTGCGCTGAATGGGTAGGTTGATGGCTCTGTGTCTGTCTCGAACCAGACACATTAGATATGCCACCTGCCTAAGGGCAAAACCTCCTCAAGTGCCTCGACTGTCCACACTGATAACAGATAGGCGGGCAAACTGAAGACTTACAATCTAGCTGACTACTTGAAACAAGTGATCCCACTCTGACTACCTCCCTCTAAACTAGAACTCGGTACAGAAAAAGTGGATCTAAACTGTGTTTCCTGGGACTGCTATGGGATGAAACCCCTCTACCGTTTGTTGTCCCATACCTCTCCTTGAACTTCTTGACTCCTCTGCCTAGAGCTCATTATCTGCTCCTCGTCAGATTGGATCACGATCTTTAGGTGAGACGCCGCCTTCACAAGGCGACTGTAATCCCTAATTATAGACCCGACCACCTTGAAAAGGAGCCCGGTCCTCAATATCTTCTCGAACTCGACGCAACGCTATTCCTCTGTCGCTATAAGTTCAAGTGCAAATCTAGAGAGGCTAGTAAAAATAACCTCAAACTCGGCTACAGGTGTGTTTAGCTGCTTGAGTTTTAGGAATTGATCTCTTAATTTCTCCCTAGCAGTAGGAGACAAAAACTTATCCTGGAAGGCATTGACAAAGGTCTCCCAAATCACCCCAATGCGCCCTCATGCATACTTCCACCATTGACCTCATCTCCCTTTAAGTGGAAAGATGCTAAAGTCACCGTCAACTCGTTGTCCTTAATGCCAAGCATCTCGTACATTTTCATCATCTACTTAAGCCACTCACCTGCCTTTAGTGGCTCTTTTGGATCTCCCAAAAACTCATCTGGATTCGACCCGAATAACTCCCTCTTCAAAAAAGACGGCCCGTCTCTACAACATGAGCCTAGACTTGACTCTTAGCCCTAAGAATGTCCATGGGTTCCTGCAAAGCTCCAGTCATTTCACGGGCCAAAACACCTATGGCTTGCTAACCTGCTGGCTCGGCTATGTTGGATTGACCAACTCCCTCCTCTTGTGCCAGAATATCATTCTGTAATGGCACCTCCTGCTGCTTAAGCTTGCCACGCCTACCACTACCGCATCTTGACATCCTAATAAAGGTAACACAATAGATTAGCACATTTACACACGTGCTAAAGCTAATTCACTCACGTCCTAATACGGTGGACAACAAATAATTCACTCCACATAAGCACCTAATCACATAAACACAAATGAACTTCCTTTCTAGATAATGATCATCCTGCGACATTACCAGAGTTCTAGTTAGAAACAGTAGTGATCAAGTGTTCTTCTAACAGGACTTATAGAAACTCATAGACCCAATCAATATCTTAGAAAATAAATCCCATACTTATTTAGTCACATAAGCATTTTATCACATAGCATACCAGGTCTACTTCTAATATTATCTAGTGAGATAACCCATCGTGGTAAAAATCACATCCCACGATCCCAAAGTATTTAAATTCAGTAGCTCTGATATCGAGTTGTAACGCCTTGAAATAATAACAATAACCCAAAAATATCCATAGAATTGGTTAATAACATCATATTTACTATTTCATTTATAATCATTGATCATACGAAAGATGACATATGCGTATACTCATTCATAAATCCTAGATCTTGAATTTATAGCATATGAAATGGATACATGAATTCAAATAAAAGTAAAAATCTATTAATTTTATGCCTAATGGTTATATCTTTCCAAGTCAATGCTTGAGTACATCAAAATAAGTTCAACTCAATACAATTATAGTCTAAGGCTTGTACAAAAATAATTACATCAAAATAAACAAAATGAAGCCCTTGGCTCAAAGTCCTCCCAAGCTATGTCCTTGGTGGAGGCACATCATTAGCACCTGAAAGTTGTTTTCCACATAGGGTAAGCCAAAACCTAGTAGAGATACTTTAACACAATATATGAATCTTAACCAAGTTATAAGTTGAATGCATATGCATGCTGTTTGTCAAACATTTCACATTTCCATCTCAAAACAATGAGATGTCAGATTACACATCAACTCATGAAAATAATCTTTTATATCAGAAAATAGGACAGTGAATACAAAACGCTAGAAATCTCTAGGTATATGGCTGCTAGTAGGCTATACAAGCATGAATGATCGGCACCTAACCGCGCAGGATACTACACTTTCACCAAAGACACACAAGCCAACATAATAACCATAACCACACCCCTTAACGAGATTCGCCAAGTTATTCACCCCATTTCCTCAAAACAATACATTTTCAATGTTTAAGTATGAAATAATACTCAATGCAAGATGTATGAGTAATTAGCTTCAATTCACCTAATCCTCATGCAATTTCTACAACAATCAAAGCTATTATCCACCGATAGTCCAAAATAGATATTTTTATTCAACAGATAATTTCTAACAAAAGATATAATCTCATCATTTTCAAAATGGGAGTGATATTACATATCTAACTCTACCATTATCATCAACATACACATTCATTCCATTCTTTTAAAACCCAATATCATTTTCCATTTTCTTTCACAAACTAAATATCCATGATTTTAGAACAAAACCCCATTTACTTTTAAAATCAATTTTAAGTAAAAAAATCCACTATTTTAACATATCTCAACAAAAAACATATCAACACAACCTTCCTCAAAAACTCATTTGGAAACTCCTTTTTTACATTTCAAAATCAAACACTAGGTTTAACCCAAAATCCCCAAATCACTAGATTCTTTCAATGAACAAATAACTAAGGTAAAAATCATATTAAAGATTGAAGAAATCCCTACCTCAAGAATAGAAGACAATAAAGAGCAAGGGTTGAAGTTAAGTGGCGCCGAAAACGATATCCTCTCCAATTAGATTGAAGCTCTCGACGTGCTCTATCTTTTTCTCCAAAGGATTAAGGTGAAGAAATCAATAGATTGAGAGTATTTGGGGCTTGAATGCAAGAACTAGAGAGAGAGAGTGAAGAACTAGGGTTTTGGAATGTTTTAGAGAGAGAGAGAAAGTGAAAAGTAATTTAGAAAATCCTTTTCCTGAATTGATATATGTGCAGACCGCTTAAGTGACTAAAACACTACACGAGCACTAGACACAAAAAGTGACACCGCTCAAGTGACCAAAAACACGCATCGAGCCCACAATGATCCCCTCCCAGAAACTCAGACCTGCAAAAGATTGCGTGAGCTCAAGAAATATCGGTTGAGCGAAGATACTCCACTTCCAGAAGTTTTGTAGACTGTAAAAGAGTGCAAGAAAGACCACTCGAGCGAACAAACAAAAATTTGGACGATAACTCTTTGTAAAAACTAACCCCCAACCTGTTCTAAACGCAATAATAACTCCAAAACAACCAAACTCAACTAGCAATAAGATGAAAATGAGAGGAACAATAGTTAAGGATATGGATTCCCGGATTCAAAAGCAAGAAATGGGTCGGTTATAGACCAAAATCATTATAATTCTAAAAGGAGTACAAAAATTCTTTAGTAAGCTTTAGGCAAGTGTGTAATTTCAAACTGTACGGTTTTGATTTGGAATAGCTTGAAATGTGGGATTTTTCAAACATTCTAAAAGGAGTACAAAAATCTTTTAGTAAACTTTAGGCAAATGTGTAATTTCAAATTGTGGAAATTTTGGTTATTTATGGGTATTAACTAGCATCCATAAGTGTAAATTGTAGGGTTATACTGTCATTTCCACACAAATAGGACTATTGGGTTCATTAGATTATGAGGGTTGTTATTTGTCCCCACCTTTGTACTTTGGCCCTTTCTAGTTCTTTGAACCTCTATCCAGAAAAATGAGTTCCCTCCATTTTCTCTTTGATCCCCTACATTAATACCAACTATATCCCTAACTCCAAACCAAACACAAACCTTAGCCCCTAACCCTAATCTCATTCCCATCAACTCCATCTGGTAGTCCCACCCCTCTGGAGATCTCCTAGCACATCCTCCATCGGCGACTACCCTTCCATATCTTCCGACCACAACGACCTCTTTCTTATTTTTTTAATAGATTTGCGGTGGAGATCACGACGGCGACTCTCTAGAAGAAGAAGAAGACTAGACCTACGAGGTGGCTAGGGTTTGTTATTCGATCTCTCTCTCTGTCGTTCGATCTTTCTCTCTTTGTCGCTCTCTCTCTCTCTCTCTCTCTTTCTCTCTCTCTCCTTCTTGCTCGATCTCTATCGCTCAATTTCTCTCCCTCACAGTGGCTATGGTTTGGTTGCTAGGGTTTGGTAAAGATGTGGTCGATAGTAGTGGTGAGCGGTGATGGTGAGGATGAAGATGAGAAGATGAGGAGAAAGAAGAAAAATGAGCGTTGTTGGTGAGGATGAAGATTGGAGGGGCAGTGATGGCGAGGTTGAGGGTGGTCAGATCTGTTGAAGAAGAAGAAAAGAGAAGAGTCTGCCGGCTGTAGTGGAATGGAGTAGAGGTAGAGATGGAGGTTTAGGGTAAAGGATAGAGATGGGTAAAAATGAAAATTGGTGTTAGAGAAAAATTGTAATAAAACGAAAATAGAAGAGGTTGGGGTCTAAAGGAAAAATGTATGTGCTAATAACAACATTATTAGATTATTTATAGGATTTATTAGCTGCTAAGATATGAAAATGGGATTTATTGGTGCTTCCAAATCAAAAAAAAAAAAAAAATCTCTTTGATTGAAAAGATTTTTCAAATTCCAACGAGATTCTTAAGGTTGTGTCCGGTGAATCTTTGATGATGAAGTGTAGATCAGAGATGATAAGCTATAGATTAACGATGGTGGGATATAGATCAAGAAGATAGAGTGTAGATCGGTGATAGTGGAAGTGGTTGATGAACGACGGTAGTAGATCGGTGGTGGTGGAGTATAGATCGAAGATGGTAGAGTGTAGATCGGTGGCGGTGAAGATGGTTGGTGAAAGTGGTGGATGGTAGTGGCGGTGGTGGTGCATAATGGTTGAGGTGGTAGTGCACAGTAGAGTAAAGTTATCAAATTGTAGAGAGAGATGAAGAAGAAGAGAGAGAGAGAGAGAGAGAAATCTAAAAAATTATAAAGGAATAAGAGAAAATGAATGGTCAAACTCCACTTTACTCCCTTGTGGTTTGGGCCATGTGCGGTTACCTTCCTAATGTTTGAAAATGATCACATAATCTCATTGTGATTTGTGGATTGAAGTATATCGTTAAGTCTGTTAACAATTTAATGAAAAAGACTAAAATAACCATGTATTTTCGTCATTTGCTATACAAACTATACTTTAACCCCTATACTTTATTCTATGTGCGATTTAACCCTCTGTACTTTATTTCATGTGCGATTTACGTCCTTAAAATTTGAAAACGAGCATATAACCTCCTTATGTCTACTATGTGTTTCACACTTGTTGTTACGTTGGACAGAATATCTAACGGTGCACTTTAGTCCATAAATCACATAGGGGTTATGTGGTTATTTTTAAACGTTAGACGGGTAAACTGCACATGACCCAAATCACAAGAGATAAAGTGAAATTTGTCCTAAAATATTTAATGAGGACATTAAAGATATTTAAGGACTTACTAGTGTATATGAAAAGTCTCCGGGACTTATTAGTATTTAAGTCCATTTAATAGGATTGGAGAGTAATTAACTTTTTTTTAATAATAGTTTTTTATAATTTAAGTCCATTTAAATTGCATATGACTTAAAATTACAGTGGACGATTCGTATTTTAATTAAATCTCAAGGGATATATTTAATATTTATAATTTATCTTTAAAAAAATTATAAACTAAATAAATTTTGAATTCTAACAAATCATTTTTTTTTTTCAAAACTAAGGTTTGTTTTAAGAACATGATTAAAAGTAGCTTTTTAATTTTTTTAAAATTTTTTTATCACTTCTGTTCACTTTTTTTAATATATATTTTTTAAAAATCAAAAAATTAATTTTTAATATACTTTCCAAAACTTGCGATTTATTTAGAAGTGACCAAACCTAAGTTAAGAACAGACTATGAAATGAAGCTTTGAAAACTAGAGCCGAGCCGACAGAAGAGTCCTACCACAAAACCCTGTTCTCATCATCTGGTCTCAAAAACCTTTCTCCCAAGTTTTCTCAAACTCTCTCTCTCTCTCTCTCTCTCTCTCTCTCTCTCTCTGATGAATTCATGAAATTCTCGCTTGGCTCATTGTTGCTTTTTCTGCAAATCCATATGAGATGTTTAAGAAGAGGTCTAATTCACACTACCTCTTCTTCTTCTTCAACAACACAACCAGAAGAGCTTTCAATACATGTCCATGTCCTCTTCCTCTTGAACCTCCAATTCCCTCAATTTCAACCTCTACAACTGACCACAGAACCCTATGCCTTTCCCTAATCGATCGCCTCATTCGCCGCGGCTCTTTCTCCTCTGCACAGCAAGTCGTTCAACGAATCATTATGCAGTGTTCCTCACTCCCTGAAGCAATCTCGGCCGTCGATTTTGTCACAAATCGAGGTATGGAGCTTGACCCATCTAGCTATGGTGCCCTTATTCAAAAACTTGTGTGTTTTGGTGAATATCAGGTGGCTAAGGTGCTGTATATTGATAGCATTATAAGCAGAGGTGTTTGTCCTGATTCATTTTTGTTGGATTCTATGGTGATTTGTTATTGTAAATTAGGAGAATTGGAAGAAGCAAAAACCCATTTTGATAGGCTTATTTCAATGAAATCTGTTCATTTTAAAGGGGCTTGTAATGCTCTCCTTGGGGAGCTCTGTGCCCAAGATAGAGTCTTGGAGGCTCTACAGTACTTTATTGGGGTCAGTGATGCTGGTAGTCTTCTGGGTTATTGGTGTTATAATATGCTGGTTGATGGGTTGTGCCTCAAGGGACATTTAAATGAAGCCATGTATGTGTTTGATATAATGCATGAGAGAGGGATTCCATGTACTGTTCATTTGTACAAGTCATTGATTTATAGTTTTTGTAAGAGAGGGTGGGTTGAAGAGGCCGAGTTGCTGAGTGCAGAAATGGAGTCTCAAGGTCTTTTTATGGATAAAGTTATGTACACTACTCTTATTAATGGATACAGAAAGAGCAAGAAAATGAAAATGGCTATGAGGTTGTTTTTTAAAATGCTTAAGACGGGGTGTGAGCCCGATATTTATACTTACAACACATTAATACATGGGTTTGTTAATTTGGGTTTGCCAGAAAAAGGTTGGATTTTACATGATCAGATGGAAGAATTGGGAATAAAACCAAATGCAGTAACTTATCACATTATGATTAGAAACTACTGTAAGGAGGGGAAAGCTGATTGTGCTTTAATGCTTTTGGATAACATGTGTCAAAAAGGTATAGCTCCGACTGTGCACAGTTACACAGCCTTAATTTCTGCACTTTATGAGGAGAAACGTTTAATGGACATTGATAACGTGTACTACAAGATGCTAAATAGTGGGGTCGTGCCTGATCATCTACTGTTTTTTACTCTTATGAAGATGTACCCAAAGGGGCATGAGTTTACTATTGCCCTCATGCTATTACAGGCAGTTGCCAAGGTTGGGTGTGGTATTGACCCTTCTTCCTTTTTTGCGTTTGATACTTCCGACCCTACTGGAGATTTGGAGCTAAAAATTGAGCATCTGCTGGGGGAAATTGTGGAAAGCAACTCTAATTTAGCTCTTGTGGCTTTTAGCATTTATATACTTGCATTGTGTGCAGCAGGAAAATCCGAAGTTGCTTTCCTTTGCATGGATAAAATGGTTAGTCTTGGATGCCGACCTTTGCTTTCTACTTACAACTCCTTGATCAAGTGTCTTTGCCAAGAGGGGCGTGTAGAGGATGCCAAATATCTATATGACCTCATGCAAGATCAGGGAATAGTTCCAAATCTTGCAACTTACTTAATATTGGTCAATGAACATTGTAAGTGTGGTGACTTGGCATCAGCTTTTGATTTTCTGGATCAAATGGATGAGAGGGGACTGAAGCCTAGTGTTGCTATTTATGATTCTATTATTGGTTGTTTAAGCAAACAAAAAAGAATATCTGAAGCACAAGAAATTTTTAAGTGGATGCTTGAGTCTGGTGTTGATCCTGATGAGGTCATTTATGTCACAATGATAAATGCTTATTCCAAGAATGGAGGAGCTGTTCAAGCCCAGCAACTATTTGATAAGATGGTAGAATCTGGCATCCGCCCTAGTTTTCGTGCTTACACTGCACTCATAAATGGGTTAGTCAAGAAAAACATGATTGCGAAGGGTTGTGTGTACCTTGATAGAATGTTGGAAGATGGTTTTTTGCCAAATAATGTCCTTTATACATCTCTTATCAATCAATTTCTGAGGAAGGGAGAGTTAGAATTTGCCTTTAGATTGGTTGATTTAATGGAAAATTGCCAGATTGAGCATGATTTGATCACTTATATCACATTAGTTAGTGGCGTTTGCAGAAACATAGCATGCATCAAAAGAAGTTGGCATACTCATAAAAATGCTGAAAGGATGAGGGAAGTGTTGTTTCATTTGCTCCATCAGAAAAGTTTGGTGCCATGGAAAAGTAATTTGAGAATTTCTTTCAAGTCTCTTGAGGAAATAAAATTCATTGCTTTAAGGTTAATGAAAAAAGTTGAAGGCACTCGATTTATGCCAAATTTGTACCTGTATAATGGCATGATTTATGGACTTTGTTGGGCAAACATGATGCAGGATGCATATGAGCATATTGAATCGATGCAAAGAAAGGGTGTGCATCCCAATCAGGTGACTTTTACAATTCTCATTGAAGGGCATATCCAATTCGGTGAAACTGATCATGCTATTGGGTTGTTCAATGAGATGAATGCCAATGGTTGTATTCCAGATAGAATGGTGTACAACAGCTTGATAAAAGGCCTCTGTAAGGCTGGTAGACTACGCGATGCATTGTCGTTGTCACATACAATGTATAAAAGAGGATTTTCTCCTTGCAAGGCTTCTTATGAAAACCTACTCAATATGCTTTGCATCAGTCGCCTGAGTATTCATGCTTTGAGGATATGTGAAGATATGCTTGCCCATGGTTTCTTACCTTGCCGGTATAATCTTAACTCGTTGCTTTGCTTGTTGTCCGAAGAAGACAAATTGCATGAAGCTCGAGTGCTACACGATATGATGCTAAAATAAGTATGTTAGATGATATGATACTTGAAAGACGAAAATTTCCTGATGAATTGGCAAAGAGCTTTCTGATTGAATCATGGTGTAAGCAAATAGAACAGGGGTTGGTTTCACAGTGTAGAGGAAATATAGGATAAGATTTCTGAGATTGATGATAATGCAGAAAGGATGTGAAAGGATATACAAGAGATCAATATAAAAGAATCAAAGTTGACTGCTGAAAAAGAAACAAGTATGAGGTAAAAACCTTGTCACAGAAAGTATATGCTCTTTCTTGTGATCTTGTGATATGCTGAAAATCTCAACACCAAAGAAGAGAATGCTGAAAAGGTATTGAGGACTAAGAATAATAAGTTGACATTCTCTCTCTCTCTAAAAAATTAAATGTTCATATATCCCTAATTTTTGTTTTTTGAAGTTTGTTCTTTTTGCTTCCTATCATATCTAGATTTTATCTCTTGATGTTGCCAGACTGTGAGAAGTACTGAAGAATTAAAGCAGTCTATAGAAGAGAGGGCCTTTGCTATAAAAAAATGCTGAAGATGGAGTAGCTGGTCTGAAAAAGAGAGTTAAGGGACTTTCTATGAAAGTTTGGAAGATTACGAAAAGATTGCCAGGTAAAGATTACCTGTATAGTCAAGTGTTGGGCATTGAACTCCACTGATATTATTGTTGCTTGCATTCATATCCTTGTAGAGTTGTATCCTTAAACTTTTTCAATTTATGTGGGTAGGGTGTGTTAGCTGCTAAAAGTAGCGGTAGTGTGGAGGAATGGCTTGAAGATCAACTAGGTCATGCCAAAGTAGCTGTTGGAAATGCAGAAAGATTTTGAAAACAAAAATAAGCCATTCTGAGAAAGAGCTGAAAGAGAAAATGCATCGGTTATTGGTTAAAGCATGAAGAAGTTGTTGCCATTGAAAATGAGCTCAGTACGAGAAAAAATGTTGTGGACAATGTTAAAGTAGCTTTGGAATCTCTTCCCTATGCAGATAGGCAGATGGCAATCTTACAAAAAGGTATGCTCTTGTAATGGTGGTTTGGCAAAAAATTCTACCTCAAATGGCATGAGGTCTTAGTTTTGTCAAAATTCTTTTGTATAGTGTAATGGTAATAATTTGTATTTTTTTTTCTTCAGGATCAACTGAGTTAGAGATGGTGCAGAAGTTGAAAGATAAAATTTGAATTCTATCTGCAAAATTTGCTAATGTGGATTTCACATACCATGACCCTGTGAAAAATTTTGATAGGTCAAGGCTGAAAGGTTTGGTTGCTGAACTCGTTAAACTGAAGGATAGCTTGACAACGACTGCCTTGGAGGTTGTATGCTCAATATCATGTACTGGGTTTATTTTAGAAGCAATATATTTTGTTGCCAAGCCATGAAGTGTCCTAAACGTAATCACTACTGATCATTCTGCTGATTTTGTGTCCAGGTTGCTTCAAGGGGTAAGGTTGTTGTAGTAGACACATAAAGTACTAGAAAATAACTGCTTCAAAATGGTGATCTTCGAAGAAGAGTTACCATTATCCCTCTATACAAAATCAATCCCATCCTGTCCTTCCTAAGGTGCAAATTGACTCTATTTTGCTTTCTTTATACATTTGTATCTCCCGTCATTGTTTGTATTTGTCAGAAGGTTATTCTAAATTTTCAGGTTGGCAAAGGGAATGCAGAAGTGGCACCATCTTGGGTAGCATATAATGAGGAGCTGAAGGTATGGTTTACATTAGCTTTTTTTTTGTTTTTTTGTGAAAAGCAACAACGATATTTATTAAGCAAAAGCAAAAGAAAAGAGAGAGGACAAGGAGTCCTCAAACAATAAAAGAGATCCAAACAAAAGCAAACTAAAAACCTACAAACAAGAAAAACCTATTACTAAGGTTTGCAAATAGCAGCCCAATCCTTAGAAATCAAGAAAAGTGGGACTCCTTTAAAAGGAGGGGACACAAAATCCCAAAATGAAGCCAAAAAACCCGCCCTATCCCATAAAGAGTCTGCATCTGACTCCTTTCCATCAAAGATCCGTGAGTTCCTTTCTAGTCAAATAGTCCAGAAGATAGCAAAAACAATACAAGACCACAATGTTTTGGCTCTCTTATTGCTGCCAAACCCTTTGAACTTCACTAGAAGCATATGTGTGCAGTCCCTTGGAGCAAACCATTGATCATCACAAAAGCCGAAAAGACGTTGCCATAAATCAAGAGCCATCGGACAATGAAGAAGGAGATGATCTACCGATTCTGAGTTCCTCTTACACATCACGCACCATTGAGGACAAAGAAAGTGATTAGGCCTTCTTCTCTGGAAAAGATCATTAGTCATGACACCACTTTGAGTTAGGGACCACATGAAAAACTTCACTTTATGGGGAACATCCGTTTTCCAAATTTTCTTATGAAGAGCGAACAAAGGAGTGGAAGGCTTGTCAATGAGTTTGCCAAACAAAGATTTACAAGAAAAAACCCCTAAAGAGGTGATACTCGAAATCCTTTTATCGTTAGATAAAGATAAAGAAATCCCATCAATCAATGACAACGAAGTTTTTTTATGGTATTACTATCCTTTTGTTGTTCATTGAATCATTGGTGTGTTTAGTGATGCTGGTGACCAGCCAAGGTTTTGTACAAGTGCAGTTGAGTGTTAGAATGTTTCTGGCAACTGACTTTCGTAATGTTATGTTATGTCATCCTGAACCGTGTTTATCTGGCTAAGAATGACCAGAATTCCAATAAAAATGCATGTCTTTTGTTTTTGGTTGGATGACAAACATTGGTTTGGGTTAGTTACATTTTGTTTTTAACTCAAGGACAGTTGATGTGTGATGCAGAATGCCATGGAATTTGCATTTGGTTCAACCTTTATATGCCAAACTATTGATGTAGTGAGGGAGGTAAGTCTTTTTTTGGGCATGCTTTTTCCTGAGGTGCTTTTTTAAATGGTTAATTCTAATATAGAAATTGCTTTTCAGGATGTCTTATGGAGCACTTCTGTCCCTGTTAGTAGGAACTTAACATGCCAGGCTCGCAATCGGGGTTTCACAAAATGTATTCATCATTCATTTTGTTTTTATACCAGTGAGTGATGTTAGCCAATGACCTTATCTCACGAAATGTACTGATTCTGCAGAAAGCAGTATATTATGCATCTTAACTTATTAAACTCTTATCATCTTATTAGCCCTGTTTGGTAGAGCTGTGGGAAAGTGCTTATAGCTTATGCCTAAACAGCTTATAGCTTATAATTTTCAGCTTAAGCTGATTTCCAGCTTATTCTTAAAGCATCTCCTGCCCCACTCAAAGAATAAGCTGATTTCTGACTTCCACAAAGCTATAAGCTATAAGTTATAAGCTAAACCAAACACATCAAAATAGCTTAAATTAAGTTGAAAGTTGAAATAAGCTGTAAATAATTTCTGCCGAACAAGCACATTATCCATTCAATTTATTAACTTATTATCTTTGGTGTTAGTTGAAATTAAATTTTTGGCTCGTGCATGTCTACAGCGTTCATCGATTGCCTTTTACCTTCAATGTCACACTCTTTGTACCTTTGGATAAGTTTTGGGTAAATTACAAATACACCCCTTGGGATTTGATTCAAATACGGATCATCCCCAGTGGTTTTAAAAATTACATTTTATTTCTTGTGGTTTCTAATTTCATAGCAAATTGACCCTTTTATTAATAAATCATGAAGTCAATTAACAATTTTTAATAATATTAGAAATATGTTTTAATTAATAATTTAGATAATTTTATTATTGTATAGAAGAGTAATTATGAATTTTATTTTTTAGTTAATTTTGTTAAATAATTCTTTTTTTTGATAAGGGAGTATTTATAATTTTTTAAATCAGAAGAAGCAATCTGTACTTTAAGCAAATTTTAAAGAGTATATTTGTAATTTATCTTTTTTACTAATATGACTGTTAATCCATAAATTTCCAGTCAATTCTCAAGCAGTTGTCAACCTCAAGTTTGGCTGACTGTGGTCCTGTCCGTGCAAACCTAATTTACGGCTCTACTTGCACCAGTTACAGTTCTCAGTTGATGTTAAGTATTGTCAAATTTTGTTAGAAGAGAGAACCGTGATATTACTGGGGATGATAGTGCGTTTACTAGTCGAAGACGACTCCGGCAACTACAAGAGAGAGAGGGTTTGAAAAGAGAGAGGGAGAGGGTATAGTTTGAAGAGAGAGGGAGAGACAGAGGGTCGAGTTGTGTTGTGTGATGTTTGTCTGGTTTTGTGATATATATACATAGGGTAGTTTGGTTATTTTGTAAGAGTTTGTTTTTATGGACAAAATATTTTAACACTTGAATTTTTGAGTAAGAAAAATTCAAAATTAGATTTATGAATCGAATGTCCTTCAATTTTTTTTAAAAAATAAAGTACAAAGAAATGATACGCATCCCTTGAAAATGTAATCTCATCTTACTTACATAGTATGATTCCCCAAATCCCACTAAGGCTTTGTTTTGGAATTCGCTTATTTTTTGACTTGTTTTTTTGTTTATTTTTGTTTTGAGTGTACTTTTTAAATTTTTTTTTATAAAAAAATTAGGTATTTAGATTCAGGTCAACAAGACAAACCATAAAATTATAGGCTGTGCTTGGTTTAATTTTGAAATTGTGATTCTATTTTTGAAGTTACGATTTGAGTGTGAAATTGTGAGTTTAGTTTTGAGTAATTGAAAATTTGTTTGGTTATGAGTTTTGAAAGGAATTTTTGAATTTTGAATTTTGAATTTTGAAAAGAACGGATTGGGTTTACCCAGTCGTCCGGTTAGTTGACCGGAACAATGCATTTTTTTTTGGCAACCCGTTATTTGAAAAAAAATAATTTATATTTTTTTTAGATATTTTTTAAATATAGATATTAATTTTTTTAGATTTTTTATAATAAGAATTTAACAATCTCATCACTAACCATTTTCAACACTATATCATTCAAAGAATTTTGAGTTTTGAATTTTGGTTGGTCATAAGACACCACGTGGTCATATCCAGGCCAATTACAAATCCCATCTCCCTTCATATGCAATCATCCAACACAAACCGTGGCTCTCACCTTCTCCACCAATCACAATACATGTGGTGTGCGACGTAGCGCTGCCCTAGACCAATCAATAACTTCTCACGATTGATGTGCTGGTACAATCACCGCTTGATACATGTTTTATCGACTGATACCAATTTAACAGAGACTCTACTTAATGGAACCCTCATTGTTATTCACTGTTTCTCTCTTCTATTAGGTTTTGCTTTTTGTTACCCCTTTACTTTTGATCAGCAATGGTGTTGTGCTGGGGAAAAATGACATCGTGTGGATTTTTTTCCCATATACAATACCGGCATCATAACTGCCACCAACGAGTAGCGATGCGGAAGATCGATTGAACCCCAACGACATCTTTAATTCTCGAAATCAATTGGAGCAAAAGGCTTAGTCGCAGACTTCGAAAGCATGTCTGATGTTGGGTTAGAACACATTGAATTCATTCATAGCTAGGGTTTGTAGTTCTCGTGTTAATTTTGAGTAGCAGGACCGATGAAGAAGTTGACAGACTCGGAAGTTTGTGGGATGTTTTGGGCGGTTCTTATATATAGGTAGCTACTTGTACTTATTTTTGTAAAATTTCTCGTTGATAGGTGAACTAATAGAATGATGACATGTGGTAATAGAGTCAAAGTGGAGTCATTCAACATTTGGAGTGTGACGTCCCAATTTACTACTCTAAGGGTTAGGATAACGTCACTAAAGAGTCTTTTGATCAATAGTCAAGTAAGATCCCAGGAAGGTCTGAGGAATCAATATAGCCTCCTTTCTAGGTCCAACCATCTTAGATAACAAGCTATATTTTTGACAAATCTTAAGAGGTATTAACATAAAGTCTCATAAGTAACGTGGAGATAGGCATTTGATTGCAAAAGCAAATAATAATTATAGTGTTTCAAATCTTAAATTACAAAACAAGCTTTATTACTATTACAATCCAAAAAAAAAATAAAAATAAAAATAAAAGCACGAATAGGCTCATAAGCAAAATGGCTTCTAACTTTATCTAAAACAGACACAAATCTTCAAATGTCTATGGCTCTTCGTCAACTTTATATGTTTTTTCGATACCTGGCATGAAACGCTATGAGTTTTGAATGCACAATAAACGCATACACACCTTGTCCCTTTTTCTGAATCTAATACACAATAGCAATTACAACAATAGGAGAAAGAAACACCATATTCAAGTAAATAACAAAGGTTACAAGGTTAGTCGTTAGTAGTTTAGAAATCCCTCACAGAGATTTCATCCTTTCAACCACAAGAATCAAACACAGATTATTCAATATGCTCCCTCTTTTGCTACATTGCAGACCTTACCCCGGATGTCTACCAATGGTTACATACCGCGTAGTGCCAATTGAGGACCTCAAAAGAGACGGTAAAATAAGGGTCTTACCCATTCTCTTCTCACACCAAAATCACTTAGGGTCCGAATACAACCGCTCCGTTCAAGGGTTCCAAAACAACCACTTGTGCAAGACTTTAGCTTCCAAAAGGGAACACGTCCCGCTAACCAATTCAATTTAAACATAACCTTATTCCATAATAATACTCATGTGATCGAAACCCCATTAGCCACCCCATTAAGTATTCCGTTTAGATTACTGTTTTAAGTTAGTTAGCACATGCAAATAAAAAATTTAAAAAAAAATTGCATAAGTATGAGCATCATCGAAGGAGTAAAATAAAATGTATATGACCATGACATATGTAATATCATACCATGACATGATCATAAACTAATAAGTACATTCATGAAGATAAGAGCTTAGAACACCAATGCAAAAATAAATTTCTAGATTCGGCACCATTTAAGGATTAAAGTCAAAAGAACCATTTCAGATTTTTTCCGAGCCTGGCCTTCCTATGGTTCATAGAAATTTTTTCTAGTTTTCAGAACATTTTTTAGAAGTGGGATATTTCTAGATTTTTAGTTATTTAAGAAACACTCCAGCGCTGTTCATATTTGTTAATCGTTACAAAAATTGGATTTTCTTTCAAACCGCTCATTCTTTTTCAATGAAACCAATTTTACTTGAAAGCTAACCATTTAAGGAATTTTTCGACATAAAAATGAGGTCAAGGTAATTTTTCTACATTTTTGTAGAATTTTCGTAAGCTGGCTGAAAAATTGGTCTTTTAAGCACAAAGCTTGAAATAAGAGAGAAGGTAAGAAAAGAGGGTAACCAAGGATAATTTTTCACTTGTTTTATAATAAAAACATGCTAAATAATATATATTAGACTTAGAAATTTAGATTAAAGGTTTTCCTGTAGAAATTATGAGAGATACGTGTAGAAAACAATAGTTTTGCACCGATTTAGAGAAAACACAAGTAAGGGTAGAATAAAGCTCAATTCTTTTCATTTTTAACACAAGAACACCGTTACAACACATCTGAAAATATTATTTTAAACCTATAATAACATGTATTTGAAAAAGAAAAATAAAAGAGAGAGTTGTGTTGTGGCTTAGTTGAAGTTAGGTGAAGTGCAAGCCAAATTTTCTCCTCTTTTCCTCTCCTCCATTACCAAGGTTCACTCTCTTCCTCTTCTTTCTTTCTCTGAACCGAATGTGCAGGTGTGTGAATGTATAAGATATGTAACATGTGGAGGGTGGTGGTGTTTTTATAGAAAAGAAATGATATGAATTGTCTAAAATGCCCTTGGTTCCAATTCAATTGAATAGTTCTTTGATTTAGTAGGAATATAATGAAATGAGTTATGATTATGACTTTAATTATGTACTTAAACAAGATCTAGTTAGGCTTAGGTTTAATTTAACTCATGCTAGTTACAAGTACATTAGATATATACAAATATATATTCAAATTGTACCTAGGTCAAAGACAAATCTCCATGATTTCAGCAATGTTTTTCAAATTGGTACACTCTAATGGTAGCTCTAGGGGTTGGCCGGCCATGGGGAGTGGATTTGAGGGGATTTCTTTTGATTATTTGTATACAATTTGTATACTATTTGTAGATATTTTTGTGTATAAAAGATTTAGATAAGTTTAAAGGTACAACATGTATATATTTATATATAATAGCACTAACTTGGGGTCAATTTGTAATTTAATCAAAATGTGAGGACTTTGACTTTAATTTATGAATTTGAATATTTAATTGAGTGTAGTGTTTAATTTATTTAGAATTTGAAAATTTAATTCGGTTAAAATTTCTTTGTTTTGAATTAAACGGTGAATTGTACTAAGAACCGGAAACCTAGGATTTCTGTGTGGAAAATATACTTAGAAAATTAATTTAATTATTATTAGGATTTTAGAAATGGTTCCTGAGTTCTCGGGTTAAAATTGCAATTAATTAAGAAATTGAGAGATTACAAAGAAATAATTTAAAAGTAATGGTTAAAGAAAATATTTCAAAAATCAGGGGCCTCACATGGAGGGCTACATGGCATAAAGGAAGTGATCATGGATAGAAAATGGTTGAGGCAGTTATGGAGTAGTTATCAAGCAAAGTTATGGACTTAGTGGGTCATTTGCAGAAGAGAATATGTGTAGAATGAGAAACTTTGTTCTGTCGATGTGATGCTCAAAGTATTGAGGAACACGTGGCAAGATGTAAGAGAGTTAATTCGACAGAAAGATTTGAAGATTTGGTAAAGTTTGAAGGCTTGAAAGTGAAGAGGCAGTTGCAGCAGCAGTTTGGAAGTTATGCATGCAAATTTTCAGGAAAATGGGGTCATCGGCTAGTTTCAAGGAGAAGATGTAAAAGTCAAAGGAGGGGACATCAACAACACAACAATAACTTAGATTTTATCTTAGGAGTAGATGTTTGTATCTAGGAGTAGTTTTCTTAGTGTAATTTGCTAGTTTATAACTTTGTGAACTTTGATAGTTTCATCTTGAAATTATCTTCATTTACTTTGTTTATCTTGTTGCTTCTCTTGTCGATTGTAATTTTGTTCTAAAGAAGTCTTTGTACTTTCAAGGAATTGAATAAAAAACACAGTCACTTGATGTTCTTGTTTGATTGTTTGGTTTGAATTATTGTTTAATTCCTGTCGATTGGGAGTTAGCATAATTTTTACTAACAATATTTGGCACTCCTAGTGGGACATCTTCTTAATTTGGAACAGATGGTTAAGGCAAAGAAACAAAATGACGGGCATTTGGAGAAAAGGCTTGTCGAGTTTGAAGATGAAGAAGTAGACCAAGATTTGGTCTTAGCTGATGGTGCTGATGTTCAATATGTGAGCCAAACAGTGGCTCCAAAGGGCCAGCCAAGTGGCCAAGTATCAAGTATTCAAGGCCAGACAAGTGGCCATGCTAAAATTCCTATTAGGGTTTTGGTGGCATAGTTGAAAGATGCAATGGCAAATTAGTCACTTGAGGAAAACCAAATCCTTATTGGTGAAGTTAGGAAAGTAATGGATGGTCCATCAAAGGAGCATTCAAAACAGGTAGAGGTGAAGGCTCATAAGGTACTTTCAAGTGCTGGAATTGTTCATCTAGTATAACCACTTCTGTTTGTTAATCAACACCAAATTCCATCAGTTGGAGTTCCACAACAATCTCCTGGAGAACCTATGTTCTTTTATAGGGATCCAACTACTAAGGAGAGAATGCAAAAGGTATTTCAAACTCCAAACTTTAAAATTCAAAAAAATTGGCCAAGGGTTGGACATAGAGGGCAATTTAGACCTCATGTTTTTGCTAATCCTCTAAATAGAGATCAAAGAGTTGTAGAGAGTAAAAACTTGTTTAATGTTGAGTTTATCAATTATCAAAATGTAAGGCCTAGAAATAATCTCTTTATGAAAATTAGAATCAAGTTTTTGAAAATCAAAATGCTAGGATTGGGGAAATTCCAAATGTTGGTTTTGGGAATCAAAGGTTTAATAATTATGAAAATGTTGGTGTTTACTAGGAGAATAATAGGTATGCATTGTATTTTGAACCATTTGGAAATGGCCAAAGGCCAAGAGGGCCAGGACCCCCAATGAGTAAGGGTGTAATAATGGCCTGGGCCGGCCCATTCGGGCTTTGTGGGCTTGCGTTTTTTTAGTGGGCTGGGCCGGCCCGGCCCATGGGCCCAAAAGCCAAGCCCAAGCCCAAGCCCAAGCCCACTCATAATAGGGCCGCGGGCCGGGCCTAGGGCCTTGGCCAGTGGGCCGGGCCTAGTTGGGCCTTTTTTTTAATATTAGAAATAAAAAATTAAAAAAAAAAATTATACTAGAGTATTTTAATTACGATTAATGAGATATTTTGTTTGGTTATGTAATGTTTTATGGTGATATTTAAATTTAATTATACATGACTTATGTTTTTTTAATTGTGAACTTATAACTAAAAAAGTATGCAATTATGTAATTTTTTTTCTTTCGAAATGAATAATTTTATATATATGAAATTGAAACTTTCAATATTACTATTAAATTATTTATATAACATTTATTGAATGAATAATTTTTATTTCAAAATGAAATAAAATATTACAAAAATTGATATTATTAAATAAATTAGGTGTAGATTACTGATGATGGTATAGCAATTGCATCACTATAGGTCAAGTACATCCCAACTAGGTTGGCACCTACTAGCCTACCAATCATTTGCATTATACTCCACCTCAATAATCTAATACAAAAAACAAAAACAAAAACAAAAACAAAAACCAAGAAAAAAACGAAATGAAATGAAATAATAAAAAATAAATTGTTGATCAATCATCGGAGGAGACATACATTTCAGTCGCGTTGCCTGATGATATGTCATCCAAATCATATTAAATTTGCTCATTTTCACTAAAATTTTGTCTTCTTGTAAGCGCGTGTATATGATTTCTGGATATCATCAGTGCTTCAACCATTTCGGGTGAAAGCATGCTCCTGTAGTCACTCAGCACCCGTTCACCTGCACTAAAAGCTGTTTCCGAAACAACTGTAGAAATATGAACGGTTAGTATATCACGGGCCATCTGTGAAAGCAACATAGATTCATTTTGTTTCCACCATTCCAAAATGTCAAAATTATCGAAATCATTAACTGACAGGCTTTCCAAATAACGTTGTAATTCAGAATTACTTACACTTGTATGTTGAGATATTCTTCTACTTTTTATTGCTGTGAAAATACTTAATCTCCCGCCTCGAGATTGGATTGCTAGTGTAGTGTGTGTACGTGTATTTACAGATGCAGATGCAGCTGCAGTTGCCCTGTATTCTTGAAATAATCTGTTGCATGTTTGCATAATAGGGGCAAGCTGTATTTGATCAGCGAAAATACGCTCTAAAAATTCTTGTAAACCAACTTCTTTACACCTAGGATCAATTATTATAGCTAAACCTAATAGATGAGGCAAATGATGAAAATATTTATCAAATTTTTCTTTCATTGAAGTAATAATGGTTACATAAAGTTCATTACTCATATATTTTATGAAAATTTTAATTATTTCTGCTAGCATATGTAAAACAAATGGTGAAGTATGAATATATATATAAGAAAATAATTTTGTTGAAGTATCGAAAACTTTTAAAAAATCTTTATACAAGGCTACTTGGCGCCAATTAAGTTCAGTGGGTGTCAGTACTCCTCCTATTGATGTTGTTGCAAAAAATAAATCTATTACTCTTCTTTGTTTACAAGCTATTTTTAACATATTATATGTTGAATTCCACCTACTATCTACATCTAAAATTAATTTTTTAAATGACATATTTTCTCGTTGACAAATTTTTCTATATTCTGAAATTCGATTACCAGAAGACATAATAGTAACAACGGCATTTTTTATTACAAGTACAGAAGTTTCGTATACATGCATAGCTTCTTTAACAATCAAATTTAAAATATGGGCACAACAACGAACATGAAATAAATCACCATCAACAAGTAATTGTAAAGTTGATTTTAAATGTGCTACAGTTTGATTATAATATGATGCATTATCTAAACTAACTGTAAATATTTTATTTTGTAAAGCCCACTCATATAATATATTTCTTATTTGTACACCAAGCCAATGACCAGTGTATGGAAATTCAACTAATTTAAATGAAATAATTCGTTTATTTAATATCCAATCATTATCAATAAAATGTGCAGTGATACATTGATATTCAAAATCATTATTTGACCACAGATTAGATGTTAAACAAACTCTTCCATTCAAATTTTTAAAAATATCAAATAATTCACTTTTAATATCCTCAAATTTCTTTAAAATCATGTTTGTAGTAGTATTTCTTGCAAAACTTTCGTGAATCATTTCGGTAAAATCAAGACATTCACTAGTACTAAAAGGTTGTTCTTTTTTAATAATATAATAAACTACAGAATTTTGTGCATGTATAGGATCATATGAAAATGTTTGCAAATTACCAGTTGATGAAGTCTCTAATTGCATTTGACTTCAAATATTAGATTGTTTACTTTGTAAATGTTTGTCAGAATGCCTTTTAAAATGACTAGTGACCCCTGCAGATGCAACACTAAGTAAACGTTCACAATATTTATATTTTTCTTTAAATGTAATTGTACCATCAGGATTATTTATAGATATTTTTTCAAAATGTTCCCAAACACTACTACTTTTGCTCCTAGATGATGATCCAACTGTTGGAAGAGGGATATTAGAAGGAGAATCAACAGATTCATGTGGTGTAGTATATGTATCAACATCAACATAAACATTAGGCATATTAGGATCTATAGTAATGCAAGTAAAACAATATATAAGAATTAACAATTAATTTAAATAATGTGTAAATACAATCAGTAAAAAATAATAATTAATATATGTGCACAAATAATTAATGAAAAAAATGAGTAGCTAATAAAACTAATTAATGTTACCGACTGGTGAATGCGATACAGAAATTTGCTTCTTTTGATAATTGAGAGTTGAGAAAGATTGAGAGTTTAGAAGAGATTGAGAGAGTTTAAGAGAGAGTGAAAGAGAATTATTTGTTGTGAGATTTATTTTGAAAAATGAAAGATATTTATAGTAATTTTAATTATTACCGTTTGTATATTACCGTTTCAAAATTGAATTCAGTGATTGATGAGGCTAGGCTAGGTAAAAGCTAGGCTAGTACCAGCCACTTACCCATTGTGTCAGTGACACAATGTCACATTAGTGCATTTCTTTCTTTTTATCTCTTTGAGACTATTTCCTTTTTCTACGGATTCTTCTCAAAATGGTGTAAGTTGATAACTTAACATGTATCATATGAATATAGGATGAGGCTTCACAGATATTGTTGGGCCTATGGGGGCCCACTACTGGTCCCGTTTTGAAAATCGAAAACCATTGAATATGTAGAATTCATCTAGTATTATATGTCTGTAAAAAATCACATTGATCGAATATCGATAGCTATCTGATCGAATTAGTTTTTTGTCAATTATTAATTTGTTCATTGTCCATTTTTTTGATACAAAACTGATATGATGATATAGTTATCGATATCTGATCAACGTGATTTTTTACAGTCATATAATATTCGACGAGTTCTACACATTGAACGGTTCGGATTATTAGAACGGGACCCATGATGGACCCCCACAGACCCAACAGCATTGTCCTAAATATCATGCGCATCCACCGGATTATTTGTACCATGCACATGGTCCATCAATATCATCACTACTGCAGTGCAGTCTGCGGATTTGATTGAGCATGTATATATATATATGTATCTATCTATCAAACTAAGAGTATGTATATAGATATATATATATATATATCACTCCATATTAACTAAACAAGTATACAATTTTTTTTTTTAAATCTGTGTTTAAAAAATCATAACCCAACACAGTTTAGTTTTGATTTTATTTTAATAAATTATTATTATTTTTTGTTTTTATTTTTAAATTATTAATGTTATTTATTTAATTATATAAATTTTTTATTTTTACAAGATTACTACTTTTTTATAAGATCAACTTTTTATTCATTTTATTTATTTATTTTTAATTATTTAACCATTACAAGTTGTTTTTTATTTTTTAAAATTTGATCATTAAATATTGATATAAAGAGGGCCGGATTATTAATGTTATTTATTTAATTATATAATTTTTTTAACTTTACAAGATTACTATTTTTTTTTATAAGATCAACCTTTTTATTTATTTTATTTAGTTATTTTTTAATTATTTAACCATTACAAGTTGTTTTTTATTTTTAAAAATTTGATCATTGAATATTGATATAAAGAGGGCCGGGCCGGGTCGGGCCGCTCGCAGGGCCTGATTTTTTTTTGGGCCGAGCTGGGCCCCAAAGTGGACGGTCCAGGCCCAATATACTGGGCTGGGCTTGGGCCCGGGCCTAACCGGGCTGAAACGGGCCAGGCCCACCGCGGGCTTCAGGCGGGCTTCGAGCCGCTCACGGGCCTCGAGCCATTTTTACACCCCTACCAATGAGGAATTTAAATTTCGACAGACATGATCAGTATGAACAGAATATCAACAATTATGGTCTAATGGGGCAAAATGCCTTTAATCATGTTGACAATTTTCAAAGAGATCAAATCATTCAAGTAGTCTAAGATCTTTATGGTCTAGGTTTGATAAGGCTTGAGAGGCCAAGGTTTAGAACGTCTTATCCTCAATGGGTTGATGAGGAACCTTTTCCTAGGAACTATAGAGTTCCTAAATTTTCTTTGTTTAATGGTGAGGAAAATCAATCAACAATTAAGCACATATGAAGGTTTACTTTATAATGTAGAGAAGTTGGAAATAATGATGTTTTGAAATTAAGATTGTTTCCACATTCTTTATCAAAAACTGCTTTTACTTGGTTTATAAATCTTCCTGCTAATTCAATTCACACTTGGTTGGAAATGGAAAATCAATTTGATGCTCAATTCTATATAACATAACCAGAAGTAACACTTGTTGATTTGTTTGAGTTAAAACATAAATTTTTCGAGAATACAAAATAGTTTATTGATAGATTTAAAAGAGCAAAAAATAGGTGTCGAATGTATATGTTTGAAACTGTAATTGTGAGGATGATCTAAAATGGGTTAGAATTTGAGTTGTGGAAAAAATTTGAAGAGATGGAATTTAGGGACTTATTTGAGTCGTTATTAAGGGCAACTAGGTGTGAATCCATTCTTAGAGAGGAAAAACAGAGAAATGCAACTTCATATGGAACTTATTTTCAAGAAGTAGACTTAGAGATAGAAATTGATGTGGATGTGACACAAGTTGTTGGCAAAACACTTGTGGTTTGTGGGACTTTGAGGAAAGTTGACAAACCAGTGAATATGCTAACAACTCAACTAGCTAAAGGAAATGCAAACACAACATTTAGGCAATATTTTTTTGATTTGTCTAAAGCTGATGCTCTTTTTGATAAATTGTTAGCTATCAAGTTCTTAACTTTATCTCCTGGACATGTGATTCCAAAGGAGCAAGATAGGGTCGGAAAGGAGTATTGCAAATGTCATAATACTTTTAGACATTCTACTAACAATTGTATGACTTTCAGTAATTGTGTACAAGACTTAATTAAAAAAAGGATTGCTGAAATATGTAGCAAAAGACAAGGGGGTGATGGCTGTGGATAGTAATCTTTTCTCGGGAATGGCATTTATTCACATAGTAACTGCTGGCATTAAAAGAAAGGCTCCAAATCCAAGTGTGTTGCTCACGGACTTGGAGAAAACACATAATAAGAAATTGGAGAAGGGAAAGAAAGTGATGGATGTCACTAAAGATAAGTTTGTATGTTCAAGGTTTGGAACTAAAAAAGAGAACTTGCAAGCAATCCTTGTTGATAAATTGAAAGGAAGTGTGAAAGATTATGGTTTGAGGTTTAATTCTTTGAAGGGAGGTGATATTCAAATCTTTAATGGAAATAGATTGTTGTTTGATAGACAGGATCCTGGAATCTTTGGACCTGTTTATAAGTCAAATGGTGATCAGGATGGCCCATTCTTGTTTAAACGAGGACCTGTTTATACTAGTCTCCAAGGTGCAGAAAATAAAGCAGTGGAGAAATCAAAGGCCATTTAGTGGCCAAAGTTAGAATCAGAGGCCAAAGTTAGAATTAGAGGCCATTCTTAGGTTTTGGCTAAAGTCAAAAATCATTTGGGGGCTTCAAGTTAGTTTCAGAGGCCCCATATTGGTCAAGCTCAGAGATCATTGGTTAGCTTGGGCCAATTTAGGCCAAACCATTTTCATGGTAAAAGGCAAGATTCCCACATACATATTGTGCTCCTGAATCCTTTAAAACAAATTAAGTGCATTAATTGGTAATCTCTGTCACTTTGTGTTGTCTTCATCATTGTTAAACCCTTTTGAGTCTTGTGTTGTTATATATTCTTCTATATGGTTGTTCTGGTAGGCACATCTTAGTGTGTTCCGATATGTCATCCTGTACTTTTGGGGGTGGGAAAGAAATCGGAAAGGTTGACTTCGACCTTTCAGTATCTCATTTTGCAATCTGAACTTCTGGGAGCATGCATTCTTCGCTTGAGCGAAGCTTTCATCGCTTTAGCGGTTTTTTATGTAGGAGAGTGGAGATTATGGGAGTGGGTATTTTTCGCTCAAGCGTAGGTTTGGTCATTCGAGCGGTCCACTTCACACACTCTCTCTCTCTACATTAACTCACACTCTCTTTTCTCTCCTCGCTCTCTAGAAAACCCTCCACCCACTTCATTTACTCCTTGATCTCTCATTATCCATTGAGATTTTGACCTCAGTGTCTTTTTTAATTTTGAAGAGCTCGTTAAGGTCTACGTTGTGTATTGTGGAGATTGGATTTTAACGCCGTTGATTTCGAAGCTTTTCAACTTTTCTTCTCAAAGTCTTGAGGTATGGATGTTCTTTGAGTTTTATATATATATATATATGATTTTAGCATATCTTGTTCATTTTACTACAATTTCTAGGTTGGGTTTGGGTTATGAGATGTTGAACCTAGAAAAATGTTAGAGAAATGATTTCTTTCTCATGATTTGGTCCAAGATAAATTATTTTGTGAACTATGAACCCTTTGGGGATGCATGCTTGTAGTCATTTTGAAAATGAAGGAAAAACCCTCTTTTGATCAAGCCTTAGATTTTAGGAAATTTGGAAAAAAGTGAAATTGGTGTAATATTCATGAAAATTGATGTTAAATCTCTTGAGGATTTGAAGAAACCTTCCCTAGGTTGTTATGTTGTCGAGGCACTCATGGAAGGATTGAGAATTTCGATTGAACAATTATAGTAATATGTGATGTGCATGTTTGAAAATCTAGAAAATTGATAAATGGACGTTGATTCTGAATATGAGGAAATGTCATATGTCACATGGATTCGTACCTTACTATGATTTTGAGAAATATTGAACCATGGAAGCTTTACTTGAATAAATGTGAGAATTATGGAGATATTGTGCAAAGAAGATATTTATGTGTAATTATTTCTCATTTCATTCATTTGCATTACCTTGAAATATTGTTCACTTACGATCTTGACTCGGAAATAAATTCATTGTTTTGAGAAAACAATTGTTGTTATTAAAAATGTTTCGGGATAAATATGTTTGGTAAGTCCGGTTAGGGGGTGTAGATTGGAAATTAAGTTGGCCTAAGTGTCCTTGGTGTAAGACCAGAAACACGAGCGTGTGGGTGCCTAAGCCCTCCAGTTAGTAGCCAGTAATGTAGGATTTGGTAGTGTTTGATACACCTACTTGTAGACATTGGTGTAAGACCAGAAACACGCGCATGTGGGTGTCTAAGCCCTCCAGTTAGTAGCCAGTAATGTAGGATTTGGTAGTGCTTGATACACCTACTTGTAGACATTAGTCCTAGGGAATTACCTGAGTCGTATTTACCACTCCATTGTTTAAATCTTGACTTTCATGAAGATAATGAACCTTGAATGAAATATTGCATGGATTTTGAAAGAAATGGAAAACTTTGACATTTGAACATGGCATGGTATCGCATTGATATATATAAGATTGTGTATAACATATATACTTTGTTAAGATATTTCTACTAGACCTTGTGCTCACCCCTAGTGGATTTGTGCAGGAAATGATGTGATGATTCCACCTAGTTAAAGGTGTGGAATGTATTGAGGGCAAGAGGCTCTCCCATTTTTTATGATATTATTGCACGCCAAGGGCTTAATGTGTTTGGGTTTGACAACCTTTTTGTGTAACCAGGCTTAAGACTTGGAACTTGTAACCTCGGGGCATCTATTTTGTTGTTCTTTTCTTTTACTTTTATAGAGTTACTTATGCTATGGATTCATCTTTTTAGGAGGGTGAATATGTATTGCATGTGAACATCTTCTTCTTCTTTTTTTTTTCTTTTTTTTTTTCTATACTTCTTCTACGAAATGATGTACTAATTGAGGAAGTTGGTTGATTGAGACAGGATCATGTGTTGGGTACATTTATCTTATTTAATTTGTTGTTTATAAATTTGGGGGCGTTACAACTTGGTATCAGAGTTATAGGGTTTGAATACTTGGGGCTCACGGGAAGTGGCTTAGCCATAATGGGTTCATTTTGCTAAATTAGGGGATGTTCCGTGTTTTTAATTGTTATGTGATAACATGCGTACTTGACTAGATGGGTATGGGATTGAACTTTTAAGATGTGGTTTGCGTCTACTAAATCCCTTGAAGTCGCATTAGAAGGACACTTGATCAATGCTTGTTCTAATAAGAACTCTTGGTATTTTGTGGGACTAACACCATCTTGAATGGGTAATCCATATGTGTTTATGTGGCAAGGTGCTTATGTGAAGTGAAACTAAATGCTGATGGGAATTAAGAGCATAATAATTATTTTGGTAGGACATGCTATGTGAACGTGTGCTAAGTTGTTCGCTTTTGTCCTAAATTAGGATGTCAAGACAAGGGCAGGCTTGTGTGGTAGAGGTAGGAGGCGGGGTAGACCTCGTTGAGGAGTTTATGAGGTATCGGTTCATGAGGTTCTGGTGCAAGAAGAGGACTTCGGCCAAGCCAATGCGGCCGAGCAAGTGACCTAAGCTATTGTGGCTGAGGAAGTGGGTGAAGCTGCTATGGGTGCCTTAGCCAAGGAGATGGCGGAGGCTTTGAGGGAGTCGATGAATATGTTGAGGGCGGAGAATCAAGCCCGAGAAAATTTTGTAGAGACTAGGGTTACTTTTCTTACTAAGGAATTTTCGCAAGCTAAGCCGGATGAGTTTAATGGGTGACCGGAGCCCAAGAAGGCAGATAAATGGTTAGAGCAAATCGTGAAGACATTTGAAATGCTTCACACTGAGAATGGTGAGCTCAGAGTGACTCTAGCAAGTTATTATTTGAAAGGGGATGCGGGTCAATAGTGGAAATGAGCCAAAGGTAGAGTTGAGTCAACTTGGGAAGCCTTTGTTATTATTTTCCAAGACAAGTACCTACCTCCCAATGCTAGAGAAAGATTGAGGCAGGAGTTTTTAGACCTTAAGCAGTTGAGCACATCAGTGGCTAAATTCAAAGTGACCTTTACTAGCTTGTCCTGGTTTGCACCGAAGTTGGTGGTGACGGAAGAACGCCGTTGCATTGAATTTGAGAAGAGAGTTAGAACCAAAATTTTGTTTAAGGTTGTCGGGAATATGATCCGAAACTATGACCATTTAGTAGAGGTGGTGGCACATGTAGAAATTACAGTGTAGGCTAATAAAGAGAGGATCTGAGGTCAAGATCTAGAGGATAAGAGTCACAAGGAGACTCCAAGTCTAATAAGAGGCACAGAGGCTTCACTTTATCTCAATCCCATTCACAACAAACTAGATCTACTTTTTCGCTGCCTAGTACTGGCATGGAGAAGAACGCTTAGGGTGGGTTCACCTATTTCAAATGTGGCCAATTGGGTCACAAAGCCAATGAATGTCCACAGAAGGGAGGAGGACAACAAATGCCACCACCACCATCGCCTAACCGATCACAGAGTCAGTCCAGAGTAAAGGGTAGGGAACTACTTGCTTTTAGCGTGGTCAGTCAGGGCATATGAAGAGAGCATGCCCACAGTTGGGAGGCGTATCTGGTGTATCGAGGTCGAGGCAGACTCAGAACCACCAGCAGGCTCATTCAGTTTAGGCCTCACGAGCTATTTAGAGAGCCACCTCAGCTCAGTCAATGCAGTAGGCCTATGCTCCGAGAGATGAGCAGGTTGATCAGAGGCCACAAAGGCGCGTGTACGTCGTTACAGTGCCAGAGCAATTACTGGGAACCTCTGTTGTGAGAGGTAATTTTGTCGTGTTCAATTCTATGGCTAGAGTGTTGATTGATACGAGTGTGTCACATTCATTTATATCTACTACTTTTGCTTCTGCTTTGAGATTAGAGATTGATTAGCTAGAATCTCCCTTGTGGGTTGAGTCCCCGGTTGGGGTGAGTATGTCGCTCTTGTGAAATTGAGGTCGTGGATCGTCGACTCTCTTTTGATTTTATTATCTTAGGCATCCACACTTTTGATGTTATATTGGGTATAGATTGGTTGTCACATTTCCAGACCATGATAAATTGTCAACGCCACCGAGTGTCCGTATACACACTTACTGGGGATTGCTTTTATTTCATATGTGATCAGGGTGATAACTCTATCACGTCATTGTATGACCTTAAGGGTTGGGTAGAATTTAGTTTTCTTTTTTTCCTTTCTCTAACTAATGAAGATAGTGTGATACGTAGTGGCTTGCCGAGGGTAGTTTGTGAATACCTGTATGTTTTTCCTAAAGATCTCATTAGTTTGTCATCCCACTGAGAGATTGAATTTTCTATTGACTTAGTGCCAGACACGACACCGATTTCCATGGCACCATATAGATTTGCATCTGTCGAGTTGCATGAATTGAAGATTCAACTCCAAGACCTTTTAGATAAGGGTTTTATTCACCCTAGTACATCACCTTGGGGAGCGCTGACTCTTTTTGCTAAGAAGAAGGATGGGTCATTGTGGTTGTGTATCGATTATCGCAAGTTGAATAGAGTTACTATTAAGAATAAGTATCCTCTACCCAGAATAGATGACTTATTTAAGAGGTCTCGTTACTTTTCAAAGATAGACCTAAGGTCAGGGTACCATCAATTGAGGATTGAGAAGGGTGATTGTCACACCCCAAACCCGCCCCTAAAAGTTTTGGGCATGACCTATTCAGAAACAGACGCTTAACCTGATATACATAATATATAGGGCCTGAACGGAAGCATTTAAGACAGTAAAGTAACATGCATTCACATCCATTGAGCTATGTCTATTATGCCAGGATCACACACAATGCATTACGTAAACAACATACAAGGAACATGTATTTGAGAATTTGTTACATACATACGCATATACAGATCTAGCCCCAAGGGCATATAACAAAATAATTATATACGTGTTAACCATTGGTTGACATTGACATACAAGCCAAAAGTCTAACAGGACTTCGCAAAATGCCCCAACCCATCAAAATGCTTGGGCACCTTGGAATTGACAAAAGAAAGGTAGACATCGGATTAGGGCTGACCTCCAGACTGGTTACCTACAGACACAGACAAAACACAGAGTGAGTGAAACTCAGTGAATAATAGCACATATATATAATGCAGTGGTTAACTTAAATAACAATGCATATAACTGTGGAGGTATATGATTAATTACATTCTGTAGTCATTTCTAGAACGGCCATGGCTTAATTTCCTTAACAAGTGACTTTAAGCTCAGTAATACACAGAATGGCCATCGGCCTAGAAATAATAGAATGACCTATCGGCTCAGAAATAACAGAACGGCCTATCGGCCCAGAAATAACAGAACGGCCTACCGGCCCAGAAAAAACATATGTATGGATTCAAGAGGTGGCTTGTACGGATTCTAGAGGTGGCTCCCACCAAAGTGTAGCACTTAGTTCCGTACAGCACCTTGTTCCATACTAAAAATCATCAGAACAGATTAACTTCATAATCATACAGAAAGTGCATACATTCCTTCCATTTTTCACATAAATTACCATTAGTAATATAAGTTTAACAGATCGTTGCTGATAATTGTTAGCAAAAGGTAACTACATTCCAGAGATACGTAGATACCATAGTTCCATAATATACACACATTCCATTATTCGTTATGAATCAATACCACTAACTTGCAGATAACAGAGTATCATTAATAATTATTAACGGGAGGCGTATGTATCATTACAGTATCGTCAATAGAGACAGCGTAATTCATATCATAACGTGGGTCATACAACGATGGTGGACTTTCGTGTTCATATCATAGGTTCTGAACGACCTTGGGTCCTTGTATAACACAATAGGATATTCTTAGATTCATTAGTGGCAAACCAGAATGATCTTAAATTCACACAGATTTCATCATTTAAAGATGAACATAAGTTCCATTTATTCATTAAGACACGATATAGTTTGCTTATAAATGACAGAGGGTTAATATTCGTTATAGACAGAATAGAATGATTCCAAAGTCATACCGGTGTATGCAACTCCTTCAACGTTCACATTGATTTCCAACTGACATAATGCTAGTGTAATCACTTACGAGGAACAGAGCGTTAGTAACAATAGTCATTAACAGTAAGTAAAATGTACATATGGCGTACTATTACTCACAGTGCTACAACGGAGTGTTTGTCCCTCCTGGAGTGTGCCCTGTACACAAACATAACTTAGTCATTAGGTCTTTTCCTTTCTTAATTCATTTCTTGCTTCATTTTACTTCGAACGAATTGTATGGACGTCTTCCACATTTTTCCAAAACTCCCGGAATGTCTCAGGTTTTGACCAAAAACCAAACATTACCCATCCCCATAAAGAAACCCCATTAAATTATTCTCTTGATTTTAATAACTAAGCAAGCCCACGAATATTTAGTAAAATGATTTGGGATTAAACCCATTATTGAAAACTCCACATTTTAGGTCACAAAATCAAACTCAACATAGTCAATACCATCCCACATAATCACCACAATTCAACATACGCAACATGATTCAACTCAACATCATTAAATAAAATTCGACATAATTCAAGAGGGATTCTTAAATTCCATTTCAACATTCCATAACCGAGTTTATGTCATCTATATCATGAATAAATCATTTCCCCCAATTTCCTTCTCATTATAACATGATTTACAGTGCTCATAACAAAATTCATTCGCAAATTTTAAACATAATTTTCAAACATAACCAAATTCCAATTAAACTTGTACATATATAATTCAACCTACCAATTTCATGATTCAACTTTCAATTTGGGCCAAATCATTGATTATCATCAAAAATCAACCTAGGGTTTCAAGAAAAAATCTAGAAATTCAAGAAAAAATCCAAATTCCTTAACCCAAATTCCTTAACCCATTACTTTTTGTTTCAAATCTCCCCATTTATTATGCACCCTAGGTCCATAATCCATAAACCATAATCTAAACCCCAACAATAAAACCCCAAACTCTTCAAATCCGAAATCCCCAATTTCCATAATACAACTCTATATGCTCAAAATGTAGATTTTGCATTTATATCCTCCAAAATACTATAAATCTATCTATTAATGTAAGCATTGAAGAAAAACTAGGACCCCTACCTCAAGATTGAAAGCAAGGAAGCTAGATCAAGAGCATCACTTCGAAATTCCAAAATCCAATCGGTTGAAAATGTTGATTTTCACTTGTTCTTCATCGTTGATGCAAAATCCATGGTGGATTTGTTGAGAAAAATGGAGGAAATCAAGGTTTGGGGAGCTAGGGTTTCGGACATGGAGGAGGGAAGAAGAAGAGAGGAAAAGAAAATGTAAGTAATGGCCCAAAAATCACGTTTTTGAGCTGCTGTCCCGCACAGCCCGCACGTGCGGCGCTATTCCCCGCACGTGCGGCTCTGCTTCCAGCACAGATGTGAAAACTTCAAACGGATATAACTCTCTCATCGGGACTCCGTTCTAGGTCGTTCTTATGTCCAAATTGAAGCCCCGGAAGCAAGCTTTCCAATGGTTCCAACCTCACATTCAAATTCCAAGTATGTAAGGAGAAAAGGGCAAAAGAGTGACCGCTGGTCAAGAATTCAAACTCAAATTTGGGACTTTTTATCTAATCTTATCTATATATCTTATTAAGGCTTCAATCAAGTTCCAAACATTATCCAAGGGTCCTCAATTATAATACTTAAAGTTCACTTGCTAACTCATCAATATCAAGAGTCCGACAACTATACAAGTTTTAAGGTGACAGGCACCACTATACATCAATCCGATGTGAATTTAAAATCCGGGTCGTTATAGTGATGTTCAAAGACGGCCTTTCGTACGCACTATGGCCATTATGAGTTTCTCGTTATGCCATTCGGGTTAACCAATGCCCCGGCATCGTTCATAGACTTAATGAATCGAGTCTTTTAGGAGTTCTTAGATTGATTCATAGTCATTTTTGTCGTCGACATTTTGATATATTCACCCTCTAAGGAGAAACATGAGGAACATTTGTGCATAGTACTTGATTTACTTAGAGTGCACAAATTGTCTACTAAATTTGAGAAATGTGAGTTTTGGTTACCAAAGGTGAAATTTTTGGAGCATATTGTGTCGAGAGAAGGGGTAACCGTTGATTCCTCCAAGATAGATGCCGTACAGGATTGGGAACAGCATAAGAATGCCTTTGAGATCCGAAGTTTGTTAGGGTTAGCCAGGTATTACCACTGTTTTGTGAGGGACTTCTCTAGATTAGTTGAACCGTTAACCAGGTTGACCAGAAAGGATGTCAAATATATGTGGAATGAGACTTGTGAAAAGTCATTTCAAGAAGTTAAGGTTAGGTTGACTACTGCTCCAGTTTTGATAATTCTGGAAAGGGGTTTAGGTTATACCGTGTATTATGATGCATCCCAGGATGGACTTGGATGTGTGTTGATGCAAGAGCGGAAGACTATAGCTTATGGGTCACGACAATTGAAAACCCACGATAAGAACTACCCCATTCATGACTTAGAGCTAGTAGCGGTGATTTTTGCCTTAAAGATTTGGAGACATTATTTGTACGGTGAAGAGTTTGATGTCTATTCGGACCACAAAAGCTTAAAATACTTATTCTCTCAAAAAGATCTGAATCTGCGCCAACGTAGGTGGATGGAGTTTATGGAAGACTATAATTTTGAGTTACACTATCATTCGGGAAAGGCTAATGTTGTGGCCGATGCCCTTAGTTGAAAGTTTATGAGTGCCGTGGCAAGTGTGGACATTCCGGAATGGGTTATGTTGGGTGATATCAGCGAGTATGACTTGTATCTTGATGAGTCTAGTGAGGGTGCTACCTTTTTTACTCTGACTGCACAACCCACCATGATTAGCAAAATCATAGAAGCATAATAGGGTGACCATAAGGTAGAGGCAATCCATGAGAAAATCTCAAATGGAAAGGAAGAGAAGGGTTTTAACATCCATTCGGATCTCAATGTGAGGTATTTAGACCGTTTGTTCGTGCGAAAACCTTATTGAGAGGAGGTACTTCGAGAGTTTTATCATTCACATCTTGCGGTACATTCGGGAGGCACAAAAATGTACCTAGATTTTAGTCGTCAGTTTTTGTGGAGGGGCATGAAATGGGATGTCACTTCATTTGTATCGAAATGCCTTACTTGTCAACAAGTGAACGCCGAACACCAAACACTAGCAGGTTTCTTACAACCCCTACCTATAGCCGAGTGGAAGTGGGAACATGTCACCATAGACTTCGTGGTTGGACTTCTGAGGACGTAATGGGGTAATGATGCTGTTTGGGTGATTATTGATAAGTTGACTAAGTCTACACACTTCATCCTTATGCACATAGGTGACTCAGTTAATTATTTGGCAGAGTTGTACATTAGAGATATAGTTTGACTTCATGGGGTCCCGGTGACCATTGTTTCAGATAGAGACCCTCATTTCACTGCCCGGTTGTGGCAAAGCCTTTAAAAGGCATTGGGAACTAAGTTGACCTTTAGCACAGCCTATCATCCTCAAACCGATGAGCAATCTAAGCGTACTATACAAATTTTGGAAGATATGCTTAGGGCTTGTGTTTTAGATTTCAAGGGGTCATGGGAGAGACACTTACCATTGATTGAGTTTGCCTATAACAATAGTTATCAAGCGAGTATCGGGATGGTGCCGTTTGAGGCCTTGTATGGCCGACCTTATAAATCACCAATTTGTTGGGCCAAAGTAGGTGATGCATCAATGTTAGGCCCAAAATTAGTCCAAGAGACAACTAAGAAAGTTACTCTCATCCGAAAGAGATTGGTTACGGCTCAAAGCCGACAAAAGAGTTATACTGACAAGAGGAGACAACCTCTATCTTTTGAGATTGGTGACCATGTGTTTCTTAAGATGTCACCAAGGCGGGATTTGATGAGGTTTGGGAAAAATGGTAAACTATCTCCGAGGTTCATTGGGCCATTCGAGATCTTAGAGTAGATCGGAGAGGTAGCATACCATTTGGCTTTACCGCCAAAACTTTCTAGGATTCACGATGTATTTCATGTTTTCATGCTTAGAAAATATGAACCCGACCTTTCGCTTGTGCTTGATTGGGTTGATTTAGAAGTAGATGAGGACGCCTCTTATAAAGAGTGACTGGTCCAAATATTAGATACCCGAGAACAAGTGTTGAGGGGCAAGACTGTACTCTTGGTGAAGGTGTTGTAGAGACATCATGGCATTGAGAAGAAACTTGGGAACGAGAAGGGGAAGTCTGCTCCAAATACCCAGATTTGTTTAATAATAATTAGTTAATTTGTAGTTGTTGTATAATTAAATGTTGTTGTGGAAATTGGACATTTCAATGCTAATTACAAATTGTTGAACTCATTGTGATTAGGAAAAGCAAAAATTTTCTTTAAAAAAATCATTGAAGTTAATGAAATCATCATGTTGTTGAAAATGTACTAAGTGATCATATTGTTAATATTTGGCATAAATCTTGCGATAGGAGATTATTGGGTTAGAATTTGTTTTTGTAGAAAAGATTGGTTTAATTTCGGGGACAAAATTCTCTAAGGTTGGGAGGTTGTGATGCCCCGAATCATTTAAAGCAAATTGAGTGCATTAATTGGTAATCTCTATCTCTTTGTGTTGTCTTCATTATTGTTAAACCCTTTTGATTCTTGTGTTGTTATCCATTCTTTCTTATGGTTGTTCCGATAGGCACATCTTAGTGTGTTCCGAGATGTCATCTTATACTTTTGGGGATGGGAGAGAAACCAGGAAGGTTAGCTCATGTTTTGTAGTTACTTTGTCTCATCTTCTGGTTGAGACTGCTTGAGCGGTCTTTCGGCCACTCGAGTGGTGAAATCAACCTTCCAATATCTCATTTTGCAGTCTGAATTTTTGGGAGCACGCATTCTTCGCTGGAGTGAAGCTTTCATTGCTCGAGTGGTCTTTTACGGAGGGGAGTGGAGATTCTGGGAGTGGGTATTTTTTGCTCAAGCGCAATTTTGGTCGCTCGAGCGGTCTGTTCGCAATCTGCTCCAAAAATTGTGTCAAATCACTTCAAAAGGTGAGTCTTACACACTTTTCCATCACTTTTCACTTCACACTCTCTCTCTACATCAACTCTCACACTCTTTTCTCGCATCTCTCTCTAGAAAACCCTCCACCCACTTTATTTACTCCTTGATCTCTCATTATCCATTGAGATTTTGACCATAGTGTCTTCTTTAATTTTGGAGAGCTCGTCAAGGGCTACATTGTGTATTGTGGAGATCGGATTTTAACATCATTGATTTCGGAGCTTTTTAACTTTTCTTCTCAAAGTCTTTACGTAGGGATGTTCTTTTAGTTATATATATGGTTTTAGCATATCTTGTTCATTTTACTACAATTTCTAGGTTAGGTTTGGGTTATGAGATATTGAGCCCAGAAAAATGTTAGAGAAATGATTTCTTTCTCATGATTTGATCCAAGATAAATTATTTTGTGAACTATGAACCCTTTGAGGATGCATGCTTGTAGTCATTTTGAAAATGAAGGAAAAACCCTCTTTTGATCAAGCCTTAGATTTTAGGAAATTTGGGAAAAAGTGAAATTGGTGTAATATTCATGAAAATTGATGTTAAATCTCTTGAGAATTTGAAGAACCTTCCCTAGGTTGTTATGTTATTGAGGCACTCATGGAAGGATTGAGAATTTCGGTTGTATGTATGTTTGAAAATTTGGAAAATCGATAAATGGACATTGATTGTGAATATAAGGAAATGTCGTATGTCACATGGATTCGTACCTTACTATGATTTTGAGAAATATTGAACCATGGAAGCTTTACTTGAATAAATGTGAGAATTATGGAGATATTGTGCAAAGAAGATATTTATGTGTAATTATTTCTCATTTCATTCATTTGCATTACCTTGAAATATTGTTCACTTACGATCTTGACTCGGAAATAAATTCATCGTTTTGAGAAAACAGCTGTTGTTATTTAAAACATTTCAGGGTAAACATGTTTGGTAAGTCCGGTTAGGGGGTATAGATTGGAAATTAAGTTGGCCTGAGTGTCCTTGGTGTAAGACCAGAAACACACGAGTGTGGGTGCCTAAACCCTCCGGTTAGTAGTCGGTAAGATAGGATTTGGTAGTGCTTGATACGCCTGTTTGCAGACACTAGCCCTGGGAAATTACCTGAGTCCTATTTACCACTCCATTGTTTAAATCTTGACTTTCATGAAGATAATGAACTTTGAATGAAATATTGCATGAATTTTGAAAGAAATGGAAAACTTTGACATTTGAACATGGCATGGCATCGCATTGATTTATATAAGATTGCTTAAAACATATATACTTTGTTAAGATATTTGTACTAGGCCTTGTGCTCACCTCTAGTGGATTTGTGCATGAAAGGATGCGATGATTCCACCTAGTTGAACGTGTGGAATGTATTGAGGGCAAGAGGCTCTCCCTTTTTCTATGATGTTATTGCAAGCCAAGGGCTTAATATGTTTGGGTTTGACAACCTTTTTGTGTAACCAGGCTTAAGCCTTGGAACTCATAGCCTCAGGGCATCTATTTTGTTGTTCTTTTCTTTCACTCTTATATAGTTACATATGCTACGGATTCATCTTTTTAGGAGGGTGAATATGTATTGCATGTGAACATCTTTTTTTTTTTTTTTTCTTTTTTCTATACTTCTTCTATGAAATGATGTACTAATCGAGGAAGTTGGTTGATCGAGACAGGATCGTGTGTTGGGTATATTTATCTTATTTAATTTATTGTTTATAAATTTGGGGGCATTACACATATCCCCCATCTTAACCAAGAATGGTGACGCCACCAATTCGTTTACATGCTGGTTGGCAAGGTGTTCTACATCCTTGTTAATCATATTATTTTATTTTGATAGTGTCTAAATATATCAGATTTATCATAATTTTTCATACACATATTTTACATTCTTTGACACAAAATATTGTTTGTTAAAATATACAATGCATCTGGAATGAATAATATTTAAACAAGATTTTTACATAAAATACTGTGCAGTGAATAGTGAATTACTATTCATTCTTTGACAAAATTAATACACTCATGTGGTGGTGGGTTGTCTTTATTTCCATTATTGTTCTTCTCATGATTGATTAATGACATATATGCATGATGGATGTTATATGCAGTCTGATGTGTATATGAAAATATATGCATGATGCATGTTGTATGCATGTTGCACATTTTCTCATTACTATTTACTTTTTGAAAAATCTTCATGCATGTGTTGTCTCCACATTATCACTTTACTATTTATCGAAAGCGACCTTTGGCTATATTTTCAAATCTTCATCTTGCAAAATTAAAAAGAGAAAAAGTTAGCCTCGTGATGATTCCTCCACATGTTTCGAGTGGCGCGCAGAAGAGCGTCAGCCTTCCCAAACGGATAGAATTTTGGGTATAAATAGAAGAATTTTGCTTCGAAGAAAATTATGGAACTTAAATGGAAAAAAATCTATGTGCTTAGAAATTTTGATTCTATTTCTCACTCTACTCTTTCACTTTCAAATGTAAGTGTTGTCCTTGTTCTTACACTTTCATATTTACTCTTTGAGAGAGAATCATTGTAAAAGAGGGCTAAAATGCCTCTTATCTTTATTGATTATTTTGTGAGAGAATTTTGTAAAAGAGAGGCATTTATTGTTGAGTAAGGCTCAATAGATAAGAGTAAGACTTGTGTAAAATTCACAAGCTTGGTGAAGCTTTAGTGGTGTATTGATTCATTTGATAGTGAAGAAATTATCGAGAAGGATCCTTGAGGAGTGGACGTAGGCCCGGCGTGCCGAACCACTATAAATTGCTATGTTTGATTTTCTCTCACTATCTCTTTTACTTTTATATTGATTATTGTTGCTTTGCTATTTTATTTGTTGAAATTCAAATATTTTGATTACTATAATTAATATTGTGAAATTAATTTTAATAACCCAATTCACCCCCTCTTAGGTTGCATACTTGGAATAACAATTGGTATCAGAGCGAGGGCTCTAGTTTTTAGTGACTTAACTGTCTTAGAGTAGATTCTGGTAACTCCTAATTATTCATTACCTGAAGGACAAGCATCCAATAGACCACCATTGTTTAGCGGTACAAACTTCAATTATTGGAAAACCAAGAGGACTATACACACAATCTAATGATTACGAGTGTTGGAAAATCATTTGTAATAGTCCAACATTCCCTACCAAAATCGTAGATGGCCAAAAGATGTCAAAACCTGAAGATGAGTGGACGGAAGCTTATATGAGAATTGCTCAAGCCAATGCTAAAGCCACAAATATGCTGTATTGTGCATTAGATGCTGTAACGCCCTCAATTTTATTACTCGATTCCATTACCAAATACATTATTTAAAGCCAATTTCTTTATTAATAATACGAAAACAAGAATAATTATCCAAACACAAATATTCTCTCTTGTAACATCAATGAATGAAATGCTCAGATACATTAATTCACAAAATATGCCCTTAGGCTTACATTGAGGAAATACAAAACTCAAAGAAATGGAGTGAGAGAGAGAGATTGACTCTCTCTTTACAGCAAATGGCATTCTGCCTACAAGTAAAAGGCCTCATTGGCCAACAATAGCAAGACATCTTAGTCCTGAGCAATTCTTCAGCTTCGTGCCTGAAAAAAATAGTTAACAACGTGGGATGAACAATAAAATTTAGTAGAGATCTCATTGATTCTAAACAATAACAGTACATAGATAGCTATGATCATGAATAGTACAAGTCATAATTATATATGTAATGTGACTTTTGTATTTAACATCTTTTATCATTTCATAAAAAATCTAATTTCTTGATCCTTGTACTCATCAATTTCAATTTAAAGGCATTTCTCAATCTAAATCACATTTCAAACGCCATAGGCGCATTAACCATTTTCGCATTTCTATGATTCATCTTTTATGATTTCGTTACTTATTTATTTCCAAAATCGATTGACTATTGTAGACACCCCATTTTTAACCGCCTTTAAGACTTGGGGGCCACTAATTGATCATTTGATGGTGCAGGCTATGCTATGCAAAGGTTTGATTTCTTTGGCAAGGAGAGCGTCAAATCCCAACCTGGCACCCCATTTTTGGACCAAAATGATTTTGACCAGAATGATTTTAGACCTTAAAACCCTCTCTTTCAAAATATTTTTGAAAGAAGTTTCTACGATGTTCTGAGGCTCGCATTTCGTTAAATGTTGTGTTTTTCGGTAAACCGAGCAAGGACAAAGTGGGAATGAATGAAAGAGAGATGAATTCTTTGAAAAAACTTTCAAAATACCTTATTTAGGGGTTTGGGGTTGAAGAAAAGAGGAGAGGAGGGAAGAAAACTAGTTGAGAAGTTAGACACGAATCCGGTTGGACCGAAACTGAGCAGTCTTCACTAAAAGAGGGATATCTCTTAGAACACTTGTAATTTTGATGTGAGGCTGCAACCATTGGAAAGAATACTTTCGGGACTATAATTTAGACTCAAGAATGACCTGAAAAGGAGTCCAGACGAAGGAGATATGCCTGTTTCAAGTCGGGGCCAAGAACCAGTTTTTGCTATCGGCCACTGGGGCAGTGTGCCGGCCACAAATGGAGTTTGCCGGCCATAGGTCGGCCAGAAGTGACCCTTGTCGGCCACCAATGTGGCTGGTTGGCCATAAGTGTCCAGAAAGCTCAGATTTTGCAGATATTTCCCCTCCAACTATTCCCCACTGCTCCAGCTGTCTCTAAATCAGATATTTTCGACCAAGGCCTTTTTCTATATATAGAAGCCATATCTCTCATATTTCAAGGGTTATAAAGTTTTGGAGCCTCTCTCTCTACAATCTCTCTCTCTCTCTCTCTAGATTTCTCTCTTTCTAGAGCTTTTGTGCTTGGAAGCTTGTATACATCAAACTTTAGCCTATACATCCTTGGCCAAAGTGGTTCATCTTTGGGCTGAGGTTGCTTGAAGCTCTCTTGGAGCCTCCTTTGAGCTCTAGAAGGTGTTTTAAGCTTAGATTTGTGCCTAAGTTGTGCTTTGCTTCAAAGGTATAACACTTACCTTTTTTAAGCTTATTTTGCACACTTGTTTTGCCACCTTGCAAACTGTTTTTGGCTTGGTTTTCAACTACAAAAACCTCAGTTTTTGAGGCTTAAAAATGGTGGTTTGAGGCTATTTTGGAGTTAGGGGTGGTCCACCCTTCTTGTAGCTTGCTTGCTAAGTTGTTGTGCCATCTTTCAAAGCTTTTAAAACAACTCTTTTTTGGCCTCTTAGCCACCGAATTCCATGGGATTTTTAGTGGCAAAAAACTCTGTTTGAAGCCCAAAAATAGGAGGGGGTAGCCTCTCCTCCTTGTGTCTTGTTTGTAAGTGTAGATAGCCTAACATGTGAGTATGTTTTTCTACCATTTTGTGACTTGAACTCAGCATGTTTTTGCTACCTTTTTGACTTGTTTTGCTTCTGTTTGGGGATGGTTAAGTCACTTGGGGCTTGCTTTGTATGCTTGTAGTGTAATTGTGCTTGCTAGTTTAGTTTGTGCTATATATTAGCCTCTCATTCTAGCTCTTTCTAGCCTACTTCAAGCATGTTTTAGAACTTCATTTAAGCTGTTTTAGGACTGTTTTGAAGTGTTTGTCCCTTGTGAGCTTTGTATTGCATGGCTATAGTGTAGTGCTCTTCACTAGTTTAGTGGTTTGGGCTTTTGAACATGTTGTGCATAAGTTGCTTGCATGTTGTAGTATCATTTTGCATGCCATTTTAGCACTGAAATATCTACAACCTCCATCATTTCTTCACTTTTCCATTTTCTTTGAGGTTGGTTAGCCTTGAGGTTGTGTTTAAGCTTGAGATTGAGACTTGTGCTTAATGGTTTTAATCCTCTTTTGAGGGTTTCTACTAACCAACAGCATGATCTCTCTCATGTCTTAAGTCATCCTTTGGTTGACCCCTCTCTCATTAGAGGACACTCACCTTGGACTTAACCGGTTAAAAAATGATTTGGTAATGTAAAATGTGTAAACAAAATAAACAAAGTAAAAGAGGCAAGATAAGCATGTTGCGTTGCATTATATGTGTTTGGATCGGACGTTAATCCAAACACAAGGAAAATGGGACGTTTCATACTCAAAGTGATGAAACGTGTCATTTTTCTCGGTCACCGTCACCCTTGATCATGCATGATAGGGTGGTGGTTGTTTTGGTCTTATTTGTGCATTCATTAAGCTTGTACAAGCTTGGTTTTCTAGCCATCATGCATTGAAAATGCTTGGTTGATGGCTCGAGAGCCAAGAGCTACACTCCTTTGAGCTTGAAAAATGATAAGCAGTGTAGCAGTACATACATTCCTTAAAAATGCATTACTTTACCTCTGTTGCTCTCTGTTGCAGCAAAAGAAGAAGTCCAGAAAATGGGGGTGGCCGACCGGCCACTTGAACTAGCCGAGCAGCCAGTTAAGGTGGCCGACAGCCACTTTTTGTAGCCGACCGGCCACCAATGAATTTTTGTGCAAATGTGTTCCTGTGTTGGAGCAGAGGCAATCTGGAACGAAGATCAAATGAGTGCAAATAGAGGCATCCGATGGCAAGGCAAGAGCATTTTCGGGGGGGAGCAACTGAGCATGTATGCATCCCTCGTCCCTCGAGGCCGTTTAAATTGCTTTACTAGTTAGTTATCGTAGCTAATCATTCAATTCGTTTTGTAATATTTTAATTAGCTTAGCATAGCTAGTTATTCAATTGTGTTGTAATAATTAATTAGTTAGAATAGTTAATTAGTTCGTTTTGTAATAATTAGCTTAGCTTAGTGTAGCTTAGCTTATTTATTCGGACCTTCCTTCGTGAGGGCATAATGTTGTAATAAGTGTGCGTGCGTGTGTGCATGTCTTCCAACTCCACGTCTTTCTCCTTTTTATTTAACTGCTTTCGATGGTTAGATTATGGACACATTTTGATTAGCATACCTTATGTTTGCATGTTTGCATCATTCATTTGTCTTGCATGCACCGAGGCTTGGCGCATCATTCAAACTGCATCACAATTTTAATATACTTATTTGAACACGTGTTTCAAAGCATGTCATCAAATTGTTGCATTCATATGCCATCTTAGGTAGCCGAGCCTATTAATTGCATTGTTGCATGTGTTACATTAGGCATTTTGCATAGTTAGGATCATGTATATTTCTAACTAGCTTTTGTTTTGGCTTGGAGTACTCGGTGAGTGTTATGCTTTAGCATACTTGCATGAGTGTAAGTGTTGCCATGATAACATGCTTGCCATGAGGCTATGTGCTTATATGATAAACTACATGAATGGCTGTAGATGAAGGCTTGGTTGCTTGAATTGGGACAATTCAACGAATGAATGTTTTAAGCCCACTTTGCGAAGTGGCAAAATCATGTTTTAAGCCCACTTGAGGTGGCAAATCCGCGTTTTTGCCCATTTGAGGGTGGCATCTTCAAACTATTTTCAAAAACAAACATGAGTTGAGTTGTTCCAATTCTTGCGATCTTAGTCTATACTTGCTTGTGTGCGTCACATAGTAAAGTTAGATAATAACCGGAATAAGAACACATGTGTTTATAAAACAACATATCATGCTTAGCAGAGGCCGATCCTTTGATCGGGCGAGCGGGGGTGCTCATTTCAGGATCTTTCCCTCTCGTACCCAAGTTCCCAAGCCGAGGCAACTTTGGTGATGACGGACACGTAGCCTTTGGCACGAGTCAGGGTTTCCTAAATTTTCCAAAAATAAAATATTTAGGTGGCGACTCTGTAATCTGGCAAAGCAGTCTAGTTTTGGCATTATTTGATTGAAAATCGATTTTCCAAAATGATTTGCCGGATTGGACTCTTTGGTGTTTATCAATCTCACATTGTACTTTGTGAGATTAGATTCAGAACCGTGAACTGTAGGACCAATTCGAGCTCTCCGAAAGGGGGCGCGAAGAAAGTCGAGTCTACAGTTTCCAGCGACTTTGCTAGGGATTTAGAGAACTTGACTCGAACTCATGATATGTTGTTTTATCTATATTTATGTGTTTCTTTGCATTTGCATCAATGCGCCTAAGTCACAGTGTTTGCCATCTGCTATTCCTGAACGGTTTGCCGGAGGCTCGCTTGAAAAAGCTTGCCAAAAGGCTGACCGGTTACGGGCTCTACCACGATGGGAACAATCCTTGGATCTGGACTACCACTGTACTGTTTGATCCTCCTTTCACTTCTCGGTGTTAGGTGTGAGAAGTATATTAGGTAGTCTGGTTGAGGTACCATTTTTGACCAATCAACCTAGTTGCATATCGAAAGGCATAAAGACTGTTCCAAACTAGGACAGGATGCTCGCCTGAATGCAGGATTGTTTGAAACCGCTTGCTTTGCATAGTGAATCCCTAGTTCCTGACAAGATTAGGATAGGATAACCCTACCCCATCATAGGGGTGTTTTTGCTCTCACTTAACTGGTATGTGCTTTACAGTGAAACTGTACAGAGATGTGCATATCAGTTGCCAAGTTAGTATCTGTTTTGGGGGAGAATTCAGTAGAGAGCACAGTCATTCAGTTGTGATCATATCCATTCTAGTGAAAGTGGGCTGAGATGCTGTCTGTTTTCTCTTTTGCAAGGTAGTCCTGGAACCATAGCTTCAGAAGGCTCCAATATCCCAGGGGTACTTTGGACTTGTATCAATAGACTTTGTCAGGTCGGAATTGATTTAGAAGCAACCTGTGTTTACCTCACCCCCATCGGTTACAAGACGAAGGAGGTTCAGGCAGAATTCACCAGTACAGTTTCTACAACAGTCACCTCTCAGTTCACTCGGGTCTAGTCTGCTCTGGAAACAGTTGTCTGCATTCAGCTCAGCACGAGATCAATCACCCATTCCCATGGCTCAGTATCCCCCAACTAGTGTGGAAGAACAGATACAGCACCTGCAACAGACAATCGAGGCACTACAGTAGGACGCAGTCCGTCAGGCTGAAGTCACGGCCCGTCAGGCCGAAGTGATAACCTGGCTACAACAACAACAGCCATAGCCGGCTGCGGCTTCTACATCTCATACTCCTCCCACAGGTAACCCGACACCCAGAACCACTGCCCATACTACTTATGTCCAAGAGACTCAGGGCAATCCGACAGAGCCAATCCTAGAACAGGCCTCTAAAGCTCTTGTCTATCAAACCGAAGCTCCGTTTGAATTTGAGGTTGACCCAACTGCACTTAAGGTCAATAAACTGGAGAAGTTATTCAAACGAGCATAAGGAGTGAACTCCATCCCGGATTTAGACGACGGGTATACTGAATCTGTAGTTACCTTACTGGAGCGGTTTAAGATGCCACATATTGACCGTTTTAATGGCTCTAGAGATCTGATGGTGCATTTGCATCTGTTTTCTGATATCCTGAGGCCAATGGGTCTGACCCTAGCCCAGAAGTTGTCTCTCTTCGGCCGAACCATGTCTGAGATAGTCGTAATCTGGTATGTGAAATTGGAGGACTCCGTGAAACAGAATTGGGAAGAGATGGCTGAGGCCTTTATTGCTCAATACTCCTACAACACACAGATCGAGGTCACAACTCATGATCTCGAAAGTCACCGCCAAGAGCCAAAGGAGGGTTTTTCAGAGTTCGTGACGAGATGGAGAGCAAAGGCCTCGATGGTGACTACAAGGCCTTCTGACAAAGATCAGATCAGGATGATTGTTCGGAATCTACATGGCAAGCTGTTGCAGAGGATGATCGTTCTACCTCTGTTTACCTTTCCAGACCTTCATAAAATGGGGGTTCAGATAGAGGACGCCATCAGACAAGGGATCTTTGTGGAAGATAATGAGCCTTTGAAGAAGAATGTTGTTCGCAGTTCTAATGCTACTACTAATGGTAGCACAGCTGCAAAGTGCTCAGAAGTAAACACTGTCACTACTCCCTTTACTGGCCAAAAACCAACCACTTCAACTCGGCCCCAAGCCCGAAATTTCCATCCTCTTTATATGAGTCTCTCTCAAGCCTTGAGAATGCTACGAGAAGAAGGGTACCTAGAGCTCCTAGAACCTCAACCCCTTCCAAATCCTCTTCCACTAAGATATGACCCAGCTAAATACTGTGTCTATCATCAAAAGCACGGTCATGATACGAACTATTGCATCCGCCTCTGTCATAAGATTCAGAATCTTATTGACAAAGAGACCATAGCTCCACCAAAAGGACCTCGGGCTAGTACTGACCCGTCACCTCTACATCTCAATTTAATCCATACACTCCTATCCACCTACAACCCCAGCATATACATCACCCCAGCCCATTTACCCAAGCCTGAGGTGTTCATTCCAGAAAGCACAGACTTGTGCATAATGGATGCACTCGAACCCCAATCATTGCAAACCTATGAACCCAATACTTCTGAGCTGATGAGAATGATTGAAGATCTTCAAAGAACAGTGGTAGATCTAGCCTTTGGGATATTGGCTCCGTTATCGACCACATCACATGCCAGAAATTTCATGCCAAAAAGCTCCCTAATCTTGGGACGGGCTGCATTTAAAGAAGGCCAATCCCTTGGCAAAGTGGAGGCAAGTGGTAAGAACAAGGTAGGGGCAGGCATTGGTCCCTTTGAACATCTTCAGTGGGCTGTTGAGGCTTTGAAAGCCGAATGACTGAACAAACAACAAGTGCTTGCAGTTGTTGCAAAAACTGTGAATGACACTTTTGCCACTTAAGATGAGAGCATTCTAAATCAAGGGGCAAGCCGGGAGAAGGGCTGTCGTACCAAAAATGCCCCTTTCAGCTCCAATCCTACACTCGGAAAAGATCATCAAACCCAGTCAGCACCTGTCAACCCCTTTGCTGGTACATCCATAACTCCACAAACCTCGAAGTACCAACCCCGGGGCCAGAGGGTCTTCGCACCGCTTTACATGACCTTATCCAAGGCTCTTCAAATCCTTATAGGGCAAGGCCATCTCAAACCCTTTGAGCCTCAGCCTCTCCCGGATCCCCTTTCAGCTAAGCATGATCCGGCCAAGTACTGCACCTTCCATCAATAAACCGGCCATGACACTGACAGTTGTTTTCGTCTTCACCATGAAATACAAGATTTGATTGATAAAGAGGTCATCGTCGCACCAGGTCCTACAAAGTCTATCGGTACTAGATCAATGAACTTAGGGGATAATGTGATTATGTGATCGAGGGAACGAACCACCTGCTAATGGTGCTCATTTTTACTCCAGATGTGGTGGATGGCACGCATTGTTTTGAGCAATTTGCGAATGCTGTTTATTTTACTTTCTGATTTGGGTATTAAGTCAGTTCCGTTGTGTTGTTTTGAGTCTGTCTTGCTGTATCGAGTCAGTCCTGTTGTGTTAGAGTCGGGTGATTTCGGGGGTGTTACCTCAGGCATCACTTGCTTGTTTTGTGTTTGTCTTTTACACCCTTTCTTTTGCGTCTGTTTCTGCCATTGAGCCAGTTGAGCCAGAAGTTCTAAATGAAACAACAGTGATTTTTACACTTTTGCGTCTGTTTCTACCATGGAGCCAGTTATGCCAGAAGATCTAAATGAAACGGCAGAGATTTTCATCTACTTTTCTGTGTCTTGAAATCATTGCATTGACATAAGTTTTTCAAAACTTTTCTAACACTGTGGTGAAAACAAAGAGAGAGGAATTCCTCGGGATTTACAAAAATTTGATCAATTGAGAGGAAGAGAGGCGTGCTAAGCCCTTAATGAATGAGATCATGTTTGTTAATGTGAGTACTGAGAAGGATCATGGCTTGATCCAGATTGGTTCTACATTGTCTTCAGCGCGAGCGACTAGTCGTTTTCTTAAAAGATTTCAAAAATGTTTTGCGTGGTCCTACGAAGACATGTGTAGAATTGATCTTGAGATTGTGCAGCATAAAATCGCTCTCAGCCTCAAGACTCAACCCTCTTTGCTTTCAAAACTTTAACCTTGACTCAGAATGTTCAACGATCAACCAAAACATGAGGCTTGAATGGCCGGATTGGAAGCAACCCTTGAACTATGGGCAAAAAGGTCAGATCAAGAAGGGCAGATGTCATCAAAGGAAGCTTGCAAAGCTAGATCAGAAGCAGCCCTTGAACTAGGGGCAAAAATGTCAGATGTGCTCAAAGATTCAAAAGATGGGTCATTCCGCAAACCAATGAAGACTGGAAAGAAAGCCAAATTCCAGCAGCTGGAAGAAGAAAATTTATTGTTGAAGGACAATCGAGTTCCTATCCACAATACTAGGGGCAAATTCAGACCCGATTGGACGGGCTCCTACATCATCAGCAAACAACAGCCATTCTCCTAGATTCAGATAGCTTAGAGATCCTATGGCCAATCAACATGGACAAAGTTAAACTTTTTTTATCCTTGCGAGCCTCGCTGGGCCAAAAACCCGGAAGGGCGACCCAGGCAAAAGAAAAAGAAAAAAATGAAAATAAAATAAAATAAATGAAAAGAAAATGAAAAAAAAAATGAAATGAAAAGAAAAAGAAAAGATGAAAAGAAATGAGAAGAAAAGAAGAAAAAAATGAAAAAAAGAAAAGAAAAGAAAAGAAAAGAAAAACAGAGCTTGCAAGGTTGAAAACCCGAAAGGGCGGCTTTGGCAAAAGTTAGAGTGCAAAAGGAGAGTGTCAATACCTGAGTGAACCTCAACCCGAAACTACGTACGGCCTGATTCCCATCTTTGGGATACGTAGACAACTTCATCCTGAAGTCCGGCCCCAATCATTTTCAGCCTGCTTGGCTCATTCATGTTGATTGGTTTATCCTTGTTCAACTCAGCTATCTTGTCCATGTACAAATTGGCTTGCCTTCGTTCAAAATCAGTTGTTCTATTCTGTTGGAGGATTCAACTACAAGACAAATCAAATTCAGATCTAAGGTTGTGCATCTCAAGAGTAAGTTCCGTGTTGGTTGAGCAATGGCCATTTGCAAAAACAATTTTGAAGATTTTTAGTGGGGTTGACTAGTCTTCTCGAAAATTATTCTATTTTTTCAAAACTGGACCATTTCTTGGGCTCAAAAAAGGAAAATTTTTAGTGCTCACAACCTAACTTACATGATTTCGAATCAGAAAGTCGAACAAGTGTGTTAATCTAACTTTCATATTAGTCAAAATTGTTTTAGTAGAAAGCCAAAACAAAAAATGGTCAAAATGATGAACTAGGGGCACAGTTGAGTCAGGTTTTCTATCTTTTTCCCGTCGTCAACATACTTGCCAGAAAGGGCACCATACTTGCCAGAAAGGGCGCACCATACTTGCCAGAAAGGGCACCATACTTGCCAGAAAGGGCACAACTGAAGCTAACAACAGAGGCCAAAAGCTCTCTCATCCTCTAAGCAGCAAGGTATCAAGCCAAGTACGAAGCATGAGCTGGAATGGAGCAGGATATTCCACTCCCTCATCTAGACAAGTCTGATTACATCCAAACTAGCCAAGGGCATCGTCAACCGATATCAGTTGCAGATCTGCTACATATCTTGTCGCATCACAACCCCCATGTGGGAAAGTTCACGAGTTGTGAGCGAAAGAAGAAGAATCTAGTAGAATACTAGGGGCAAGAGCTCACAACTTCCTATTTATCCATCAACCACCCAGGGGAGGGATAAAAAAATAAGAGAGATTGAAGAATAGAGAGATGTGCGTCAAGAGGAAAAAGTGAGAAAAGGGTTTTTTCAGAAAACTAGAGATTGAGTGCCATAGTGATGTGAGGATCACAAATGAGAAAGAGTGGGAAACAATACCTGAAGAAATTGGCTCCTTGTGAACTTAGAGGTCTCTCACCATTGGAACACATCTGAGTGTTGTGTGTGTGTGTTTATTTGTCTCGATTCTTGTTTTGAGTCATTTCGAGTGCCAATAGATGTATTTAGGTTGTTTTATCTTTATTTTCCTTTGTTGAGTCATTTTGACTGTGGTCAGTCATAGGCTCAATACCCGGTTAAAAATAAATCATTTTGTGCTCAGAGTGCTATGCCGTTCTCCACATTTGTGCAAAACAGGATTTGTTCTTTCATAAAACTACAGGGTTCAACCCAGGTCATATGAGAACAATAAAACAAGGACCTATCTGAAGCTACATGGGTTCCAGACTACAAAGCAAAATAAAATAAGGAAAATCGGAGCATCTGAGTGTGTTTCACCTTCAACAAATTCCGAGATTGCATTCCGAATGTACCTCCTCAAGCCTTGTCAATGCTCCAAAGTATGAGTGTACTTCTACCTCAAGCTCAAGCTCAAGCCTACTTCAAGCCAGAATGGCGATCAGAATTGCTCTCCCTGAGCACCATTTCCCTGTCAGGGGCATCCTGCCTGTGTTTACAATAAGCTTCTAGGAAACCAACTGCGACGGTGGAAACTAGAGTTCAAACAACCGATGCCTAGAACACAAAGGTTTGGAATTTTTGACACAAAAGTCTAATTTAAATACCCAAGGGTGTATCATCGGCTTGAAATCTGTATGGTAGCCCCATAGATTGAGATAGCATGTGTGCACCTCAATTCTGGATACTGAACCAACTTAGTCTGTCACCCTGTTGGAGAATAGGGAAAGTTGTGAATATGATTAGGAAGACAAGCGGCATCCATGGCTTCTACATACAGAGGTTACCCCTTGTCAACATTTCAGGACCTTTGAACTGTGAGTTGAAGGTAAGAGTTCGAAGAACACAAGGGGGAGATCCCCGTAGTAAAGCAATTCATCGCCACTCGCCCCACGAGATGCTTTCTAAAGCACCACTTTGTTTGTTTATTGCATTCCTTAAACATCATGCACTACGTTGCTTGCAACATGTATCATATCATCACACTTATTGCATTTATTTGCATCTTGTGTTATCTTGTATCATTTATCCCTTTACACTGAGCAGCGTTTAGGATCGTTGTCCGTCGGGGCTTTCTCAGGTTGCGTGGAACGCGCTCTTGATTGGTTTGTTTTCGGACCTCTTCTCACAATTTCAGCGTGTTTGGAATTTATCTCAGGTTGCGTGGAGCGCGCCCTTGAGTAGTTGTTTTTGAACCTCTTCTCACGATTTCAGCGTGGTTAGAGTGTTCTTTTCCTCACACGATTTCAGTGTGTTTAGGATTTGTTTGTCCTCTTCTCACGATTTCAACGTGGTTAGAGTGTTCTTTTCCTCACACGATTTCAGCATGTTTGGAATTTATCTCAGGTTGCGTGGAGCGCGCCCTTGAGAAGTTGTTTTTGAACCTCTTCTCACGATTTCAGCATGGTTAGAGTGTTTTTTTCCCTACACGATTGCAGCGTGTTTGGGATTTGTTTGTCCTCTTCTCACGATTTCAGTGTGGTTAGAGTGTTCTTTTCCTCACACGATTTCAGCGTGTTTGGAATTTATCTGAGGTTGTGCGGAACGGGCCCCTGAATTGTTGTTTTTGAACCTCTTCTCACGATTTCAGCATGGTCCTCTCACGATTTTAGTGTGTTTGGGATTTGTTTGTCCTTTTCTCACGATTGCAGCGTGGTTAGAGTGTTCCATTCCTCACACGATTTCAGCGTGTTTCGAATTTATCTCAGGATGTGAGGAATGCGCTCCTGATTGATTTTCTTTGGATCTCTGCTCACGATTTCAGCGTGGTTAGAGTGTTCCTTTCCTCACACGATTTCAGCGTGTTTGGGATTTGTTTGTCCTCTTCTCACAATTTCAACGTGGTTAGAGTGTTCCATTCCTCACATGATTTCAGTGTGTTTCGAATTTATCTCAGGATGCGTGGAACACGCTCCTGATTGCTTTTCTTTGGATCTCATCTCACGATTTCAACGTGGTTAGAGCGTTCCTTCCTCAGACGATTTCAGCGTGTTTCGAATTTTTCTCAGGATGCATGGAACGCGCTCCTAGCGGTTTGTCTTAGGACCTCTTCTCACGATTTCGGCGTGGTTAGAGTGCTCATTTGCTCACACGATTCTAGCGTGTTTGGAATTTATCTCAGGTTGCGTGGAAGACGCTCCTGATTGGTTTTTCTTTGGACCTCTTCTCACGATTTCAGCGTGGTTTGAGTGTTCCTTTCCTCTCACAAGTTCGGCGTGTTTGGAATTTATTATTCCTCCTCTCATAATTCCAGCGTGGTTGTAGTATGTCACCCCTTTGCATCTACTGCACTACCTATTACATCCATTACATCATACCATCTTATCACTTGCATCCTTTTCATGATAAGCTTAGTTTGGCATGTGCACATACATTTCCTTTGTTGAAGCATGGTTCTGTGATAATGTATACGCGCCTATTCCACTAAGAGAATTGTGGTTTGAGGGTTTCGACACCTTTTCTGTGTTAGACGTGGTCTGTTTTGTGTCCATACTTTTTCTAGGTAAAATGTGATTTGGCCTGCGCCTTATTCACTGCATCCATTGCATTGTAGTTTGTTTTCTTGCATTCAGCATTTAGGATCACGATCTTTCCTCAGCAGATCATTCCTCACTTATATCATACCACCCAATTACTTGTATTCTTTCTGCGAAACTCATAGTTCTGCATGTGCATGCACCTATCCCACTAAGAGAATTGTGGTTAGAATGCTCTGGCACCTTTTCTATGTTAAATGTAGTCTGATTTCACATTTCCATCCCTTTATGATATTTGTGTGGTTTTGCACTGCTTGTGGTTTGATTATGTCATTTACATTGTTTTGTTGCATTGTGTATCATTTACATCCTGCCCCTGAACTACACTGGTTTGATTCTTTGTAAAGGGATACATAGGCAACCCTCGGGTTTAACCAACTGCATTTACATTTTGTTTATTTGTCCAAATCTTCGGCCTTGTCAAAAATTGGTCGTCTCTGGGCTTTGACATTCACTCACGTTATTTCATGACTCTAAGCTCTGTCAAAGAGGGGCAACTGTAGACACCCCATTTTTGATCGCCCTTAAGACTTAAGCGCCACTGATTGATCATTCGATGGTGCAGGCTATGCTATGCAAAGGTTTGATTTCTTTGGCAAGGAGAGCGTCAAATCCCAACCAGACACCCCATTTTTGGACCAAAATGATTTTGACCAGAATGATTTTAGACCTTAAAACCCTCTCTTTCAAAATATTTTTGAAAGAAGTTTCTACGATGTTCTGAGGCTCGCATTTCGTTAAATGTTGCGCTTTTCGGTAAACCGAGCAAGGACAAAGTGGGAATGAATGAAAGAGAGGTGAATTCTTTGAAAAATATCTCAAAATACCTTATTTAGGGGTTTAGGGTTGAAGAAAAGGGGAGAGGAGGGAAGAAAACTAGTTGAGGAGAAGTTAGGCATGAATCCGGTTGGACCGAAACTAAGCAGTCTTCACTAAAAGAGGGATATCTCTTAGCACACTTGGAATTTTAATGTGAGGCTGCAACCATTGGAAAGAATACTTCTGGGGCTACAATTTAGACTCAAGAATGACCTGAAAAGGAGTCCAGACGAAGGAGATATGCCTATTTCAAGTCGGGGCCAGGAACCAATTTTTGCTGTCGGCCACTGGGGGAGTGTGCTAGCCAAAAATGGAGTTTGCCGGCCATAGGTCGGCCAGAAGTGACCCTTTTCGGCCACCATTAGTGGCTGGTCAGCCACCAATGTGGCCGGTCTGCCACAAGTGTCCAGAAAGCTCAGATTTTGCAGATATTTCCCCTCCAGCTATTCCCCACTGCTCCAGCTGTCTCTAAATCAGATATTTTCGACCAAGGCTTGTATTTTTCTATATATAGAAGCCATATGTCTCATATTTCAAGGGTTATAAAGTTTGGGAGCCTGTCTCTCTACAATCTCTCTCTCTCTCTCTATAATCATCTCTCTCTAGATTTCTCTCTCTCTTGAGCTTTTGTGCTTAGAAGCTTGCATACATCAAACTTTAGCCTATACATCCTTGGCCAAAGTGGTTCATCTTTGGGCTGAGGTTGTTTGAAGCTCTCTTGGAGCCTCCTTTGAGCACTAGAAGGTGTTTTAAGCTCAAATTTGTACCTAAATTGTGCTTTGCTTCAAAGGTATAACACTTACCTTCTTTAAGCTTATTTTGCACACTTGTTTTGCCACCTTTGCAAACTATTTTTGGCCTGGTTTTCAACTACAAAAACCTCTTGTAGCTTAAAAATGGTGGTGTGAGGCTATTTTGGAGTCAGGGGTGGTCCACCCTTCTTGTAGCTTGCTTGCTAAGTTGTTGTGCCATCTTTCAAAGCTTTTAAAACAACTCTTTTTTGGCCTCTTAGCCACTGAATTCCATGGGATTTTTAGTGGCAAAAACTCTGTTTGAAGCCCAAAAATAGGAGGGGGTAGCCTCTCCTCCTTGTGTCTTGTTTGTAAGTGTAGATAGCCTAACATGTGAGCATGTTTTTCTACCATTTTGTGACTTGATCTCAGCATGTTTTTGCTACCTTTTTGACTTGTTTTGCCTCTGTGTAGGGCTGGTTAAGTCACTTGGGGCTTGCTTTGTATGCTTGTAGTGTAATTGTGCTTACTAGTTTAGTTTGTGCTATGTATTAGCCTCTCATTCTAGCTCTTTCTAGCCTACTTCAAGCATGTTTTAGAACTTCATTTAAGCTGTTTTAGGACTGTTTTGAAGTGTTTGTCCCTTGTGAGCTTTGTATTACATGGCTATGGTGTAGTGCTTTTCACTAGTTTAGTGTTTTGTGCTTTTGAACATGTTGTGCATAAGTTGCTTGCATGTTGTAGTATCATTTTGCATGCCATTTCAGCACTGAAATATCTGCAACTTCCCTTATTTCTTCACTTTTTTATTTTCTTTGAGGTTGGTTAGCCTTAAGGTTGTGTTTAAGCTTGAGATTGAGACTTGTGCTTAATGGTTTTAATCCTCTTTTGAGGGTTTCTACTAACCAACGGCATGATCTCTCTCATGTCTTAAGTCATCCTTTGGTTGACCCCTCTCTCATTAGAGGACACTCACCTTAGACTAAACCGGTTAAAAAATGATTTGGTAATGTAAAATGTGTAAACAAAATAAACAAAGTAAAAGAGGCAAGATAAGCATGTTGCGTTGCATTGCATGTGTTTGGATTGGACGTTAATCCAAACACAAGGAAAATGGGACGTTTCATACTCAAAGTGATGAAACGTGTCATTTTTCTCGGTTACCGTCACCCTTGATCATGCATGATAGGGTGGTGGTTGTTTTGGTCCTATTTATGCATTCATTAAGCTTGTACAAGCTTGGTTTTCTAGCCATCATGCATTGAAAATGCTTGGTTGATGGCTCGAGAGCCAAGAGCTACACTCCTTTGAGCTTGAGAAATGATAAGGAGTGTAGCAGTACACACATTCCTTGAAAATGCATTGCTTTGCCTTTGTTGCTCTCTGTTGCACCAAAAACAGAAGTCTAGAAAATAGGGGTGGCCGACCGGCCACTTGAACTAGCCGACTGGCCAGTTAAGGTGGCCGACAGCCACTTTTTGTAGCCGACCGGCTACCAGTGAGTTTTTATGCAAATGTGTTCTTGTGTTGGAGCAAAGGTAATCTGGAAGTTGGTGCAATTTTCCAAGATCAAATGAGTGCAAACAGAGGCATCCGATGGCAAGGCAAGAGCATTTTCGAGGGGGAGCAACTGAGCATGCATGCATCCCTCATCCGTCAAGGTCGTTTAAATTTCTTTACTAGTTAGTTAGCGTAGCTAATCATTCAATTTGTTTTGTAATATTTTAATTAGCTTAGCATAGCTAGTTATTCAATTGTGTTGTAATAATTAATTAGCTAGAATAGTTAATTAGTTCGTTTTGTAATAATTAGCTTAGCTTAGTGTAGCTTAGCTTAGCTTATTTATTCGGACCCTCCTTCATGAGGGCATAATGTTGTAATAAGTGTGCATGCGTGTATGCATGTCTTCCAACCCCACGTCTTTCTCCCTTTTATTTAACTACTTTCGATGGTTAGATTAGGGACACGTTTTGATTAGCATACCTTATGCTTGCATGTTTGCATAATTCATTTGTCTTGTATGCACCGAGGTTCGGTGCATCATTCAAATTGCATCATAATTTTAATATACTTATTTGAACACGTGTTTCAAAGCATGTTATTAAATTGTTACATTCATATGCCATCTTAGGTAGCCGAGCCTATTAATTGCATTATTGTATGTGTTGCATTAGGCATTTTGCATAGTTAGGATCATGCATATTTCTAACTAGCTTTTGTTTTGGCTTGGAGTACTCGGTGAGTTTTGTGCTTTAGCATACTTGCTAGAGTGTGAGTGTTGCCATGATAGCATGTTTGCCATGAGGCTATGTACTTATATGATAAACTGCGTGAATACCTGTGGATGAAAGCTTGGTTGCTTGAATTGGGATAATTCAACGAATGAATGTTTTAAACCCACTTTGCGAAGTGGCAAAATCATGTTTTAAGCCCACTTGAGATGGCAAATCCACGTTTTTGCCCATTTGAGGGTGGCATCTTCAAACCATTTTCAAAAACAAACATGAGTTGAGTTGTTCCAATTCTTGCGATCTTAGTCTATACTTGCTTGCATGCGTCACATAGTAAAGTTAGCTAATAACCGGAACAAGAACACATGTGTTTATAAAACAACATATCATGCTTAGTAGAGGCCGATCCTTTGATCGGGCGAGCGGGGGTGCTCATTTCAGGACCTTTCCCTCTCGTACCCAAGTTCCTGAGCCGAGGCAACTTTGGTGATGACGGACACGTAGCCTTTGGCATGAGTCAGGGTTTCCTAAATTTTCCAAAAATAAAATATTTAGGTGGCGACTCTGTAATCTGGCAAAGCAGTCCAGTTTTGGAATTATTTGATTGAAAATCGATTTTCCAAAATGATTTGCCGGATTGGACTCTTTGGTGTTTATCAGTCTCACATTGCACTTTGTGAGATTAGATTCAGAACCGTAACAAGAGTCCGAACTGTAGGACCAATTCGAGCTCTCCGAATGGGGGCGCGAAGAAAGTCGAGTCTACAACTATTAATCCTTTGCACCCTTGTGCTACTCATTTATATCAAACAATAATCATATTATCATCAAACTCAACAATCATATCACGATGCTACTCCAACTATTTTCACAACGCATATGTTCATTAATAACTATCTGTACAGATATATGCAAATTGACAATCAAATAAACAATTGAATAAACAACTTGAGGACTCACTAAGCCTTATATCAGCACCATGTTCTCATCAAGCCCATGTCTGCCTACTTTACTGGTTGCTAGTCAGAAGGAACGTATTACCTCTATATAGCACAGCCTGCTTTACTGGCCGCTAATCGGAAGGAACGCATTACCTCTATATAGCACATCCACCCACTTTACTGGTTGCTAGCCGAAAGGATCGTATTACCTCCATATAGCACAATCACATTTCACAACACGAGTATCTCAAATTCATTCTATTCACTCTCATCTATTACTCAATTAGACTGTTCAATTGATAACGCATAAGGTTTCATGTTAACCTATTTGTCATCAATTCTATAACAAATAATACCATCCTCCACCGATGACCAATGACAAACCCTCTAGACAATGACCCAAATCTCATATAGAAACAATATAATTCTCATAACAATTCCATATTTGATTTCACTACTTTCAGTCATCAATAGTTTTGGCATAAAGTAAATTTCAAGACCATTACGCATATCCCTTCCTTTTCAAATTTCCTGTTACAAGTTCACAACAATTAATTGTAAAATCATTATCTTTTCTTCGTCTATTTATATTCTACTATTTCAAAATTCTGATTTCATTAAATGAAATTCCCAACATATTCAGTATAGTTTCATTACATGACAACCGATCCATTTCCTTTCCATTTCAATTTCACAGTAATCGATATGACTCGATAAGTATAATCGATTTACCTCATTCTCAAATTATTAAACCAACAATTAAAATTAAGCTTTTTAATTAAATCACCATAATGATGTTCCAATTTCGTAAAAGTCTCAATAATTATATTGGTGAATGTGACTTGTATCTTCGCGAGTCCGTTGAGTCTGCAGTCTTGTTTTCGGTGGTTGCACAACCTACACTTGTAAACCGAGTGATAAAAGCGCAAAAGAGTGATCTTGAGGTAAAATCCCTCTGGGAGAAGATCTCTAGTGGGAAGGTAAAGAAAGGCTTGAATGTGTATCTCGATTCAAGTGTTAGATACCGTGATCGTCTTTTCGTGCCGAAGTCTTAGAGGAAGTACTCCGAGAGTTTCACCATTCACATCTTGCGGTGCATCCGGGAGGCACAAAGATGTATCACGACCTTAGTCGCCAACTTTGGTAGAGGGGAATGAAGAAAGATATGTCCGTGTTTGTATCGAGGTGCCTTACTTGTCAATAAGTAAAGGCCGAACATCAGAGGCTAGCGGGTTTGTTGCAACCATTACCTATAGCCGAGTGGAAGTTGGAGCATGTCACGATGGACTTTGTTATGGGTCTTCTTAGGACTTAATGGGGTAGTGATGCGATTTGGGTAGTTAACTGGTTAACCAAGCCGACGTACTTTGTACTTATGCGCGTGAGTGACTCAGTAGATTATCTTGCCGACCTTTATATTAAGGACATAGTGAGGTTGCACAGGGTCCTAGTAATGATTGTCTCGAATAAAGATCCACGTTTTATGGCCCAATTGTGGCAGAGCCTACAGAGTGCCTCAGACACAAGATTGACTTTTAGCACTGCGTATCATCCTCAAACTGACAGGCAGTAAGAGCGTACTATTCAGATCCTTGAGGATATGCTTCAGGGTTGTGTTCTTGACTTTAAGGGGTCGTGGGAGAGGCACTTGCCCTTAGTGAAGTTTTCCTATAATAATAACTTACAATCGAGTATCGGCATGGTGCCGTTTGAGACCTTATATGGCCGACCGTGTAGATCCCCTGTGTTGGGCCGAGGTGGGTGATGCCCCAATGTTGGGTCTAGAGTTAGTCCGGGAAATGACGGAGAAAGTTGCACTTATCTGTAAGAGGTTGGTTACGGCTTAGAGTCGTCAAAAGAGTTATGCCGACCGTAGGAGGAGACCTTTGTCTTTTGAGGTAGGAGATCATGTCTTCTTAAAGATATCACCTAGACGGGGTTTGATAAGGTTTAGGAAGAGTGGGAAATTGTCCCCCAGATTTATTGGAACCTTTGAGATCCTTGAGCGGATTGGAGAGGTAGCTTATCGTTTGGCCTTACCGCCACAGCTTTCCAGGGTACATGACATGTTTCATATCTGTATGTTTTGGAAGTATGTGCTGGATCCATCACAGGTGTTAGATTGGATCGACTTAGAGATAGATGAGGATACCTCGTATGAGGAGAGACCAATGAGAGTCTTGGATACTCGAGACCAAGTCTTGCGAGGCAAGACAATTCCTTTAGTTAAGGTATTGTGGCGACATCATAGAGTTGAGGAAGCAACTTGGAAACGTGAGTTGGAAGTCGGTGAGAAGTATCCGGACCTATTTGTTAATGTTTGAGCATGTATTGAAACTTTTGTTATGTTGATTTAATATAAACATTGTATATGTTTTGGAAATATAAATTGTATATTCAGTATTGAGGACTTGTTTATCATGTTGATGAGAATAAATGACCGGTGGATGGGTCATGGTGTTGGAATTGATGGATTATCATGGTTGTAATTGGTTTAAACATGGTTTTAAAGTTTGATTTTTAATTTCAGGGACGAAATTCCTTAAGGGGGGAGGTTATAGTGATTCTGGTTTAAGACCTGACCCATTTGATATTCTGGATTCGAGTTTCTTAGTTTTGTATTGTTGTTCTTGTCTTATTCCTCTTTTCCTTTTTTGGGTTTGGCTATCAGGATGTGTTGATTGTGTTTGGAACAAGTTGGTACATCGTTTTTCAAAAACCTTGTTGTTCAGAATTTTGCTCTTACGCTCGAGTGTCACTTTTTGAGCTCGACCAGTCGTTGTGAGCTCTCAGTACTTTTGCAGGCCTACAAAATTACTGGGAGAGTGTATCCTACGCTTGAGAGGTGTTTCCTACGCTCGAGCGGTCATGCACTCGAGCGGCCATTCTTGCACTCGCTGGATGGTCTTCAGTTTGTAAAACTACTGAAAGTGTGTATTCTACGCTTGAGCGTCACTTGTTGCACTTGAGCAGTAAAACTTAATGTGTCTATGCGCTCAAGTGTCACTTCTTGCGCTCGAGCAGACTGTGCATATATCAGTTCGTAAAAGTCATTTGTTACATCACTTTTTCATCTTTTTCTCTCTCTAAACATTTCAAAACCCTAAATCTGGAGCTCCTCCCTTTAGAACTTACTCTCTCTGTCTCTACAAATACACCAAGATCTACGCATTTCTCCACCCTACTCCCTCTATTAAAAAGGTAGAGCTCACCTAGAGTTTCGTTCTCATCCGAATAAAGTTGGATTTCGACTTCCTTGAGGTTTCTTCACTCTCTTCTTCGTCTTCTAGCTTCGAGGTAAGGATTTTCTACACTATTTTATGATTTTTAACTTAGCTATTTATTTTTCATAAACAATCTTGTGGTTTTGGAGATTTTGAACAAACCTAGGGTTTTGGTTTAAAATCAGAGGAGGGGTTTTTCAAATGGATATATGGAAAATGGTTGTGGAAGTGGAAATGAGGTTGAGTTGTGATAAAATTGTTGATTTTGATACTTGAATTGGATTTTGGAAGAATAAAGGGGTTTTGCCCTAAATGTTTCAAATAATTATTTTGTATAAATAAATGAAATTAAAGTTGGAAATGTGAAATTCGATGGTTATTGATATGGATGGTGGAGTTGGATATGTATTATCACTCACCTTGAAATTTGGAAAGTTTATCTATGTTAGAGATTTTATATTTGTTTAGAAAAATCTATTTTGGGCTATCTCTGGAAGATAGCTATGATTGTTGTAGAAATTGCATGAGGATTAGGTGAATTAAAACTAATTTCTCATCCATGTGCATTGAACATTGTTGCTCATTTAATACATTGCATATATATATTGGTGAATGTTGGAAAGAGGTGTGTATCACCAAATTAAGTTGGCCTGTGTGTCTAGGGCGAAAGTCTCGAAAAACTTGCGTATACAAGGGTGTCGATTCCCGTGGGCAAAGTATCCATAAAATGGCAATAATAGTGCTTGTATAGACTACGTTTACATGAGTGCCGTTTGACGGTTTCCCGCAGATGAAATATCCATGAAAGGTTGTACTGATTTGAGATTTTCCCTCTTTCGTTTTCTATTCTAAAAAGCATGACTTTGAGAATGGTGATATAGACTGAGCATGTCATTGTTTTCGGAAAGATAATGTAAAACGTTTTGATATGGGCATTGCATGTGCATAAAACTTTATATCTTTGTTAAGATTCATATATTGTGTTAGATTATTTCTATTGGCCTTTAGCTCACCCTATATGGAAAAACCATTTTCAAGTGTTGGTGAGATGCCGCTTCCAAGGCAATAGCTTGGGAGGATTGGAGCAAAGGCTTCATTTTGTTTACTTGTTAATATTTTGTATAAGCCTAGGGCTTTATATGTATTGGAATTAAATCCACTTTGATATAATCAAGTATAGTCTTGGAAAGTTGTAAGCTTTTAGGGCATATGATTATCTGTGTAGCTTTCGTTTCTTTCTGAATCTTGTAATACATGTTATAGATTCAGGAAGTACTGTTTATGAATGTATATCGCATGTATCACTTTTTGTATATCAAACTCTGATTAATGAAAGCATATCTTTTCCCCTATGTTGTTATTTGTTGGTTATTATGAGATAGGTAGGTTATATTTATTTCGAGGTGTTACATGGAGGTTCTGGTAAGGCACTAATTTCTAACCCTAAAATTGGAAGCCCAGCTAAATGAGCTACATCTAAAATGGTTGGAGATATCATTCCAAATCTAAGAAGCATTAAGTTACAAGATTGTGACCAAAAGTAAGCAGCAGTAGCAGCTATTAGCCATTTGTTCATATCGAATTTGAGGGTCAACAGTGAAATTACCTCACAGATGCCTAGATGTGTCCATGCATTTAAGTCATGGGCTTCAATTCATTTGACCCTATTTTTCCAAATGGAGTTTGGTTGCTGCCATGATCAAAGAGGGTTTTTGCTGCTCTCCCAATTCACCCAGTTGAGTTTTGATTGATTAAGAAGTATGGTTTCACCATTTGCAATTAGGTAATATGGAGCTGATTCATATGGAAAATAGGACATAAAGGTAGGTCCTAGGGCTGCTTTGGCTACTGTTGTGGTATTGGGAATCATAGTTATGTCCAGCTTTAGAGAATTGGTGAGTTCTCTAATGGTTTGTGGGAATCGAAGATATTCATCACTTATTTCATCTACTTTCTTTGATTTTGACTTCTTGGGAGCCATGGTTCAAAGTTTTGAGTTGTTTGGTTTCCTGGTATGAGAATTTCGAAAGAAAGATAGTGGAGTTGAAGTGAAGTAAAGTTGAAAGGTTTGAGTTTTTCTAGCTTGTGTTAGGCCCAGTGTTTGAATTTGTTCAAATTAAAAGTATATTATTTATTTGGGCCCAAGTGATGAATTTGTTTTAAGTCAAAAATCATTCTTATTTTTTTAACTTATATAAGGAGGGACATTATTTGTACCCATTTTTGTAAAATTTCCTGTCGACAGGTGGACTAATTGAATGATGACATGTGGCAATAGAGTCAAAGTGGAGTCATTCAACATTTAGAGGGCTACATGGCATGAGGAAATGATCATGGATAAAAAATGGTTGAGGCAATTATGGAGCAATTACCAAACAAAGTTATGGACTTAGTGAGTCATTTGCAGAATAGAATTTGTGTAGAATGAGAAACTTTGTTTTGTCGATGTGATGCTCAAAGTATTGAGTGACATGTGACAAGATGTAGGAGAGTTAATTCAATAGGAAGATTTGAAGACTTGATAAAGTTTGAAGGGTTGAAAGTGAGGAGGCAGTTACGGTAGTAGTTTGGAAGTTATGCCCGCAAATTTTTAGGAAAATGGGATCATGGGCTAGAGTTTCAAGGAGAAGATATAAAAGTAAGAAATTTGTAAAAAGAGGGGACATCAACAACACAACAACTTAGATTTTATCTTAGGAGTAGATGCTTGTATCTAGGAGTAGTTTTCTCAGTGTAATTTGCCAGTTAATAATTTTGTGAACTTTGATAGTTTCATCTTGAAATTATCTTCGTTTACTTTGTTTATCTTGTTACTTCTCTTGTCGATTGTAATTTTGTTTCAAGAAAGTCCTTATACTTTCAAGGGATTGAATAAAAAACACAGTCACTTGAGGTTCTTGTTTGATTGTTTGGTTTGAATTATTGTTCAATTCCTGTCAATTGGGAGGTAGCATAATTTTTACCAACAATAACTGTATTGGATTTTCTCAGATTATTGAGAAAATTATTCTATTCTTGTTTTGAAATTGTTTATACGTAGAATTTTTTTTTTTTTTAATTATTGACAAAACTATTGTGTTGTTATTGTTGAATTGTTTGTCTGTGGAAACTTTATAAGCATAAAATTGATCCTTTGTAGTTTTCAAACATTTTGTAATGCTGTGTTTGGTTGGGGAATTTGGGAAGGGATTTGGAAAGGGAAAGGGAAAAGGTGTGTGAAACTAGGTGAAATGTAGGTATATTTTATTCACATTTTACCTAACTTTTCCCTTTCCCTTTCCAAATCCCTCCTCAAATCCCCCAACCAAACACAGCGTAACTTTTTTTTTTAGGTAATTCTGTAACTAAGAAATGAAAAGGAAAATAACATGTGATTCTTTCACTTGTTTAAGACAATATATTTTTTTCGGCACTGGTTGTATTCCATTCTGATTACAGCTCTGACCTGACTATTGAAGAATCTGATACCAGAAAAAGCTAAAGCACTGACGTTTCTCATATTTGAATTACGACCTTCATGCGTAGATACCCTAATATGGAGGATAGAGGATGAGAACTGTAATTTCCCCAGAAGTGAAAAGCAAAGGGAGAAGAGAGAGTAAGTCAAAAGAAAAAAAAAAAAAAAGAGGAGAGAGAGCGAGAGAGAGAAGAAGAAAAAAATAGAAATTTTTATTAGAGGGTAGACAAAAAACAGATATTGATTGAGGAGAGAACAAAATAAGAGTAAGGGAAGTTTGGTCTCTGTTAAATAGGTCTCAGTCAATAAAATACGTGGCAAACAGTGATTGAACTAGCACATCGACCGCACCACAATCGTGCCTTTGTGACAGTAGCAAAACCATGCCCCTATAGTCTATATCAATATATATACCATGGGAATCTCTTGTATATTTTGATGGCTTGTTTTTTTGGTTGTCCATTTAATCCTTTTATTTATTTTGGCTACTTCATTATTATTTTAACTTATTTTTTGATGATTGGGTATTTGGACTACTTTACACGCACCTTGAATAATCTTGGAACCTACGCAAAGTGTTCATTTCACATGGATCAGACAAATCTCTGAAAGAGTTTGTGGACGTGACCTCAAAAAATTGATAGCACCTAATAAGAGCTAAACCTGAGATCTAGAAGGAGTATACCTTCATACTCCAAGTTACTTGCATTCCCTAGTCCAACCCTTTGGGGTTTTGACTTCATTGTTACTTTAAGTCTTTTAGATAATTTGGTTATTTTGTGATTTCTTAGTAAATTCACATTTTCTTTATTTAATTGACTTTAGCCTCATGGATGGATTAATGATTACATTTGAGGAAATTTATTTTATTATCCTTTTTACTTTGAGAATATGAGAAATTATAAATACACACCCTCTGAGATTTGTTTAAAAAAATTATTTGTTCTCTGTGATTGTAGAAATTACATCAAGTCTCTTGAAATTTCTAATTTCATAACAAATGACCCATGTTATTAATAAATCATCAAGTTAATTAATAATTTTTAATTATCTTAGAAATTTATTTCAATTAATAATTTAAGTAATTTTATCATTGTACATGAGAGCAATAGAAATTTTATTTTTTTAGCTAATTTTGTTAAATAAATTTCTAACAATTTGTAATTTTTAAACCATGAGAAACAATGTATTTTAAGTAAATCTCAAGGAGTGTATTTATAATTTATCCTTGAAAATATTACAACTCCACCTTTGATGGGCCTATGGTAATTTTTTGAGTTTGAAGGTTTTTTTTTATTACATTTGGATAACTTTAGTTTTATTTTTATTTTTTTTGAGAAAAATTAAAAGACATATATATAGACAAAACAAAGCTCAATACAACATATTCACATCCAATATATAAAAAGAACCACCAACAACCAAAAAGACATAGCAAACAAGAGAAACCCATCAAGCAACAACATTCAAAACCACCAGCCACTACAGCAAAACCCTACAAAAAGATTTTTAAAAAAAAAATACATTCAAAAAGATAGAACTAGATGCTATCAAGACCCAAACATCTGGATCAAAGAGCTCTACGCCGAGGGGCCGAAAAAGGCTTTGATTGCTGATACTATCTTTAATTCGTGACTCTCTCTTGCGCTTGTCTTGATCATGGTCTTGGGGTTGAGGATGTTAATGTATATATGGTATATATTCTTACATATATTAGGTATTGATTTCCTAGATATATTAGGTATTGCCATAGTTAGATCTCTTATAGGATACTCTTTCTTATAGTTAGATTTCTAGTAGGATACTTTTTTTCAACCTATATATACAGGCCTTCTATTGTATAAGACAATTCATTCAATACAACACATATTATTTCCTCTCTCTCTATTATTCTAACATAGTATCAGAGCTATAGGTTAAGCTTTTAGTATTTTTCGCCTTACAGGCGGGCAGCAGCCTTGCCTTGGCCGCCCGCCAGACCTCAACCTATTCCGCTGTCATGTTTTATTGTCAGTATTGTTTCCTGGTGATCTCTTCCTTTATCCGCTGGTTTATTCTTACCCCAAATATCTCTGTCATATATATATATATATTTTTTTACTTGAAATACATTTTTTTTTCTTTCCTCCACTCTATCTTTCCCTCTGCTTTAACCTCAAATTGGTTTCTATCTTCAAACCTATTTGAGTTTGAGTAGGGGTATTATACCTATATCATGGTGAACATGGTTATACACTATGCAAACCACCTAGCCGCCTCCTTTGGCGCACAATCCAAGCCGCACTATCTGGCGCACAACCCAAGCCGCCTCCTTTGGCACACAATCCAAGCCGCTTCTCTCTTGGCACACCACCAAACTCGCCCCCTAGCGCACCATCCAAGCCGCCTCCTGGTGCACTCAGTCATCTGTTGTAAACCACCTAGCCGCCTCCTTTGGCGCACTCAGTTATCTGTTGCCATCATCGTTCAGCATCACGTCATAAGTTATGTGTGTGTCACGCTTGCTGGTTCAACATCTAATCTCTACAACAGTCCGGCATAACCCCGTAAACTATCCCAACATTGATTCCGGCTAGCTCCTACATCGGTCCGGCATGACCCCTTTAAATTGTTCTGGCATTAGTTCTAGCCAGTTCCTATAATGGTCTAACATGACCATAAACTGTCTCTCGGCATTAGTTCCAGCCAGTTTCTATATCGGTCCGACATGACCTTAAATTGTCCTGGCATTAGTTTCAACCAATTCCTACAATGGTCTGACATAACCATAAACTGTCTCCCGGCTTTAGTTCCGGCCTCTGATCTATTTCAAGCGCCCTTGCGCTCCCGTTCGAATTTTTCAATCTATTTGCCTTTTATTTTATTTAGTTTTATTTCATGTTTTAGTTTCTCTCTTCAAATTGAAGATGTTTATCCTTCTTGAGTTTGAGGGGAGATGTTAACGTATATATGGTATATATTCCTACATATATTAAGTATTGATTTCCTAGATATATTAGGTATTGCCATAGTTAGGTCTCTTATAGGATACTCTTTCTCATAGTTAGATTCTAGTAAGATACTCTTTCTCAGCCTATATATACAAGCCTTCTATTGTATAGGGCAATTCATTCAATACAATACATATTATTTCCTCTCTCTCTCTCTCTCTCTCTCTCTCTCTCTATTATTCTAATAGAGGAAATTCACCAATAGCTTCCATATCGTCTGGATCCACATTGTGATATCTTGGGGCTCGGATTCGCTTAGAGCGCCCCATACAAAAATTCACATCTTGCTTAGAGACATGTTCTAATGGTGGGTCATCAAGATCACTCACAACTAGGGAATGGTGTTTTGGCTTGGGCATTTCCTTCGCATGTGGTATTGGTTCAATGGTATCATGGAGGGGTGCTTCAGACTGAATATCTTGACTAATAGCTTATGACTTGTCAACTTGAATATCTGTCAGGGGAAGTCTTCTGTGTTTGAACCTCAACAACTGACAAACTTTGCCGATGTAAGGACTTAAATGAACTAACGGCTATAAGGTTGTGCCGCAGGTTACGATCAATTAACAGGATATTCCTACCCAATATCACTTTTCTCTTTTGCTTGAGAGACTTTTTGTGAGTAACTTCACTTGTGAGACCCTCTCCTAATTCGCCACCGTTGCCTTCAAATAAATCATTGCCCCCTCCTTACCAAAATCAACTCCTTTGTTACCACCATTAATCAAAAAAACTGATTGGAAACTAGAAAATGGATTAGAAACAACACTACTATTCAAATCACTACTTGGACCCCGTGGCATTGTCTGGCACTACTTCGATAAAGTGTTGTTCGTGACTAGGTCTTCATCCATAACATCTAAATCTCCACTATTAACAGTTGCACAATAGTTTTCCAAAAATCATCACAAAAGGTATCTTTGATTAAAGCGATTTCAAGAGGGTCCAAACTAGAAAACAAGTCATGTGGTGTCAGACGTTTCATATTGTCTTGATTTAAGTTTGTGTCCATTACAATACCTTTACCTTTCTCTTCCTTAGAGAATCGCCTAATATCCGACTTAGAGTTGAGAAGGAAGCCCCTTTTCTACACTAGTAACACTCTAAAATCACCAAGTATAAATCAAGAAGAACATAGTAGAAGCTTAACAACTACAAAATCACACCCGTAGACAATGCATAACCAATATCAAGCACAATAGGACCAAAAAAAACAAGACTTTTAGTAACTGAACAAAAGAACAACAAAATAATGAGCCCTAAATATGAAAAACAACCTAAAAATCCCTAAGAGAGAAGTCCACACAAAGCTGATAAAGTCTAGATTTGTTGGGATTGGGATCAGGATCGGAATCAGGATCAAGCTTGTGAGAAAAGGGATTGCAAAAAAAACAAGAGAAAGAGCAGGGGAAGACCGGGTTACCACTGGACACAAAGCTGAAAGTGGCTCAAAGCACAACCGTTTAATATGTTGAGTTCATCACATACATTATTATGATAATTTAAATCGTTCATTTTATGAGTAATTTAATGTATCATTTAGATTTCTCTCAACCTAAAATCTAAACTTGAGAGAATTTGAGGGATTTGTCGAGTCCATCACATGTACCATTTTGATAATTTAAATTATTCATTTTGTATGGAACTTAGTATATCATTTTATGAAAAAAAAATTAGGTTGATCCGATAACTGTAACATTTTATTTTTATCGTGTTTGTTTTCAAAAGAAATGATAACAAGTATAATTTTGAAAATAGACTATCTATTTTTTTAGATACAAACATAATAAAATAAATGGATATTTATCAATAAATCTTATCTCACAAACAAGTACTTCAATTAGTTCCAAGTTTTTTCTATTGATCTGTTAAATCCTATTAGTGGAGAATTTCTTTTTATGTGGTCCTATTTTTTATTCTGGTAGTGTTTTGGTGGACAACTATATCCTTTTATTAATGTGATAGGTATAATGTGATACTCCAATGTGGTAGGTATTAATGTGACACTTTAACGATGTGACACTCCAAAAAAATTAAAAATTTCTTAATGTACTTTTCTAAACATGACCAAGTATAATGCGACACTCCAAAATTTTTATTACTAAAAAAAAAATAAAAATAAAAAAAAAAAAAAAAAAAACCCAATAGTCTATTTTTATCAAACATGACAACATGGCGGTATGATATGACACTTCAACGAAGTGACACTCCAAAAAATTAAAAACTTCTTAGTGTACTTTTTCTAAATGTGACAACGTGGCGGATATAATGTGACATTCCAAAACTTTTACTCAAAAAATAAAAAATAAAAACTCCTTAGTGTACTTTTTCCAAATGTGACAACGTGGCGGGTATGATGTGACACTTCAAAAAAAATAAAACCTCCTAGTGTACTTTTTTGCAATGTGACAACGTGACGGGTATGATGTGACACTCTAAAAAAAATTAAAAACTCCTTAGTGTACTTTTTCCAAACGTGACATGTGATACTCCAACATGACAGGTATGATGTGATACTTCAAAAAAAATAAAAACTCTTTAGTGTACTTTTCCCAAATGTGACATGTGACACTCCAATGTGGTGGGTATATAAAAAAATTAAAAACTCTTTAATGTACTTTTCCCAAATGTGACACTCTAATGTGACGGGTATGATGTGATACTAAAAACTTTTTAATTTACTTTTTTCAAATGTGACCCTATAATGTAGCGGGCAAATGAGTCATTACACATTCAAAAAGACTAAATGGATTACAAAAATAAAAATAAAAATATGAGACTACATGAATTACAAGTTCAAAATATAGGACTTATTGATAAATCTCCCTAAAATGAAATAAAAAAAGTTACAATTGTTGGATCAGTTTTTTTTTTTTTGATGGATGATTTGAAATTTATTTAGTCATATTAATTTCTATTTTTTCATAAAAAAATTAAAATAAATTCTAAAAATCAAACCAAAGAAGACACAAATTTGTCACAATAAAACCTGTGCCTTGCACATGTATTTAGTGTGTATATATATATATATGTGGCAGTGGCTTCTCTCAAGTTCAGAATTGGATTAGAGCGTACTGTAGGGCCTTCGTGGATCCACCATGGAGCCTACATCCGTTCAATGTGTAGGGCTCGCCAAATACTTCATGTTTGTAAGAAATTATGTTGATCGGATATTGATAGCTACTTGATCAACTCAAATTTGTGTTAACGGTAAGTATGATTTTAAAAATAAATTATGAACACAAATGTGATCTGATCAAGTGACTATTGATATCCAATCGAAGTGATTTTTTACAGAAATGAAATATTCGACGAGCCCTACATATTCAACAGTTTGAATAATTAAACGGACCCAAAATGGCCCCAAATGGACAGAATTAGGCCGCCAAGTTAGAATACCAAATTAGAGAGGGTCCAATCCCATATATATGTATATATATGAGATAACATTATTTAATAAATAAAATATAATAAAAATGTAATATCATAGGGATAGCTATCGGCCGCCCAACTCAAGCCAGTTTGATATTTTTAAGATTGGAAAAAATTATTTTGTTCATAGAACCCCGCTAGACTAATATTTTGTGTGCATCTAATATTTGGGTTGGGCTTGCGACAAAGAGTTCTAATCTAGTCTAGTCTGTCTATTTATAAAATATTAATTATAATGTTATATTATTTTAATTATAAAATAAAAGAGAATATATATATATATGCACTTCGTTTTAGAATTTAAATTAAAACATTTGTTAAAAATTAAATTATTTTACTATTAAATTTTGTTAACGTTTCAAATTCAAATAATAAATAAAGAATTTAATAATTTAATATTCATCAAGATGAAAATAAATAAAATAATAATAATAATTCACAAGTAGGTAGCTTGGGATTTAATTTTTTTTTTTTAAGGTTTAGACTTCGGATGGCTAGTTTAGACCCCATGTCAAGCCAAAGGCTTGGTGTGAAATGACACATTCTCGGGCCATTCTATTTGAACCTAAATATTATCTCAATATGTCCAACTCAAAATTAAAAATTTTAATTCATATTATATCTTAAAATGAATTTATTAATAAGGACAATACATATTAAATCTTAAAGGGTCCGTTCATTGGACCCTTATTTGGTGAAAAGGACAACCCAATTTATTTTATTTCATAAACTTCCTAAAGAGGAAGCGCACAATTGAGTAAGGACAGAGTAAAAAAAAAAAAAAAAATTCTTGGACAATATTGTCCATGCATATATATATATATATCTCATAGAACTCTTTTCACGAGAAATATTTTTATTTTATTTTATACAAATTTTAAAATGTTGTGTATGTGTATTTTTGGTTAGTATGCACTCTATTTTTTGTAACAGCAAAATGTTATTATGAACTAGAATAACATGTTACTGTTAAATAAAGTAACATGTTATTGTTTTTTTTTTTTTTTTTTTTTTTTTTCCATAGTCAACATGGTTTTTGTTTGATAAATCTTGATGAGAGAATTCTAAAAATACTAATTTTATTAATAATTGTGATAGAGATCTTCACACATATATGACCTCTACAACCCCCACTCTCATCCCAACCACTCATAATATGGGACTCATACATACATGAGTGAACCTCACACACACATGAAGGGCCAAGATCAAATTGGGGGTCATGGAACCCTCAAAAACGGGGGTCCCAAACATTTATGTTTTATTAAAAACCGACATTTATATCAACAAAAATATTTAAGAGCACTAAAAGTAGAACTCTAATGAGAGCTTTATTATGTGGCAGTGGGCCCCACACATGAATGATTCGAGGTATGTGTGTGTGTTTTTTCTTTTCTTTTTTTAACTTCATGCCACATCATTAGAGCAAGTGTTAGAGCTCCAAATTTAGTACTATGAATTATTGCTCTTATATGAAAAGTCACATTATTTTAAAGTTCAAAATATTACTCACTAAAGTGTATTTTGATAATAATAGTATGTGTTGGAGTTTTTAAGGAAAACTTTTTGTATTTGTACTTAATGCATTAAAATTGTATTATGAGAGATTTTGACCAAATCCCCCAATCTTAAAACATTATTTTTTTTCCCTCATGGTATACCCTAATCCAATTATACGTATTCTTCCTATTCAAATATCTTCATCTTCTTTTTTAAGTTTAAATTATTTTCTCTGTTTCGTCTTCATCGTTCCAAAACTCCAATTCACCCCACCAAAACTCATCATTAGTTGCAAATAGAATGAGAATAATAATTAAAACAGTTTTTTGAAGCAATCTATCAAAGAGGAGGTAAATATCTATCTATCTATGTATTAAAGAAAAGGAAATTTCTAATTAGAAGACTCTCAAAACTCTCATACTATTTTTTTTTAAATTTTTATTTTTTAAATAATTAAAAAAATCTTCTATTGGCTAGCTTTTATTGAATTATTTAAAAAAAAGAGTAGTAATTAATCCATTTATATCCCTTGATTTATGACTTTCAAATTGAAAGTATGTATAATCTATTTCAAAATTCAACTTTGAAATAGATAAGAGATTTTCAAAATATTTTAGAAATAAAGGATCAGTTTGACTATTCAAATTCCTTTATTAGATTTATAACTTTAGAATACAAAAATTGTTAAAAATTATAAGTGATAGACACAAAATACAGTTAAAATTTGTATAATAAGATATCATATATACTTATTTTTTAACTACATGAAATTAAATTTTAAAAGATCATAGGTGACATTTAACTACTCTTATTTAATTTTTAACTTATTACACCTGAGTTCTTATTTTTAGATTATTTTTCTTACAAATTTAAAAAAAATTATAGGTAACATTTCACTCTTATTCAATTTTTAAACTACTACCCTCTTCCGTTATTATATTATTAGAGTCATATTTGATTTTTTTTCTAGGTTTATCTTATTTTATTTTTAAAATTTAAAATTTCAACTTTATTTCTTTTTTTTCAATGTTCATTTGATATTTTCTGAATTTATCTCTATCTCATTTTTCTAGAATTTATTTAATTTTCTCCTTCTATATTCTTATAGTTTATCTTTAACTTTAAACTTGATTTTTTCCTTATTTTTATCTTATATTTACAGAATCCACTCTCGCTTTTGATTTTCAGTTGAGTTTATTCTTTTTCAAGAATTTATCTAATTTTCTCTTTGTATATTCTTGTAGTTTATTTTCAAATTTAAACTTAATTTTTTTTAATATATTTTTATCCTATATTTATAGAATTTCAGTCTTATTCTTCATTTTCAATTGAATTTATCCAATTGAGTATATTTCAAAAAAATTGAATTAGTCTTGCATATCTATATAAATATAGCAAAATCACTTAAATCTATTATTTAAATATCTATCTAAATTAATATCAAAATATTTAGTTAATTTTTAACATGTTTAATATTGTTTATCATCTTTTGTTACTTACTCGTACATAACACAGATTTTACGCTAATTCACATAAATATCAAAGTACAATTATTGATTTATGTGTTTTTTGTTTTTTATTTTTTTACATAAAAGTGAATATTCAGCCTTTTTCTGTCATTGTTGTTCGGATTTCCAGAACCGAATTCAGACTTTCAGAACCAAACAAATTCACTTTGTTTGGTTCTGGAAGTCCGAACGCAAAGTTTGCCCTCTCCTTTGTGCTTTCACTGGTGTCGAGTTCCCTGTTCGTGTTCCCTACATGTACGTGAATAAAATAAAGATTTTTCAAAGGGTTTTTCAAAAGTAATTTGGATTTTTTAATTTGTTTTATTTGGATGTACCTCAAAAGAATAATTTGGGAGAAAAAATAAGGTAACTGAAAATAAATTGTAACCCTAAATAATTTAATAGGGTTTACTGAAAAATTGGGCTCACTTAAATAATTTTTTGGTGTAAATAGAATTCTTTCATATTCTCGGACTATATAGTATAAACCCAGCCCGGTCCGGAATTTGTCTAGCCCTATCATGCTATAAGGATGTTAAAAAAAAATCAATGAAATCGGTAAATCGATCCAATCTGATTTAAATCGTTGGTTTGGTTTGATTTTTATTAGTTTCAATTTTGATTTTAAAAATGGTGAAACTGTTCAAAATGGTTCATTCCTGGTTCCAAAGCTTTTGTTTCAATTCCGAATCAAACCAGACCGTGACGTATTTGTTTATTATTATTATTTTTTACTTTTATATGTAAAAATTAAATAATGAAAAGCCTATTATAAGATTTAAACACTAGCGTTCATTGTAAAATTAATTATTAATAATTTGTTTACTAACATAAAATATATATTTGTTATATAAAATTTCTAAAATTATAAAATCAAGCCAATTCAAACCGATTTCTATAAATCGATTCTAGTTTAGCTCTATAATTTAACTATTTGGTCACAGTTCAAATTATTTTGAAATCGATTCTCATGATTCAATTCCTAATTTACACTAAAACCGAACTAATCCCATCCGTGTGCCCTCTCATGCTATGGCCATTTTTGAGATGATCATACGTGTACTAGGCGAGCAAGGGTTACGTAGGCCAGACCTACCAGATCACTTCTCTGGACAGAGTTTAACTGCCTTCGGAAGTCTACATCGCAAGAAGTCCTTTTTTTACCGGTTTCTTTCTCACGCTTCGCTCTCTCTTTTCTTTCTTCTACATACACTCCCCCTCAAAACAAAAGCCTCTCTCTCTCTCTCTCTCTCTCTCTCTCTCTCAAATCTCCAATTCACCAATCTCAATCGGTCTTTCAATTCAATTTCACAATCGCAATGACACATTTCTCTTCACTCGTCTCCAATCAAATCCGGTTCTTGTTGCAGAGCCTCAACGATTCCAATTCCGACTATGTTTTTCAGGAACTCTCTCAGGTATTTCTTCCACATTCTCTCTCTCTATATATATATATATACACATGCACATAATGTAATACACGCGAGCGTGAATGGTGATGATGACCCTGTCGTAGTCGTGATCACTCTAAACTGTAAAATGTATCTGAATTTTGATTATTCTGCGTCCATGACAATGATCATAGCCTAATACTCCACTGAATTTCTCATTTTTAATGAGCTAGATAACTTTCTTTTACCCCATTTTTCCTGTTTACCAAACAATCGATGGTTGTTTCCTACTGCATTTTATTAACTGAATCATTACGTGAATTCGAGTCTTCCAATTCAAACACACGCATACATTTGCATACATACAGTATGTATCTGTTCGCTCTATCTCGATAGACGTGATATCCTCTAGAATTTATGTAGTTTAAAAGAGTTTTTTTTTATTTTTTTTTATTGGTTTGGTTTGAGTTGATTTGAATTTTCATTATCCAGAAAATGATGTAATCATAGTTGTTAAAGCCTCAAGGATTTAAGCTCTCTCAAGGGGCAAAGTAAAGTGTGCCCTTCAATGAAGTAAGGGGCGCGTGCGATAGGCTTGCATGTTAAATACCCTTGCAAATAAAAACAAATGGAAATATGAAACACGATTGAAAACAACATAAATTAAAATAATCTTTGACATATCAGCAAAGAGAATTAAGTAAATGCATATACATGTAACGTTTTGCAATTATATGCATCCACTAAATAAAATGCCGATTGCATATTTGTAATAATGCAAAAAATAATTGTACCCTTTTAAGTATATTTGTAAATACTAATAATTATGCATTATCAAGTAGTCAAGCATAAGCTCAATGTATAATTAAATAAAAATATATATTAAAAATGAGTACACACAGTAATATAAATACAGGACCGTGAATATGATATAAGGAAATTCAATCAGCGAGTGTGGGAAAATTAGAAAGTAAAGATGAAGATATAGTTGGATTTAAAATTTTTTTTTTTTTTTCAGAAAAAAAAAAAGGTGTATATTTCTGGTGCTTGGAGTCTAACTGAGAATGAGACACTTTCTTTGATCTTGACTAGCTGGGTACTTTTTGGGGGGCCTAGGTGTGCCTTTAACAACTATGGATGTGATGAGTCAGTTTTAGTGTTTCTGGTGATGGGTTTGTGATTTGTGAATGGAAATATTTCATGGTCTAGTGCAAGCATTTCTAATTGATTAACTCATTGCTTGTTCTTTTTTTGTTGGTGTAGTTTGTTGAATATGGATGCGAGGGTAGTATATTGCTGCTTCGAACCTGCTTGGATCATACAAATTTTCGTGAGGGAGACATGCACAACATGCAGCTTAAGCCAGATTTATTAGCTGCAATATTTAGATATTTACTGCAATGGCCAAATTTTAGTACCGTGTTTTGTGAAGCAATGAGGACCATGGTGATAAGTGAACAACTTCTCACGGATTTTTGTGATGCATTACACTTGTCAGTGTCTGAAAAAATTGGAATTGGCCTTGCTTTGGCTAACTCCGAGAATGTTGACATCAGGACAAGTGGTACATTATATGGATATATATATATTTTTTGTGGTATCCTTGCTTTGTGGTTCATCCAATTTGCAGATTATGATTTGAATAACTGTTGATTGTTTCTCAGGCCAAAACTTCTGCATGGGCCAGATTGAGGAGTTGCAGAGAAATTCTGCTGTTATAGATTCTTCCGAGCAAATTCAAAATATTAGTATGTTTTTGATTCGCTCAAAGGGCCTTTCTAAGTATGTTGACTCATTTATGCAACTACTTTCTTTGATGGAGCCAAAGGAGAGGACTCCGCTAATATTAGCTCCATTGCTTTCTGATGATTTCTATGAGGCCAGGTTCTCATCTCTCCGTTATTTGTTCTCTTCTAACGAACCATGAAGTGATGAAATTTATTGTTTGCTATATTCTACGGTTTAGTTTAGCGGTAGCCCTCCTAATTGTCTCTGTGCCATTTGTGGTTGCTGTAGGAATATGGAGTTATTCTATGGTTGCAGAGAAAATGAGTTTGATGACATTTTAGCAGAGATGATGAGTGAAACCAGCATGGCTGATATTCTGTCCGAACTGGGCTATGGATGCACTGTTGACGCTTCACATTGCAATGAGGTGTTATCTCTCTTCTTGCCTCTCACTGAAGCCACAGTTTCTAGAATACTTGGCACAATTACTCGCACCCATACTGGTCTTGAGGACAACCAAAATTGTTGTTTAACATTCTACTCTGCCATTGGTAGCAGTGCCACATGTGAGGCATCATGCCTGAGCTCTTGGAATGTTCATGTCCTTGTGGATTCGATTAAGCAACTTGTAAGTTTGATTTGCAATTTCACTTCAAATGTTTATTATTTTCTGGTATTAATAACGAGCCAAGGAAAAATTGGTTTCTTACCTAGATTATTATTTTCTGAGAGCAGGCTCCTGACATCAACTGGATAAATGTTATGGAGAATCTGGACCATGAGGGTTTTTACATTCCCAGTGAGCGAGCATTTTTTCTTTTCATGTCCATTTATCTTCGTGCATGTCAGGTATCATATTTATGCTTCTCTATTGGAGACTCCACACTTGTTACTTTCTGTGCAGTTAGTCCTTGATCAGTAGAAAATAATTTGTGCAGGATCCCTTTCCGCTGCATGCCATATGCAGGTCTGTCTGGAAGAATGTTGATGGTCAATTATCTTTTCTCAGATATGCTGTATCAGCATCACCAGAAATATTTACATTTTCTTGTTCTGCTAGGAAACTGGTATGGATTGCTGCATTTCATGTCTATATATAGTTTTCTTAATTTGTTTTTGTTTTCTTTGCTATTTAAATTAAATGGTGTAAAATTTGTTTTTCTGTAGGCATGTGCTAATGGATGGAAAGTTAATGAGGTTCCACATGGACTTGCAAACCATGCATGGTTATCTCTTGACCTTCTGGAGGTGCTGTGTCAGCTAGCTGAAAGGGGCCAGGCTAAATATGTTCAACAGATTCTGGAGTTTCCTCTTAAACAATGCCCTGAGCTTTTATTGCTTGGGATTGCCCAGATTAATGTATTTTCTTCCCATTTTTATTTCTCTATTCTTTTGATAATATGTTTGGTAAGTGATGAAATCATGTTATGCCTTTGCAGACTCCCTATAATCTGCTCCAATGGGAAGTGTTTTCCACTGTTTTTCCCATCATAGTTGGTGATGCTGCTGAAAGTGGTATCGTGCTTCAGCTTTGGCAATCTAATGCCAAGCTCATGTTGCGAGGATTCATTGATACGATGAAAACAGATCAAGGCAACATTGTTATAGTTTTGGAAATTTGCCAGGAGCTGAAGGTAAAATTGATGTTGGCTTGGTATTGATTTCCTTCTGCACGATAGCTATCTCTTGTTCTTCATTTGCTAAGTAACTGTTTGAAAGCTTTTTAATACTATTCACTTGTGATGTTACTTTTTTCGTTTCATATGATGCTTAGCGTGATTGATGTCATTAGATGTAATTATTTTTTCTCCCACCAAGTATAATCACTTTCTTTCTTCTTATTTTCATTTTTTAATAATTCTGTGCTTCATGAGTTACACCTTTGTCGGGCTATGTTTAGTATGGCTACCTTGTTATGACTTCACTCCAGGCTTACTGTCCAAAGGGGCAAAATGCAACCCAGAAGCGTGCACTATAAGCCTTTAAAAGTGAGGCAAAACAGAACTTCTGAACTTTCCATATATATTCTATGGGTGCCATTGCTGTTTGGGTACATATTTGGAGGCAAGATAAACTTGTAAGAAGTTGTAGGCAGTGTTGTTTGTTGGGCACGATGAGAGAAAACTGGTTTGGATGGCTTGGCCATGTGTTGCAAACATTGTAAGTGTACCAGCAGGAAAGGGTGATATGGTTCAGATCGAGGGTGTTGCAAATAAAGGTCACTGGGTGGGAGTAGTGAGGAAATAAGGAATTGTGTATCTTACCATTACTCTTGAAAATTTCATTGAATGGTAAATGGATTGCATTCTATTGGAACCCAGCTTTTTATTCAAAATCACTGCTGAAACTGCTTCACCGGTTGTTTTGCTGTATTCTGCCAAAGTGTGGTTTTGGTTCTTCCTTTGATTCTCTTTTCTTTCTGTTTGATATCAAGTAAAAATGCTCTCATTGTAAGTGCTATCTGCTAGTGTCTGTTTCTCTAACTTCTGTTATATTTTTTGATCATATTACAGATTCTGTTGTCACTGTTGGAGCAGATTCCATTTTATTTTAGCATTCGACTGGCTGCTCTTGCTACACAGAAGGAATACATAGATCTTGAGAAATGGTTGAATGATAATATAAGAACTCACAAAGATGTATTCTTCGAGGTTGGTTTTTTTAATTCTTTTTAATTGTTGATGATAGCTGATAACCACAACAATGATGCCAAGGTCAGTTTTTTTAAATTATTTTTTTTGAATGCAACAAAAATCATGGAGACTATTCTATAACACACTATACTCATATTGCTACTGTCAGGCATGCCTGAATTTTGTAAAGGAGATACTTTTCCCTCCAGAAGATATCTCTGCCAATTCCTTCCATCATTCTGGTGCTCTTGCAAATTTAAATGTCAGAATAAGTCCAAGGTTTTTAAAGGTTCTATTTCTTTGCCTCAGTTGTGTTAGATGCTATTTATCTTCCTTGCTTTCTTCATGCATTTGGTGGCTTGCAAGTTGTAACATACATTATTTTTCAGGCCCTTGAAGATAATAATGTACAGATTACCTCTGAGAAGCTCTCTGAGGAACTGAAATGGTTGTGCAAAGCATCCAAATATGTTGGTCTAAGACCTCAGAATGTTGAGAATTCAGAAACATTGACACCCAATGGATATGCAAATGACACAGAGGCAGACGCAAACACTTACTTGGTTCAATTATTTGATGGTCGGCTGTCTGTTGATGATATGGTTCAAATACTTGCTCGTTTCAAGGAGTCATCTGAGAGAAGGTAAATTGTTATTTTGTTTTTCTGAAGTAATCATAATGAGTGCGTGAAAACTTCTCTTTGCATGGCTTTGGTTGTTTGTGGTGCCTTCCTGTTCTGATATAGCACTTATTTTCATGGCTTATTGTTATGTGTCTAATCTGTGACTCTGTATTTCTTATTATCACCTCAACCCTGATAAAGAATGTGCAATTTTTTTTATTTATTCAAATATAACTGTAATATATTTGCATCTAGGATTCTAACTTTGACGGGGCGAAAATAGATACAACTCCTAATTGGAAAAAAAAAAAAAAAATGGTGTAAAAGCTCAATATCGATTTCTACCAACACAAAAAAAAGTAAATAATATCGGTATTAACTAGACATTCTTTGTCAACATAGTTGACTACAAAACTAAAATCATACAGTTGAATATATTCTTTTGTCTGCATTAACTTACAAAAAAAACTAACTATTACTATATGTTTCTATCTACTAAAGCTAGGCATTTGAAAACTTTGTGCTCAACACTTTTTGTGATATATAAAACATCTATGATAGGCTCAAATCAAAACCTCAAGCAATGTCTTTCTCAATATATGTTATTAAGTAACTTGTTTAGTCTTGACAAGTTTCATAGTTGAAATTGTGCATTCCTAGGGGTGGTTGTAACAGGTAAAATTAACATAAGAGGATAATTCATTTCAATAAGTAATATCAAGTTTCATGAACTCATTGTAAAAAATGTCATGTCAAATGCAGGCGTTATTCCCGTTTGCCGAGGATGAACAAACAAGAACGGACGCAAAACAAGTAGCATAAGCAAATTAAAGTGTGATGTATAGAAAAAAAAAAAAAAAAACATAAATGAGACAGACAAAACAAGAATGGTAACAAAACAGGACAAAAAGAATCATATAAACAACTCTAAACTATATATATATGTAAATGACAAATAACATACATAGCAAACACAATGGACCAATATTTGATAAAACTCAACTGGAAAACTATTGAATTTTTTTTGTTTTATAATTAATTTGGGGTAGTGAACCTCTATAGGTTTGGGGTGTGAAACACTCTAATTTTTTATCAAAGAATGTGAAAAAGGGTTATTTATTTATTTATTCAAATATAACTAATACAATTGGGCGTTGTTTTTTATTTATTTATTTTATAACTAATACAATTGCATCTTCAATGTTTTTTTTGATAAGAACATTTAATTAATGAAAAAGAAAGCACCACAAAAGAGGTGCACCTTGTACGTGGTGTATAGAAACACAAAACATATCCTTCCTACATTTCTACATGGATGTACAAATCTACCAAAAGTCATCAAAATCATTTAAAGGTAAAGCAAAAGACTCCCTAAGCCAAAAACAAGGAGATGTCATTTGGTTTCATTTGTGATTGCTTTAGAAGATGTCACAATCTATTTCTTTAGTTGCTTGAGCATCTCTCTGTACTCTGATGAATGAAAGCAGAACACTTGAGAGTGGCTGGTTCCCATTCATTATATGAGGTTTCATTCTTATCAAAATTTCTAAGTTTTGCATCACATGGGTTCTCAAGTAATGTTTACCTACTGTTTTGAAGAAAGTTCTGAATGACAGATTGATTTTGTCTAATTTTTGTCTGAAGTTTGACAGGGCTATCTTTGTTGTCATAAAATTCTTGTGTTTTTGTCTGGGTTCAATTCGACTGTTAACAAATTCTTTGTCAAAGATGTTTCTTCAGTATACCAGCATCAGAGTTTTATATCATTAAATTCAATTAGCAAGTAATTTTAATGAGTTCATTCATGTTTCTTGAGCAACTAAAAATGACATTTATGTTTTAATCTTTAACTTGAGAAATAGTGTTCTAAAAAGATGTATTGTAAATTGGCAGGGAGCAATTGATTTTTGAGTGCATGGTAAAAAATCTATTGGAGGAGTACCAGTTCTTCCCTCAGTATCCAGAAATGCAGCTTAAAATTGCAGCCATTCTAGTTGGTATGATTCATTATATTCTTTCTAGATTTTTTCCCCTTCTTGCTAAGGTACAAGAGGAAGGGGAAAAGTTGACACGGTAGAGACATGAGTAACAAGGCATAGTACAAAACAAAAGTTAGGCACTGGTATAGGGCTGTCATCAAGTAATATACAAGGTCGCTTCACCCATTCAGAAATTAGGCCCTTTTGGAGGTGTTTCTTGTAGTTGCTGAGAATTACTTTCTCTTTGGGAGTGATCTTTAATGGCCCAAGTTCTTGATAGAACTGGATGTGCACGACCTCTGGCAGGTGGTCCAATGGACTATCAAGGTACCGTAGAGATCAATAAAAATTTAATATGTGTAGTAATTTCCTAGTTAAGTATTTAAATGGCATCGTTCTACCCAAAATTTTGTATTTGGGAATAAGATTATCAGTCCAATTGTTGGAATAATGTGGCCTTTAGACCACAAATCTATTTCATCATCAAGGTTAATGCACACAAATATGTGACCTAATTGTCAATACTATTGGAATAAAGTGAATGAGAATTCTATGTCCACAGATATCAAGTAACTTCTTTGTTACAATTTAAGGATTGCAGTTTTGCTTATTGTATGTCCAATTGTCCATATCTTCAACATAAAAGATTTTTAAATGTCTGATGGAAACCTACACTGACTGAAAAAAGTCGGGTCATTTTGGTCCGTTTTGACTGTCAAATGGCCAATTCTGGGAAACTAGAAGTAATCATGAGCTTAAAAAATTATAGGGTGGTAGATGCAAAGCTGTTAAGAGGTATTAATTACCTTACCTATCAATTAATAGGTATTAATTACCTTACCTATCAATTAATAGGTATTAAACACTAGGATGAAACCCATTAATTACAAATATTCAAGTATAAACTATTAATAGGTATAAAATATTTATACTTTGTTGCATATGCAACTAAACAATAAACATTAACACTGACCTTATTGCCAAAGCTATTTTGGTTGGTTCCAGAGCACAGTACAACATCTGTTTGATGCATTGACAAGGCTGTATTTTGTTTTGGACCTTGCCAAAATTTGTCTAGAAATAGGTTCACCCAATATTAATCAGGAAAAGAATTGTTGTAATGAATGTCTTTTACCTTTTTTTGGTTTATATAACCTGATGCTTCTTGATTACTTTCCAGGTTCCCTAATAAAGCATCAGCTTCTGAGTAATCTTACACTTAGTATAGCTGTACATACTGTGTTGGAAGCATTGCGTAAACCTCCAGACACAAAAGTGAGTTTTTAATCTTTCATGTTTGGCTTTTATCTTTAGCTTGCAATAAATTTTAAAAAATAAAATAAGATAGAAAGCTAATAATGTTCTTCCCTCCTAGGTATTTGCTTATGGAATCCTGGCTTTGGAGCAGTTTCTTGACCGCCTGGTGGATCTGCCACTGCTTTGCAATCATATTTTGCAAATATCTCATTTACATGGTACTCATGTAGAGCTTATTGCATTTATAGAGCATACTCTGGCTAGAATATCATCAAGCCACTTGATATCAAATGGAGGCAGCAGTTCTTTTACTGATCCCCCCAGTGGTTCTATTCCCACTACTGTGGAGATGGTGGAGGTATAAAATTAGTTTCTTCTATTGACCCATGCAATGTATTTAGACCCCATAAACACCAATCAGTTTGATAAATTTATTTCTTGTTGGATTGACTTTAGTTGAACTATTATTGTGTTTGATATTTTTTGTTAGAATGGAATGTTATTTGAAAGCCCTAACATGCTTCAATCTTCTTCAAGATCCCTTCTTGTTCTCCGCCTCCTTTTCTTGTTGCCAGTAGTGCTGGAAGCCATAGCTGGTTTCAATAAAAGAGCCTTGTTCTTTTAATTTATTATGATGTTCTATAAAATTGTTATGGTATTATGAAGAATGGATGTACTTGCAATTATCTTACTTAGTCAAGTAGGGTTACAAGAAAATTCAACCTGATCTTCTTAAATGCTTATGTAAAAGACATATAAGATAACTGAGAAAAAGAAAACGCACACACACACAACATATATATCTCTGTGTCTTCATGTACAGCCATGTCCTTTGTAGATTGAGTTGAGGTGGCCAGTCATTGCAAATAAGACCAACGACTACACCAATAAGTAGGGTTGTCTTCATACTCCCTGTCAATAATTTGTTTCCAATCAAGCTGTTAATTTTTCTTGAAATACATTTTAGGATTGGGGAATTCTTGAGCATGTAGAAGATTAAATGATCTTTAAAGTGCTGTTTTATAGTTGTGCTATTAGTTGGAGTCTGCCATGCCGTACGAAGTTGTTTTCAGTGACCCCATTTTCTGTGTATAGTTTTTTGCCTCGGATATGTCTGGTTGCATGTATTCTTACTTTTAGAAGATAGTGCCTCTGTGTTCTGTATTCTCATTTTCTGTGCTTGAGCTGCTTTAGTTTATTAAGCGAAGCATTCTCTAGCGGTTCGTGTTTTTGTTTTTATTTTTTATTTTTATTACATTAGATGCCTGATTCCTTGTGGCAGTTAGTGGGACCTAGGTCCTCACAGCATGGGAAGCAACTCTCTTCTTCCCTCCCGGTGCAACAAATACACCAAGGTTTACTCGGTGACAGGCATAAAGCACATTCCACTTCAGGCATTTTCTCAAAACCAATTTTACCTCCTGGGAATTCTTCAAATGTTTCCTTGAGTGATATTCCTAATCCTCAGAAGGTATTACATTGTATTTTATTTTTTATGAATAAGTACGGAACTGTATCAGATGGACACCAAGGGGGTGTCACCCCTGTACAGCAAAAGAAAAAAAAATTAATTAGACACAAGAACCCCAAAACTAAATCCCTTCCCTAAAATGTAACTCCTACAATATCTACCAAAAAATAAAAAGTCTCCTCCAAAAATGAATAAATCGGATTGAAGTAAGCTTTATAGACGTCTGTACATCCTTAGAAGGCATTGTATGTATTGTTTTCAATAAAATTACTCTTTTATTGGTTTTATTTATTTATTTTAATTTACACATCTAAGATATTCTTTGCCTCCAATTGTCTCTCGGTCTTTACAAATGATCTCATCACAGGATGCAACTGGGGTTCCAGCAGCTGTATTATCTTCTTCTTCTGGGTTTCTACATTCTTCCAGGGAAATTACTTCGAGTAAGTTATTTTATCATGCTTGCCATTTTCGATATTAAATCCTCATTTCACCATGAAATCCCTTACTTTTCCTTTCTCTTGTTGATTTCTTGAGCATCCCATCTATGTAGGCATGCAATATTCATCTACTACAGGGTTTGGTTCTGCTTTGAACATTGAAACACTTGTTGCAGCAGCTGAGAGAAGGGATACTTCCATAGAGGTATTTTTTTGTCTATTACTAAAGGTGCATCACCTTCCATAATCTGCTTATAGTGCTTGGTAAACATGAAATTATGACTGTCTTGGTCAAACTTGATCTGAATAGAACTTTCATTCAAATGCCACAGCCTGAAGATCCTCATGGCAATGTCTCCTTAGACAGAACAGTATTTTTTTTATTTTTTTATTTTTTAATGCAATAAAAAACTTCTAGTGTGGAAATTGGCATGTGTTGTTTGAAAACATAAATTGTTCAATGCCACGACAGGATCGGGTTAAAGCTTTGTGTGAATTGCCTGGCTTAGTGGACGGAGAGTGATATCATAATAACTTATGTTTTTTATAAAGATAATTATGAATGAACAGAGTGTTAAGTTACTAGTTGTCCTAAAAGCTTAATTTGTTAGGAAATTGGCCCAACAATGTATATCAAGTTATTCAACACTTAGGAGAAACTAGATGATAGAGAGTTTAGAGTATTGATTGATAATTATGAATGAACAGAGTGATCGATCCTTTTGATCCAAGCCACGAAGCTTCTTCCTTAACTCATATGCCTTAGCATCATTACCTTGTTGAGAATACATTTGTTCGGCAGCTGTCCAAATCTTATGAGCAGTGTCCAATAAAAGGAAAGGCCAACTGATAGTGGGCTGCATGGAGTTAATCAACCAATTCATAACCAAAGCATTCTCAGAAACCCATTGAGTACGCGAAGAGGCATCATTAGCAGGCTGTGGAATGGCACCGGCCATGTAGCCAGCCAAATGGCGAGCAGCAACGACAAGACTACAGGAGCGGGCTCCAGTACAAACTTTCGAAAAACAACCATTTTTCTAAAAAAAATGAACAAAAATTGGAAAAACAATCCAACAATTACCAAAAAATTAGAATAAAATCATGGTGAAGAAGCCTATAAGATTTCGAATAGGAAGAAATTTTTTTTTTTTTTTTTTTGAAACTGTGTACATAAAAATGAGAATTCCTAGAGGAACATCTTCAAGGAGGAAGATCAATCTCTGATACCATATCAAATTTACATATGAGAAAGAAGAATAATAGAGGAGAATAGACGAAGAGAGAAAGAGAGTGTACGGCTGAAGAGAATGGCTAGAGTTGTATTAACACTGATTTAATTGTTAGGGTTCTCCCCTTACACAAGTATTTATAATAATAGGCTAAAGACATAAATTCATAACTATCCTTAGGGGCAAATAACTCTAACACTTAACAGGAAGTAAAATGTGCTATGACATAACATAAAGAACGTTTAACATATGAGCATCAAGAAAACAAGATGTATTGCAGGTTCCTCTATCAGTCTGGAGGTATGCAAAAGAATAGATTAAGTGAGATATTTTGCAATGTTATTTCTTTATATCTGTGATTTAAATATGGACACCATAGTGAAAGATAAATTTCTAATATTGATCAATGTTTTTATCAACTAGATGTGTTGGTTGTGGCAGGCTTACATGTTGGACATGCTTATCTATTGGCTAAACATCGTCCTCAGCTAATTGAAATCCCTAGGATGATGTTGCAAGAATATTAGGTTAGGTTTATATATATGGTAGTGTTTATTGTGTATATATTCTGAGAGATTATGTATATATATGACAGTGTTTTCTTTTTCTTTTTATTCTTAGGGTTAGGATTACTATTTAATCAGATGTATTCTTTGTATTATAACATAATTGAATATACAGAAATCATTCAGAAATCTTACATGGTATCAAAGCCGTCTCTAAGCCAAAACCCTAAAAGTCGACAACTTCTTCTCCTTCTGTGTTTGTCTGGTTCGACTACAGGCTTCGTTTGTGGTTCCCTTTTGTTCGCAACACATAGCCTCTGCCTCGTGAACCATTTGCGACTGACTACCTCTGCTTCGTGACTCATCTGAGTTTGATTCTGCCACTACTTCGTGCCCTCTGGTTTTTTGGTTTGTGATCAGTCATAGTCGTGACACATCTGATCGTCATCTTCTCAGTTCTTTAGGGCTTCGACTCATCTAAGTTTTGATTTTGCCTTTGTGGTAATAGACCTCTCTGGTTCTCTCTTTCGCTTCAGTTTGCGAGGACCATCTCCCTCTCTACCTAGACTTTGACGATCGAAGAGCTGTCTATCTCTGGTTTGCTTGATTTCGACTTCGACTTCGGATTCTAGTCCCGTCTCTCTCAGCTTTACTGTGTTTGGATTGAGTGATTTGGGGAGAAAAGAAAAGAAATAGAGAGAAATGTATTTCTCTTCCTTGTTTGGTTAGTGGAGAGAAATGGGGAGAAATAGAGAGAAATGGAGAGAAACTCATTTCTCTCATAACCCTTATTTTCAATCTTCCCAAAAGTGGAGAGATTGGGAGAGAAAAGAAACCCACAAATGTTTATATTTTCATAATACCAATTTTACCCCTATAAAAATAAAAGAAATAAAATGATTGAAATATAAAAAGGTTATTTTGGTAATATAACACAAAATAATTTCTTTTCTTTTCTTTTCTCTTAATGAAATCTAACCAAACAAGAATGAGAGAAATCACAATCATTTCTTTTCTTTTATTTCTTACTTATCCAAACAAAAAGGAGAGAAATTACAATCATTTCTTTTCTTTTCTTTTCTCTTATTACTTAAGTAATCATTTCTTTTCTTTTCCCTCCTAAGTTAATCTCCTTTTGTCTCTAGTTCTCGATTTGTTTGGTGGTTCTCAGTACTGTTCTCAGACTTTGCCTAGGTATTGCACTTAACATCCTATTTCTAGTTTATCACACCAAAACCCCGAAGTTTTCTAGGTATTATACTTTGCCCCATCAGTTCTCTTCTTTGTCTCTGGTTCATACCAATGTCAAATGCTAAGATTACTAGGCCTAAAAATAGGCCATTAGCTTTAGATGAGTGTCTGCCTTGTCTTCTCAACAGTTTCCAATTCAGTTTTGCGCCTCTCCTCTGAGTACTGTTCGGCCTCCCGCCAGTTCTACTCTATGTTACACGGACTCGGGTGCGGGTGTCGGGTGCGGGTGTGGGTGTGGGTGCGGGTGCGTATCTAAGGATCAGACACTTCAAAATTAAAAATTGGGGATACGTGAATATGGATCCAAATTTGGATATGGGTATAGGAATATGTTAAATAGTTATTTTTTTAAATATATTTATTATATGAAGATGAATTAAAAAAGTTAAGGAATAACAAATTCTGTTAAAAAAAATAACAAATAAAATATAAATAATAAATAAAAATTATTTTAGGCATAAAATAAATTACATTATATATGATAAAATAAATTATTTTTATTTTAGACATAAAAATTATAATATTTATAATATATTATAATATATAATCTTTTTTTGAGTAAATATTATATAATATGAATACTATTATATATTGTTATATTAATATATCATTTATAAATAAAAACCAGAGAAAGAGAACGGAAAGGAAGAGAAGACGGTCAAAGAAGAAAAGAGAGAGAGAGAGAGGAGAAGAGAAGAAGATAGAAGAGACAGAGAGAGAAAGAGGTCGAGACCAAAGGGGAATCGAAGCCCTAGGGTTGAATCGGCTTTGAGATGTTGATTTTCAGATCTCCTTCGATTCGGTCTAGTTCGCGACTAGGGTTCGCACTTCGATCTTGCTTCGCGACTCGACTTGCATCGCAAAGGTGAGTTTCAGTCCTCTCTCTCTCTCTCTCAACAACCCATCTTCTTTCTCCTCTCATGTCAGCCATGTCCGAGAAAACCATACCGAATCCGACACATATCTCACACCCACACCCGTGTCGTGTCGTGTCGTGTCGACATGGGTACTCTGCCCTAAACGGGCGAGTCCATGTAACACAGGTTCTACTACATCTGCTCCGGTTCCTAATACTGACTTGGCTTTATTGAGTGCTCAGATTAATCAGCTTCAGTATACACTGTCTAACCTCCTAGCCATCCCCATCTACTTCCATTGTTTCCTCTCTTCATTGAGGTTTGCTTGGGTCTTCTTCAAGTATCTCTTTGTCTGTCTGGGTTTTTGACTCTAGTATCTCTCATCATATGGCTCCCTATCTCTTCTTACTTCAAAATTGTTCTCTCCCTCCCATTCCTATTACTGTTAATACTACTAATGGGTCTGGTATGTCTATTATATCTGTTGGGTCTGTTTTACCGTCTGCTATGTCTATTGTCTCTATTCCATCTGTCCTTCATGTTCCTTGATTATCCGTTAGTTTATTATCTATCAGTCAGTTTATTATCTATCAGTCAGTTTATTATCTATCAGTCAGCTTGATGCCTCCGGTTTTGATGTTATCTTTTCTTCTTCTATCTGTTTAGTATAGGATCGGATGTCTAAGCAACAGATTGGGACTACCGTAGAGTTGGAGACCTCTATGTAGTGGAAAGCTTGCATCTGCCTATGACTACCTCTCCAACTGCCTTTTCCTCTTTTCAGTTAGATTCTCTGTCCAGTCCTTTCTACTTGTGACATTCTAGATTAGGGCATTTGTCTGTTAACCACTTATGGTCTTTAGCTCAATCAAGTATATTGAGTAAAGTTTCTCCTAGTGAACTTACTGAGTGTCGGAGGTGTAAACTTGCCAAAATGACAACCTTACCTTTCTGTAAAAGAACCTCTATATCTGATACACTGTTTTCCTTCTCCCGTTCTCACTAAAGGGGGTTCTACATACTATGTTTCATTTGTTGATGACTGCACCCGTTACACTTAGGTTTATCTTATGACTTATAATTCTGACTTCTATCAGATATATCATACTCTATACAGTTTGGGTTTACTATTAAATTGTTGTGGTCTGACTTGGGCGGGGAATAATTTAAAATTGAGTTCTGTGAATATTTGGCTAATTTGGGTACCATTCACCAAATTTCTTGTACTGATACATTTGCCCAAAATGGTCAAGCTGAGTTGTCAACACTGTTATCTCCTTGAGATAGTTAGGTCTCTCTTCCTCTCTGTCTCTGTTTCGGCTCCGTTTTGGGGTGAGGTAGTTCTTACTATTGCTTTTCTTCTCAACTGTATGCCTATCCCCCTTCTTTCTGGTTGGTCTTCTTATGAGGCTCTATGTCTCAACTTCCTAATTACTTCCTGTTTCATGTGTTTGGGTTTGCTTGTTTTGTCCTTTTATCCCGTAAAGATAAGACCAAACTTAGTACCCGGTCTGTCGTATGCGTCTTTTTGGGTTACAGTCTCACTTAGAAAGGTTATCGCTATTATGACCTTGCTTCCCGTCGCCTTTATGTCTCTCACCATGTTGCCTTTCTCGAACGTCTACCTCAGTTTCAGCTTTCTCCTCTCACAGTCCCAATTTCCAAAGAGGATTTGGTTTATATTGATCTTTCCTTCTGAAGTCCCTCTTGATGAGTACATCTCTGCTATTTCCCATGAGCTTATTCCCTCTTCTCCTTGTACAACCCCTCTTAATGAGTCCTTCTCCACTGACCCCCATGAGTCTGTTCCCTCCTCTCCTCCTCCTTCCCCGCCTGCTCCTGTTCCTACTCCTTTTCCTTCTCCTTCTCCTTCTCCTTCTCCTCCTCTTCTTCCAATGTTAGTTTATTCTCGTCGCAAGGCTCTCCACCCACTAATTGTGTCTGCCTTTGCTGCTGATCCTCCTGCTTCTGACGACTCGGATCTTGCTAACCATAAGTATTCCATTCGTATCCATAAACAGGTAGTCAAACTTGGTTTTGTTAAAACATGTTGTACGTTTTTGTCTACTATTCATATTGTACTTTTTTGTCTGCTATCCACTCTTTTTCAGAACCTCAGTCTTAAATGGAGGCCTATCAAGATCCTCATTGGATTCAAGCTATGGAGGATGAGTTGTTTGCTTTGCAGAAAACTGGAACTTAGGAGTTGGTTCCTTTGCCTGCTGTTAAGAATCTGGTTGGTTGCAAATGGGTCTACAACGTCAAGACTGATTCTAATGGTTCTCTTGAGCACTACAAAGCTTGTCTGGTTGCCAAATGTTTCTCACAGGTATATGGTATTGATTATGAGAAGACCTTTGCCCATATTGCTAAAATGACTACTGTCCGTACTTTGATATTTGTCGCTGCTATTCGTCATTGGCCTCTTTATCAGATGGATGTTAAGAATGCTTTTCTTAATGGCCATCTTACTGAGGAGATTTACATGCGTCCTCCCCCTGGCCTTCACCATTTCTCTGAACATGTTTGTCGTCTTCGGCGTGCTTTGTATGGTCTGAAGCAATCTCCTCATGCTTCGTATGATTGCTTTCAGACTGCTATTTGGGTTTCATCGTATGAAGCACGGGTATGGGTACGAGTATTAGTACTAGTACTGGTACGATACAAGTACGTCGATACAATAAAATCCAAAAAAAGTAGGGTATCGGTATGGCTTGGTACGCTTGTAAAAAAATATTTATTTTTAATTTAGAGTAATGCTAAAATTAATTAAATGGTTTAATTTGTTAAGATCCAACTTATAATTGACATTTAATGCCAAAAGTAAATGTATAAATCAAAATTAAATGTCAATATATTAAATAACTTACAAACCATAATTTAATTTTAAAATCATGCTAAGTATAAAACTAAAAATAAAAAAAAAGACTAGTGAAAGGAGTTTTATCTCTGTAGTAGAAGAAAATATTGTTTCAACTGAGGTACGGTACGCCTTGGGTATATAGTAGGTACGTCTGGGTACGCCAAAAATTAAGAAGAAAAAATTTAGTTATGTATTTTGTGTACCCGGTACATATACAGAAGTGCCATACGAGGTACCATACGCTGATAAGTACCCGGTACGGGTACGGCATGTTTTTCGAAGTACCCATGCTTCATAGGTTTCATTCCTGTGCCCAGGACTCTGCTTTGTTTCTTCTCCACACCTCTGCTGGATTTTTTGTCTTATTACTATATGTGGATGATATGATCATCACTGGTTCTGACTCTTCTGTTATCTCTGAGACAAGCAGCATCTTTTCTGCACCATTAAAATAAGGATCTGGGCCCACTGCGGTATTTTCTTGATATTGAGGTGGTTTTTTCTCCCAAGGGCTACAATGAGGTTATTCATCGTGTTGGTTTTACTGACACTTAAGACTTCTGATACGCCCATTGAGCTTAATGTGAAGCTCAACACTACTAATGG